>JAJJWW010007984.1:0-516232 GCA_023531295.1 Papaver armeniacum
GCTAATCGACATGGCCTCCGACTTCCCAACATTGTTACTTCAAGACTCAAAGTCATGATTTCTGAAACAAGAGGTTACCCATTCCGTCCTGGGTGATTAAGAACAGGAGGGGAATCCTTGAACGCGTGCGGCTACATTAACCTCGAGATCAAGATGGGAGACGCTATAACGCACAACAAATTCCACATTGTCAAAGAACTGTTTACGACATGATATTGGGGCACTTGTAGGTACTCGACAACAAGGATAAATTGGGAACATCCTCTATCTGGAGTGTCGCGCCCGAAAGAATCTCCAACAAACCGTCTCACTAGCTGGGCGCGATTTGAGTTACCGATGGAACCCGGACACCTAGAGATTTGTGGGCGCTAATTCATGGATTCCAAACGCAAGTAAGTTTGGTAGAAACGATCTTCTCTACAACTTGATCATTTCTTTTCCCTATTCATCATGGGGACTCACTGCGACATCAAGCGCGTGACGCTCGGTCAAGAGATGTGTGAATGGGCGTCGGGCCATTCAAACGCTTTACAAAGAATTTGGAAGCTACCGCTAAACCGCGAGACCAAGATTCAAGCGGTTACACAACACCCGAACTCGTTTCAACCGGAGATATGGTGGTCAAAGTGAACTCATTTCCAAGTTGGGACGACGCTTGAAAGATACTGTATTGGGCCGATTCACCCAAGGAAAAGAATACGAGCCATATTCGGTGGCAGGACGTCGTTTTGGGAGGTTATTTGCAAGCTCATCAACACAAACAAGCCGAGAGGTGATAGTTCACTCATGATGGCTCAAGCTTTCAATTCTTAAAATGATGTACTACCTTCTTCTACCACTCTCCCTTTAGTATTTCCTTGATAATTCCTCCTTCCCTCCACAAAAATATTTTTATCTCCCAAGATGAATGCACCATTTGTATTCTTCTTTAGGTTTCGTTTTTATTCAAAAGGCATACATTTCTTTCCAAATGAGTTTTCCAAATCTCGGTGAAAATACACCAAATAAATCCCAAATCATTGAGAAGCCATTTAACCATCCAACCACAACCAAAAACACCAACCCATTCCAAGTATTTGAGTCTTTCAAAAAAAATAAAAAAATGAGAAGTTTTATTCAAAAACGAAACGCAAAGCGGGATGCAAATTGAAGAAACCAGTAACCCCGCCGCGAATACAAGGAAGGTAAATAAAAACAAGTCTGCAAAACATCAGAACAACTAAGCGACGAATAGAAATAATATAGAAGAAGAAGCTAGTCATAGAAAGCTAATGTGAATTGCCAATGCCTCGGCCGTAGCTTTTTCAAACACTTTCCCCAACAATCTTCGGGCGACAAAGTTCCATCCAGGAAGCCACATCAAGAATAGCAGCCTCAAGCATCCCAGGAAGTCGCCAAGAAGAACATCATCCGTCTTTTTACCGACATCCGCCTTGGCAATCAATCCAACATATGCCACCACGACTTCTCCAATGCCGCTGACAACGGTTTGCCGTCTTACTCCAAAATTTGTTTTAGTTTCATCAACATGAGATCATCATCTTCCTCGGAAGTCTTCTCGCCGACCTTTCAAGAGAATTTCTAGATCTACTCGAGAATTAAGGGTTATGACACCGTCCCGGACGGGGAGTTACATTGATTTTCCCTAAAAGTTTCACAAGCTCGGCCTTCCTCGCAGTTTCAATCGAGAAGCAAACTGTCCCGCCTAACAGGTGGGCCGTGCGGAAGAGGTTTTGTTGCACCAAATCCTCCCAACGCACCGGGATGCTTCGCCTCCTTCAGTTCTTCCCCAAAGGTATGTCCCGATGATTTGGCCGGCTTCCACGAAACAGGAGATTCAATTATATTCAACGCCTCCCCCATGAGAAGAAGACTGGTTTCGTCGATTCCAAAGTTCCTCCCTCAAAAATTGAGACATGTCCTGTCATTGGAAAGTCTCATTATGCGCTACAAAACCAAGAAAGGATAGAGGATAGATACGATTTTAGAACGACCGTGCAAATGAAGGATTCAAGATCATCTCTTATAACCAACATAACATGAGGTCCCGAAAAGGAAAGCCTCTTACTAGCCACGGATTGAGGCGTGATATCGCATTCTAATGAAACCGTTTTACCAGCGAACATAAGGGAATGCCGTCACGTGAGGTAAATTAGGAGTTTGGTGAGAAAACGTGGAAGTACATGTTTAAGACACGCTTGCTCGCATCGTTACTTCTCGCCACCAACCGAGACTTGGAAAACCGACAAGGTGACATGAGGAAGGAATAACGCCCCCTTTCTACGGCATAACACTTGCGGGGTTTTGAATAAGGAAAGAACTTCCCTATGCGAGTCATGTAGGGAAAAGAGACAACCATGCCTCGCAAATACAAGCCGCCATCGGGCCGGGCCGCCTCGCGCTATGCTTTCCTCACCAAACCGTGTCATGCCTTGCACCACTATCCGCACCATGCCTTGGCCCCACCACGCAAGCCGTCCGCGCCATGACTCTGTCAGCGCCAACACCAACAACTCAACGAGCCGGGCGCCATGATGTTCCCTAACCCAGCCAAGATGATGCATAGCCGCATCTGCCGACGATCTTCATCTCACCGCTTCACTCTGCCTACACCACAAACAGAATTTATAAGGCTGCCAAACACTAGGATCATGAACTCTCCTTACCTCTCGAAAAAAGGTTAGTTGGTCTTTCCTAACCATCTTTTCACGACTTGTTGTTTCGATTTTGTCCTGGCTGTCACCATCTTATGCTTACCTCGCAACGACGCTCCGTTCCGAGCTAGGGGGGACTTAATGTTGATGGTGGTTTTTAGCTTAGGTTAAAATCGTAAAATCGCATAAACCGACATGACGCCACTATGACCATTAGCACATTTATCAATCGATCAAGATGCCTACACAAGAATTAATGGTATTTTTTTTTTTTTACATGGGGTCATGTTCCACTTCCAGTAACCCTTAACATCGACCGACATCATCTATGCCAAACCCTAATTCTCATGCTACCGCGCCATAGCATGCCAACCATGCCAGCCGCACCATCACAGCCAATGGCAAACCATGCAAGCCACATCTCCGCGCCAAGGGCAACCATGCCAACCATGCTAGCCATGCACCATGCGCCAAGGCATGACAACCATGCCAGCCGCACCAATGGCAAACCATGCCAGCCGCGTCTACCGCGCCAAGGCATGCAAAACATGCCAGCCGCGTCTACCGCACCAAGGCATGCCAACCATGTTAGCCACACCATGTGCCAATGGCATGCCAAACCTTGGCCTCACCATTCCAACCACACCTTGCCTTGGCCCCAACCATGCTAAGAGCAACTACGAGCCAATGGCATGCCAAACCCTTGGCCCCACCATGCCAACCGCACCTTGCCTTTGGCCCTACCATGCCAAGCCGTCCGTGCCAAACCCTTGGCCCCACCCATGCCAAGCCAACCGCACCTTGCCTTGGCCCCACCATGCCAAGCCGTCCGTGCCAAACCCTTGGCCCCCCATGCCAATCCAACCGCACCTTGCCTTGGCCCCACCATACCAAGCCGTGTGCACAAACCCTTGGCCCCACTATGCCAAGCCATACGTGCCATGCCATGCCGGCCTTCCCTATCATGCGCTACCAAAACAAAGGCGTCTCTTTGACGATCAACGACCACCCTTCCATCCTAGATGCAAATCCTAGACGTCCAAGGTCGCAAACAACGCATGGTAACCTTTGGCCCAAAACCTAGTTTTGGCCACGCTAAACAGCGCCAAGGCATGCCATTCCACATGTGTCAATGGCATGCCAACCTCCTTGTCGCGCCATACCATGCCGGGCCTTCCCCACGGGGCTACCAAAGCGAAGGCGTGCGACGATCAACGACCACCCTTCCATCCTAGATGCAAATCCTTGCCGCCCAAGGTCGCCATACAACGCATGGTAACCTTTGGCCCAAAACCCTAGTTTTGGCCACGCCAACCGCGCCAAGGCATGCCACATGTGCCAATGGCATGCCAACCGGGCCATGCGCCATGCCATGCCTAGGCCTTCCCTATTGCGGCTACCAAAACGAAGGCGTGCGATGATCCTTTGGCCACCCTTCCATCCTAGATGCAAATCCTAGCTGTCCAAGGTCGCCAAACAACGCATGGTAACCTTTCGCCCAAAACCCTAGTTTTGGCCACGCCAAACCGCGCCAAGGTATGCCACATGTGCCAATGGCATGCCAACCGCCTTGCCGCGCCATGCCCTGTCGGCCTTCCCTATTGCGGCTACCAAAACGAAGACGTGCGACGATCAACGTCCACCCTTCCATCCTAGATGCAAATCCTAGCCGTCCAAGGTCGTCAAACAACGCATGGTAAACTTAGCCCAAAACCCTAGCTTTGGCCACGCCAAACCGCGCCAAGGCATACCGATAAGCACGCAAGTGCTACATTTTATACCCATATTTATATTAGCTAGACTCGATATTTTGGCTAATAACACTATTTTAGTGCTTTTGTAGAAAGTACGAATGAACCCGATCATCGGAGAAATAAGTAGTTAAAGTAGAAGCTAAGGTGGTGTTTGCGGCAAGAGCGATCACCATCACGCATCGAATCTAAAAATGGAACCAAGTTGCTGGCCAAAGCAAAAGCAGAGTAACTAATTGTGGGTGGCCATGTTAATATCTTGTGGTAACCGAACCAACAGAGCCGCATCTCAACGCTTTAAGACAAGTGGCATAAAGTGGGACTTCTTTGTCCACTCAAGGTGTCAAGCACGTGAATTGCATGTGGAGACGAGAGAATCGGAAAGGATGTGGGGTTGGTTTCCTACCACATTTCTTTGCGGAAGAAGTCGAGGCGTTGAAGATATATTTTAATCTTCTATAGAAGCAAAGGGACATTTCATTTCTCATTAGCTTTCAATTGAAGACGACTAGTGCCCGCCGTTGTATGGCTGTGGATTGAGCCGGTTGCAATCGGAGATGGTGATCGAAAGGATTTTCTGGTTGGTGTTACAACATTACAAGTTTAAAGAGAAGTGGCAGGTGTTGGTGGAGAGAATGAAAGGGTAACTTGTGATGATATGGGAAAATCCGGTTAGTTGGTCGTGGAATATGCGTGGGCTTTGGGATTTCCCTGACCAAATCCGGTTAGTTGGTGGGATTGCGTGGCTTTGTATTAGAAGTTCCGAGATGCTCATAAGGTTCGAACCGAGTTCGGCAATGGTGGATGGCTACGCTTCTTGGTAGGAAGGGAGTTTATGATGTTTTAGAGTGTATGTGAGCTTGTGCAATGGTGGTGGCGTTTATCCAAGTTCAACATTTATTATCTTACTTGGTTTCAAAGTATAAGACAATCACGGATCTAGGCGGTTGAGAAGTTAGAAGTGGAAATGATGCGACTCTTAGTACTCGGTGTGGATTAGCCAACAAGTTAGACGATCGGAGTTGGTTGCATTTGGTTAGCATGCGAAAAGACGAAGTTGGAGAGTCAAGCCGAATGAGATAATTTAAAGAGATGATGATGATCTTGCGGTGACCATGTTATGAAGATGGCTCGAAATGGCCGGACGGACAAACAAGCGGTGGGCGGACTTAGTAATAATTGGGTGGTTTGTTGTGCTCGAGTAAGAGCAGTGATTGGCGATGGAGGAGAACAATGAGTTTCTGCCGTGATTAATGACAGTAAATGTTGTAGCTGGATGTAGGTATTGGGTTGGTTGTTCTCGATGGCAGAGTTAATGGGAGATGGCTGCAGTCAGTGCCGGAGAAGATGAGGAGAAAGAGTTGATCTTGTGACCGATTCAAGATGGACTTAAAAAAGACGGTACTGGTTTGTTGTTGATCGAAATGGAAGCTCGAGAAGGAAATGAGAACGGGAAGAGGCTTTGATGGTCATGGAATATTAGTTGGCTGCAACTTTCTTACTGGCGGTGGTTGTTATGGCCGTGCAGGCATGAAAGAATAATGGTTGGCTTTGTAGTTGGTGCTGAGAAACTAATGCTTGCAGGCGAGAGTTCGATGAGCCAGTGATTTATGGCTGTGAATGGAGATGAAAGCAAGCTTTGCTTTTAACTGTTAGTGCTCAATAAGTGTTGTTGCAGGTGGCATTGATGGGCTTATGATGGAGATGACAGAAATGGCTGTTTCAATTGGAGACAGTAGTGAAAGTGATATTGGCTGAGCCGATGGTGCAAATCAATGGAGTCTTTGTGGTTTCGTATTCGTAAACTAGTTTGATGTTGCTGGTTTGCCGTGGGATCGATTCTCTTTGGTGGTGGTTAGTCCATCTCATGAGAGTGATAATGGGAGTTGTGCTCGGTAACAGGGAGATGAGAACGATGAGGAGTTGGAGCTGCAGATAATAGCTAGTAGTGATGGAGTTGTTGTCTGTAGTTTTCCCCGGTGATTGATGGAGCGAGACGTCATGCTCAGATGGTCCGAAAAGATGGTGTTGTGGTTGTTACTGGGATTTAGGAAGGAGATGGATTCCAGGGTTTTGGTTGGCTCGAATAGTAGCAGTTCGAGACAAGCCACGGATTTCGTGGAATGGACAAAGTAACAACAATGAACGATGAATTGTGATTCGAAATGGTGATTGGATTTAACCGAGAAATAAGGTGAAGTTCTTTGTTGGATAATGGAGAGCTTGACGTGACTGAGATCGAAATGGAGAAAGGAGTTGTGGCCGAAGTTGAGTGTTGCCGAGACTGTTGGAGAAACTATAAGATAGTCCCACATTGCTAGCTCCTTAGCCTAGATCTTAATATATAAGGTGTGGAGCCACTCCACTCATAGCCAATTGGTTTTGAGTTGGAAGCCCACACACTTCTAACATGGTATCGTAGCTAGGCCCGTATGAGAGAGGAATGAGTAGTAGACCCAAAGGGCCGCCCCGTCCACCCGTACTGAGAGGTCCACATTATAGTGGCTTAATCTCCTCCGCCCTACACGTGAGGGGGAGCATGTTGGAGAAACTATAAGATAGTCCCACATTGCTAACTCCTTAGCCTAGATCTTATATATATGGTGGTGAGCCACTCCACTCATGGCCAATTGGTTTTGAGTTGGAAGCCCACACACTTCTAACAAATCGGAAATTGCTATGTCCAAAAATTCGGTTGAGCATTGTAGAGCAAGGCACATCAAACTCAAGTACCATTTCATTCGAGAAGCGGTTGAAGATGGTGAGATAGAGCTCAAGTATTGCTAGATCGGAAGACCAATTCGGACAAATTCACCAAGGCACTTGCCAAAGGAAAATTTCAACATTTTCGTGAACTACTAGGAGTAGAAGAACATCACATTAAGGAGGAGATTGTTGAGTAATGTAATGTTAGTGAACTAGTGTAATAGGAGTGTCAAGTCAACTTTATATTTAGTTGTGTGTGTTGACTAAATATGTGTGTGTAGGACATCCACAAGTTGTAAGGTCTTTTGTAGACCAAGTAGAAGAGTTATCTCTTCAACTCAATAAAATTAGAGAGAGAGTGAGAAGAACCAAAGAGGTTCCCACTACTCCATTATCAAAATCATCCATAAACATCTATCTTTATCACCCAAACATCCAACAATTGGCATGTTGGAGAAACTATAAGATAGTCCCACATTGCTAGCTCCTTAGCCTAGATCTTAATATATAAGGTGTGGAGCCACTCCACTCATAGCCAATTGGTTTTGAGTTAGAAGCCCACACACTTCTAACTTGGTATCAGAGCTAGGCCCGTATGAGAGTGGAATGAGAAGTAGACCCAATGGGCGCCCGTCCACCCGTACAGAGGTCCACGTTGTAGTGGCTTAATCTCCTCCGCCCTACACGTGGGGGGAGCATGTTGAGAAACTATAATATAGTCCCACATTGCTAGCTCCTTAGCCTAGATCTTAATATATAAGGTGTGGAGCCACTCCACTCATAGCCAATTGGTTTTGAGTTGGAAGCCCACACACTTCTAACAGAGACGAACAGAGACAGAAACTATTTTGGAATGTGTTTGGACGTGGGCTAAGTCTGGAATACGGTGGTGGACTGGGCCTAGGCATTTTGCTAGGTCTTAGTCAGACTTGTTCGCAACAGGATATAAAAACGAAAAGAGAAGAACAGAAAAGATGAAGGGAGGTCGGCCTCTGGAGCCGCAACAGCTGAGAGAGCCGAGAATAGGAGAAAGGAATAGAGGCTGGCGGCGACGCCATCTACAAGGGTTTGAAGTCTTGTGTTTTCCATTCCATCTTGATTATCTAGTGAATCATTTTAATATGTTTATGGCTTTTGAGAAAGCCATGTGTTGCTAGATTTTCGTGACTAGGGTTTATGTTGAAACCACTTTGGGGTATTAGGCTATTTGAATTGATTGATTGAGCAAAGGCCATAATGATTTGAATAGATTAATTCTTGAATAACTTTTATTGATTAATCGAAGAAATACGTTGTTGCTTCACCTAGCTTTAAAACCTATGTGCGTAATTGATATTTTACAAATATGTTTATCTTATTATTTGATGATCCATGCTTGGTTAATTACTTTGATGGGTTATGCTTAGAAAAGCTATATTTAATTTGTGAACCTAAATTTAGTTTCGTATGATTTTCTCGTTGATGCAGTTTGATGGTTCATGCTTGGATTTACTCTTTGATGTGCCATGCTTAGGTATACCAGTGATATTTGCGACTCTAATACATATAATAGGGGAAGTCAATAGAACGAACAATAAATAAATATTCATGAATTATGTTTTATTTCAGTAATCGAATAGAAATAGTGGTGGATTCTAAACCCTAGTTACCGTCTCTTCCATTGAATTTATTTTATTAATTTATTTTTGTTATTTCGTTTTACATTATAAAAATCCCAAAAATCATTTCTGGTTAGTTCATTAGAGATATTGATAACAGTATTTCCACCGCTCCTCGTGGGAACGACCCGTACTTGCCTCTGTCTACTAGTTAGACACTGTGCGATTGTGGTTATTACTTATAGGCATCTCCGGATCCCACGCAAAACCGCGCCAAGGTTTGCCACATGTGCCAATGGCATGCCAACCGCCTTGCCGCGCCATGCCATGCCGGCCTTCCCTATTTGCTACCAAAACGAAGACGTGCGACGATCAATGGCCACCCTTCCATCCAGATGCAAATCCTAGCCGTCCAAGGTCGCCAAACAACGCATGGTAACCTTGGCCCAAAACCCTAGCTTTGGCCACGCCAAACCGCGCCAAGGGATACCATACCACATGTGCCAATGGCATGCCAACCACCTTGCCGCGCCACACCATACCGGCCTTCACTATGCGGCTACCAAAACGAAGGCCTGCAACAATCAACGGCCACTTTTTCATCTAAGGTGCGAGATCTTAGCCATCCAAGGTTACCCAGCTAACGCATGGCAACCTTTGGCCCTAGTTTAGTCGCGCCTAAACAAAGCCAAAACCCTAACTTTTGGCCGCGCCTAAACTAAGCCATATTAAAGCCATACTGATCATGCTTTCATGCCACTGGCTACCAAACGAAGGGTTGCAATAATCAACGGCTATCTTTCCTCTTAAGATGCAAATCTCGACCGTCGAAGGTCACCACCGAGCCGGCAAGTCTCCCAAGCTCAACTCTCCGGACAACAACAATGTGCTACATGTTTTCCACGAAAACACTCGAGACATCAACGCATGTCACAAACTGGGGGATGCTCATTGGGTATTGGTTTGGCGGTTTATAGCGTGCGGCGTACACTACGCCCAGTTATAAGAAAGTGTCATAAGGATGAGGGGTTAGTAAATACAGGAGTAATGGTGAACGCTTTCTTTTATGGAACATCAATTCCAAAGCACGGTTACCACCTCCTCCCATTTACTCACCTGTTTTCCATTTCTTAATGAGACCGAGTACGTTTCACTTTGACTTGTATAAATATGCATTACCTATTTCCACCGAACAACAAGTTCAGGTCAGGAGCATACAACACTCAGAAAACATTTGCTAGCTCTCCATCTGTGAGCTTCCCACTTTCTGATACAAGTCGTAAAACAACTACTCTTTCATAATCAACTATTCTCGTCACAACACTTTCTTCGCTTCCCTCCAAACCAACCCTTCTCCTTCACTTTGTGACCAAGCAAGTCCGGGAACGGCCATTTCTTAGTTTAGGCCGGATTTGTACAAGTTGATCTCTCGAATCTAAAGTACTCCCTTGCAAGTACATTGTTTATGGTTTAAATTCGTTTCTCACCCACACACCCAAAATTACCAAAATTAGCAAAAACCGTTTTCACCCTCAAACACCTGGTTAGATCAATCTATCTAACAACTACCGGAAGTGTGAGTTTAGATTTGCAATCAATCAATATAGAACCCAACAAGTAACTATAAAGTGATGCCGATCTCACGCAACTAATCAATCGAATAAATCCTATTCTAGTTGGATCAAAATGATCAAGGTTTGTGCTACACAAAGATATGAGAAACCAATCAGAAATTTTCTTCGTCTCCAGATCTTCTTTAATCTTCAATTAAACCTGCACAATACCACTTGAATCTCTTGTGATAAATTACGCACAGAACGGATTTTGTTAACAATGGATTATCACAAGATGTCTTTAGATCTACAAAAGTTCTAAAGATCCCGTCGACACTTCGATCTAGTTTGAGTGAATCTTATATCAAGAGAAGATTCTTAAGAATAAACAAACTAGGTGCAATCAAAGTTCAAAACCGTTATTCAATCAAAACATTTAAAAACTAAAAAACTGCAATTATCTAGTTTCCCACCAACGTTACTCGTAGAGCTTCTTGATTCAACAAAAGTCTTTAAACGAGCGGTCGTAAGAGATTTCGCCTAATTAAGGTACTTTCCTCTCCTGGATAGACTCGGCTCCACCGTAAACAACAAAAATATGAAATTTGCTGGCTCTTAGGATAGTTTGCTAGAAATGCAAACTTAGGTATTTATAGACCTAGGATGTTTGGACACCAAGGAATTTCCAAAACCGAATATTCTTAAGATATGCAATAAATGCCCAAATAGGTTTTCATAATTCCTAGAAATGCTTTGTCCAATATTTTCGAAAATCTCTCAATAGAAAATCTCCAATTAGTAAATGCATGTTACTAATTTTTATTCTCTAGAGATATGCATTTAATTCTTTGGTAATTAAAGCATATAAAACTAACAACCTTAATTAAAATATTCTTAATTTATTTCGGACGGGATCTCCTTGAGTAATTAAGGAATAACTTTTAACAATAAAAGACAAGATTTCATGCTCGTGTTCAAAGTATGTTGACATCTTTAGGTAATTGGTTTTATCTTACAAAAGTAATCGTGTAGGAATCGATATTACCCAATAAAAAATAATCGTTAGGAATCGATATTACCCAATAAAAATAATCGTGTAGGATCGATTACACCAATCACTAGGACCTGGTCACACAAGTTACGGGACCGGTTACATCGATTACTAATCGGTTACATGAATTACCAGGACCGGTTACACAAGCTCTTGTGATCGGTCACACCAATTACTAGGATCGGTCACACCAATTACAAATATCGATCATACCATCTCATGGTGATTACTTAGGATCGGTTACACTAATTAATGAAAACTAGTCATACCAAATCATAAGTCGTGCATTGTGATTAGTTATACCAAGATACATAACAAAGTTATGATCGGTGCTACCATCTCACACATATTGGTAATCCAAAGATTTGCAATGAATAGTCGTACCAATAAGCCTAGCGATTTCCCTTTCGATTCATAAAACAAGTTCATGAATGTACTTCCTTTAAACAAATGTAAAACATTGTTTCATAGGATGAAATCTTCACCTTTACACATTCACATAATTATAACAGTATTCATAATATTATGTCGATGTCATATCTACGAAGTTCAAAAGATAAGCGTTGTACTTCGTATTCTAATTCCTAAACGCTATGATCATGTGATCATGTCTTACTACTAGAGTATAATCATTCACAAACTTGCATTATGTTTTCAATATAGTACGACTTAAAAGATACGTTAGGAATGAAACAATTCAAGTCAATATTACTAACCTCAAGAGGAAGAATGATGTAAATGCGTTGTAGCTCGTTACTTCTTCACATTCTTCAGGTATTCGAGTAATACTTGTATTCTCATAATCCTATACTTTCTAGTCTAACATATACGAAGTTGTCTCTAGTACATAATCAAGCGACTCTTAGATGAGTTTTGATTCACTAAAATATGACAACCAAACTTGACATACCAACGCTTGGTGGGTTCAACCGAGCTATGCTCTAAC
Organism: Papaver armeniacum; assembly: GCA_023531295.1. NCBI lineage: Eukaryota > Viridiplantae > Streptophyta > Magnoliopsida > Ranunculales > Papaveraceae > Papaver > Papaver armeniacum. The sequence goes on from JAJJWW010007984.1 coordinate 12,260, forward strand.
AGAATTGTTGGATCCGTACAAGCATCCTGTGTCGCAAACCTGACGCTCTGTGCCTAGCGAGAAATTCGTTGTACTTGCAACACAATTTGTTAACGTGAATCGTCCTCGAACAATGGCAATCGGCCAGTAATGATTGCGTGGTTTCTTGTACTTACCATCCATCTTTGGAACGAAAGGACCCGATGCAACTTGAATCCAAAATATACTATCGTGTTGGTGTTCTACGGCAATATCCTTGAATATATAATAATTTTTAACCCATTCGGTCTCTTCCTCAAAATCCTTTAGTCTATGCCTTAGTTGGAATTGGTCTTCACCTCATTTCTTTGCCTTAAGTATGTCTTCTTCTTCCATCACAACACTTGACGATGATGTAGTAGTTTCTTTGCTTCTTTTAAGTATGTCTTCAAATGAATTGGTAGTTGATCATGATGAAGTAGTTCGTTTGCATCTTCTAAGTATGTGTTTTAATGAATTGGTAGTTGATGATGATGGATTTGACATCTTAGAATGAAAAAATGAATAATGGAGAAAAATTTCTTTGACTAAGGTACTGTATGATAGAGACTAGGCTATTGTCACACGCCCATTTAATCGCCTAAAATTTTCATGGGACATGGCCGACAATGATTGTGGTTCATTGAATCAATTTCACCCAAAATCATTCAGCCTTGCATACTTGCATCAAAGTACGCATCTGCCTTCACTCATAAGGCATTGCACAACTGAAGTCTTTTCTTCTTTCTCTCTAACTCTTCATGCCCCCATAAGAATAAGAGGTTCTGCCATGCACTTGTATAATTCTCACACAAAATCAACAACACAATGAACACAAAGGATAGTGCAACAAACCCATTTTATTGCACTAAGGAAGATTACGAAAATCGTCCATCACATAGACCAAAAAAAGGCCATTCACCCTTTTGGTGAATGCCTAACTCTCTCAAAATATAAGAACTCTCTCCTATGTAAGCCTCCCGATTTTCCCACTCCTTAGGACTATTTATACAACATGTTTACTAGCTAAACCGTGCGCAACACTTGCACACACAAGAACAGCCATGTGTCCCATAAGGTAGTTTCCATAACCTTGACTTGTTTTTCAACCGCCACCTTTTGTGTTGTCAATCCAAATGATGCCACACTGTTCTTGGTGGTTATGAACACTCCCACATGGTTATAGACTCCTTTTTATAACCGTTCTACCTTGTCTAGCGTAATTGGCATGCTTGTGAAGCCCGTAACCAACTCCTAACCGTCACTTGAGCCGTATTGCACTATTGTTGTGCTTTAATGAATTCTGCCTCGCTCCAATGCTCAGCCATCTTGGCCCTGCATTTTTATCACGCTAAGCTAATGCACGGAAAATCCTTGTGCTCCAATCATCAAGGTCAACTCCTTAAGCTCATTCTGGTTGCTCGTGCGTCATATGCTTCACTTAGCCAATTTGCTTGACAATAACAATGCCACTCTTGCATTGTTAGCTTGTTTGTACTGTTCAAGCTTTGGACAACCTTGAACTAATGCCATAGCCCAACTCCTGGCCTATTCTTCACTCTTGCATCATCCTTGAGTTTGGGCCAACGCAATTCCACGGATATGCATCAATGCCAACATCGCATGTTCATCCTCCAAGTTTGGCCATGTCTTGCCAATCCCTCAATGAAGCCTCATTGTATCGGCCAATAAGCTTCATTACTTAGCCAAATGTCTTTACAGTGTAGCACTACCTTTGCGCTTCACTGGCCCTGCATGGTTTTGCCATTCTTAGCACTTGACAGTCTATGCAAGTGTCGCACAATCATTGTCTGACACCGACTTAGCCCTGCACATCAGTAACGCGCAATCATTATGCATCACTTGCCTGACCTGTAATAGCTACCCTCTTTATATACAGAAGGGACCAACGACTTTATTATTTTATTTTTTTTAAAAAAAATAGTCGTTTGCGGAAATAATCGGATTATATATAGACATTTATAGTCTGATTGTGAGTTTGGAATAATTGGAAATAGCTACCTTTCCAAAACCGGTTTATGTATGAGGCACTTAAAAACCGATTCTTGATTTCTCTACAAATCCAAACTTAGGCCCAGAATCGGTTTATGTATGCATTAGCATAAACCGACTGTGGTTGATGTTCATCACATCACACGTAATCGGTTTATATAGGTGTACAACAAAAACCGATTTCTATGAACATCAACCACGATCGATTTACGCTAATGCACACATAAACCGATTCTTGGTTGATTTTCCGAAAATTTGATGAGTAAATTTCTGAGATTTAGAGTTAAATTATTGTGGAGTTCCTCTTAAAATGAATGGATTAAAGGGATTTAACTCAATCACTTAAATTATTTTTTCGAGTTTCCTTTCAAAACCCCAAAAAATAGAATTCAATTGTTGTTTGTGATTGATAGGTTTTAGTTTTTGATTTTGATGGAAATTGAAGAAAAAAAATTTGAATTTTGATTAATGAGTTTTGTATTTGTATTTGTTTTAGAATGATTAAGGTTTCTTTAAAGGATAATTTACTATTTTATCATATTTCAGACACCCCATATCCTTTTTCTCTAGGTTGGCTGAAGAAATTCATAGGCCTCAAATAATCACACTAGGCCCAGACTAACCATTTATACTTAATAAAAGTTTATGATCAAAATTTAGAAATAGGATGTTATAATTTGTAAATCTAATATTAAGGGGAGAGGTAATTTAAAAAGGGGAAAAATATCGTTCGGCCCTTTTTTAGGTGGGCCCATATCTGTTTGGTCCTTTTGTCAAACGCCTTTACTGTTTGGTCCATAATTATTTAAAAATATTAAAACTAACAAAAATACCTTTCCGTGTTAATATTTAGTTATTTTCTTGTAGCACTTCATTCCAGAAATGGAGTCCATATAAAAACCTAAAAAAACAGACTTCATTCCAGAAATGAAGTCCATATAAAAACCTAAAAAAAACAGACTTCAATCCAGAACAGACTCCATTCCAGAAATGAAGTCCATATAAAAACCCAAAAAAACAGACTTCATTCCAGAAATGAAGTCCATATAAAAACCTAAAAAAACAGACTTCATTCCAGAAATGAAGTCCATATAAAAACCTAAAAAAGCAGGACTTCATTCCGTAAATGAAGTCCATATAAAAACCTAAAAAAACAGACTTCATTCGAAAAATGAAGTCCATATAAAAACCCTAAAAAATATCTAAATCGATTAACACCATCGTCAACAGCAGCAGCAACAACATATCTTCATCTTCTTCATCATCTTCATCGTCAACAACAGCAGAAAAAAGAAAAAAAAAACCCTTAAAAATCGTATTCAACATTATCAACATCATCGTATTCATCGTCTACAACTACCGATCTAAATATCTAATCGATTTCACCTTCATCGCCATCGTTTACAGCAGCAGGAAGAAAAAAGAAGAAAAAAAATGGAGACACCATTAACAGGAGGAAAAAGAAGAAGAAAGAAAAAAAGAGATAAATTCTAGATCTAAAAATATAAGAGAGAGAAAGTAAATCTGAGAATGATTTATTCTCTTACTTTTTGACTATATATATGGTCCTTATCCAAAAGGGTATTTCTGCCACTACAAGGTGACATTTACATCATCCATGACATCAGCCTAGGACCAAACAATAATTTTTAGGACCAAACTATAATTTATATTACCAAATAGGACCAAACAGATATTTGACTGAGTCAAATGGACTAGACTCTCTCTAATATATTATTCCTATGACCTAATGGTATTTCCTACTTTAAAAAGTTTCCTCTCGTAAGAACTTAACAATATGAATATGAACTTAACATACTATCATAACCGGATCCGATTTGTGGTGTATTACGTACAAATTAGATAATCAAATCTATTTAGTACTCCATATTATTACAGAAGTTTTAGAGCAACCGCAATGGGCGACTAAACTCAAATATTTGGGATGAGAACGAGACGTAGTGGGACGTACTATCGACCAAATCCCAGACTATATTTGGTCGGGGACCAAAGACTAAACCCAAATTATAGTCGAGCGAATGTATAGTTAGCGCCCCACACCAGGCGAACGTATAGTGTACGCCCACACCAAAGCGAACGTATAGCCTCCGCCCTTTTTTTTTTTTTTTTCTTAATTTTGTGTGGTAGGTTTATACCTCCGCCCTATTCTTTTTTTTACACTCTTTATAGTGGGGCGAACTTTATACCTTCGCCCCATTTTTTTTTTTTTTTAATTTCATTTTTGAATCTCCCCGATCAGGCGAACGTATATTCCACGCCCCACACCAAAGTAACGTATAGTGTACGCTCCACCAAATTTAGTCTTCCACCCGTAGCATCACACACAGACTAAACCCAAATTTTGGTCTTTTTTCACTCTTTGGTCTTTGGTTATACTCGCCTTTCTGCGGTTGCTCTTAGGAGTAGTTATTACTCTAAAGAGCCCTAATTATCCTGTTATCATTTCATCTTTTAATTTTAATTTTTAATTTATGGATTGTGTGTTTAGGAAGGAACTAAATGCATTCAAGTCTTCAACAGAAAACATAAGATAAATCAAATGAGCTAGCTAGCTTACACGGAAAGATCTGACTAAACAAAAACTCGGACCAGAAATTGCTCTTTTTGAGAAACGCATTCGCATTGTAATAAACACAAAATTGTAGGCTGTACAAACCTTAGTTAAGTTTGGTAATGGTAGTATCTTGCAAACACATATTGGATCCGTTTTTACCATTAAAAAAAAAAAAAAATTACTGCAAACCATTAATGACAAACAGAGAAATCCAACCAACGATATTAAGAATCAATCAATTCGTAATGGAAGTTTTGGATCATGAGTTGATGGTTTGATTGCATTGGTATCCTTGATGACCCTACTTGTTCAATTAACAATATCGTTTAGATCTACAATCTACTGCATAGACAAACTAAGTTAGGCAAAGTAAAAAAAGACAACAACCTATTATAAAAAAAAAAGACAACAACCTAAACGGGTCAAACATGATGAAACGTGTTACGTTGACAACTTAGGTTATAAACAAATGGAAAAAAAAAAGGTGTGAACCGTGACAAGTAAGGTAGGACTTGGGAGGGAAGAACCAAAACAAATTAAGGACTTTAATTTATGCACAAAGCTCAATGCCACCACACAGTTATTTAGGTCAAACTACATCAGATTATACAGAGGGTTTCACTCGTTCGATGTGAAACCCTGTTGTCAAGTTTCAGCAGCTCAGCCAACACTCAACAAGGACAAAACTTTAGAGTAGAAAAAGCAACAAGAGGAGAATCGCAATTCCCATCCCTTTCTTTCCTTTTCTTACGCCTTACACTCCTGTCTTCCCGCACATCTCTAGGCAAGCAAGATGAGAGAAGCCACCTCGAGATACGCGAATAGAAGTCCCAGACTTGAGACGACAAGAAACAAATAAAGTGATGTTTTAAATTAAAAGCATCTCTTCTCTTCTCTTCTCTCTCTGCTGTTGTGCCTAGATAGAGTAGACATATAGACCGACTCTCATCAAGTCTGAGGCAGCTCTGAGAGCGAGGGAGGGAGGACAAACATTTCACACTAGATTACGGGATGCTTATTTAAACAAAACAAATCCAGAGTGAAAGTGAGAATTTATGCTCTTTTTCATCCCACAACTTTATATAACTTGTTCCGATTCTACTTCCACAAAGTATATACTAGTTGTAAACAAGAAACCAAGAAGAAAAGAAAGAAAATCCCATCACTTTTCTTCTCTTCTCTTCTAACTATATATATATATATATACTACTACTGCACTTCCACAGCAAGCAATAGTACTTGCTGAAGTTAACAACTCTTTTGAGAAAACAGAACCCGTTTCTTTTCTTCTCTCACTGTCTTCAGAGCAATGGATGTAAGTGTTCATTTAGATCCTAATAATGCAATCCTTTTGATTTTTGTTCTTGTTGTTGTTGTTGCTTATATGAGTTGATTGTTCTTGTAGGATTTCAAGAGGAATCAAATACCTGCATTTGGGAACTGGGATTTCTCAGATGGGTTACCGATTACACAGTATTTTGAATCAGCAAGACAAGCTGGATTAGTTAGATACAGCTGTGGTGAAAGGGATTTGTATGGTGCTGTTGCTGATGATTTCCTTTACTCTAATCCTCCTCATAGTTATCAGCATGATCTTATCAAGCCACCTTCCATTACTGTTGTTTCTCGCAGAAAGGTAGACAATATACAATTTCCTTTTGAGTTTTTTTTCTTCCTTCAAGCTGAATTACAAAAATGGGGTTTCTTCTGTTCTGTTTTCCGAGTATTATAATCAAATCAATGATTTTTCTGCATGGGTTTCTTAGTTTTCTTTAAATTTAACTCTTTTTGTTTACTTTTCCTTTAAATCTTCTCCAAAATTGTTAGATTCTCCTTCCCTCACTGTCTCCAAAATTAAAAACAGAGTGTATATACTTGAGATCCTTCATAAATATTCCCCCCCTAATTTCTTAGACTAATTGTATGATTATCTATAAATGGGACATTTCTTTTGGATTTACTGATCTATATATACATGTGTTTAAGTACAAAATTTTTTTTTTTTTTTTTTACCAGTGATCATCATTGTAGAATTTAACTGTATACATATTATGAATCAAATTAGTACAGTACTAATTCTATGACATTATTGAAATGAAATTTTGTAGACGAAGGGAGGAGTACCAAGGGAGAAACGTTACAGCAACAACAACAATAATAGTATTAAGGAACAAAAGAAGCATGGTAGGGTATATGACGTGACTGAACCGGCAAAACATCACCACCACCAGCAGCATCATTCATCGTATTCACATGATGATGATGATGATAAAGTTGAACAATATCACCATCATCAACGTTACATCCCTCGTCCACAAAGAATTCCTAAAGCTGTTGATGAAGATCTTTACAAAATCCCACCTGAACTTCTCTACAAACCTAAAAGAGTAAGCAATTTGATCCATCTTAATTAGTACGTAGGTCCTAATTGTGATTGTTAAAAGTCCATAATTTTTATTTTATTCTAACATGAAATCATTTTTTTAATTTCTTGTTGTAGAACAAGATGCTTGGATTCTTCTCATGCTTAGTACCCACTTGTGCTGCTTGAAATTTGAAGAAGAAGAAGAAGAAGAAGAAGAAAGAAAAAGCTTAATTTTAGTTTTAATATACTTATAGAAATATATAGGCGGTGCTTACTTAATTTAATAGATTAGTCTCTAATTAAGTTAAGTTAATTTCAAGAGGTTGTTCTTAGTGACTTACTTATTTTGTTGTATTAATCCAACATCCTTAGAGGGGTTAAATTAAGTATCTATCTTTAATTTTTAATTTTCTTGCGTGGAGTGTCAATGAATGAATGAAAAGAGTTATGTTATGTATCACTCGGTTTATCTGGCTTTTGATCTTTATTACTAGTTCTAGGCAAGACATCTGCATTCCCCTTTGCTTAGTTGCTTGCAACTTTTACAACTCAAATAGCATTTTCGAAGCTCGATTATGAAATTGGCCTAATATTAGAGCATCTCCACGTTTTACGGCCACATAGGATTTATACTTCATTCTTTATATAAAAAAAAGAGTTTTTTTTGAAATAAGTGGTTAATCGGAGTTTACAGTTGATTCTACCATCATAATATATTTTTGGTAATTTTATAATATTTTTAGTTCACAATATATTTTCGACCAATCACAACAAACAAACAAATTACCTAAAATAACTAAATATAATAAAATCTATACATTGCCAAAAATGTTTAAAAAATCTAATACATTTAATCTTAAAAATTAAATTCACAAACAAAATAAACAAAAAAAGATTGTACAGACAAAATTAAAATAAATTAACATCTAAAAAAATATTGTTGATCACGATTTCATCACAAAATTATAAGAAAAATGTCCAATGTCCAATTACAATTTTTGATAATTAAACTAATCTTAATTACAATTCCAAGCTATTAATTAATATTAAAACTAACCCTTACTGCGATTACATTTACAATTCGAAAGAAGTAAGAACTTTGATCAAAGTTTATAAATCAATATACATAGAGTTGTGAATGCTTACCGGATCAAAACATGCTACCCGTTCCACAAAAAGCGATCGTTAATCATTGTTCAATAGTTCGAAATAAAACAAATCAATAAAAACCATAGAAATAACATAACATGATTTAAACAAAACTAAAAATGAGAAACCAAAAACCTCGATAAAAAAGTATAATCAACCAAAATGAATATTGGTTTCAACATTATTTTTCTTAATATTATTCATTTCACAAAAATAAAATAAAAAATAGAAACAGTTTTCTTTATTTGACGTGTAGAAGATACTTAATAATTTTTTAGGAAAAATATTTCAAAAAATAAATATAGTTTTCCGAAAATAATATTTATTTATCTTATAGGTAAACATGCTAAATATATTGTTCATTTCGTTAGATATATAAAAGATTATATTATGTGTGAAAAAATAATATTTTTTGCCCAAATTTTGTTATAGCCATTTAATATACAGATCAACAAATATATAACTAAAGAAATATTTATATTATTTTTAAAGCAAGTATCTGCCTATAGTTATACGAATATTTAAACAAATTTTTATATATTTATTGATATATATATATATATATATTATTTCTAAAGCAAAGTTGATTTCTTATGGCATTTTTCTGGGCTTGGTAACTCTATATAAAGCATTCATGCAAAACCAAAATTCTATGGTTTCCACGTTGCTTCTCTTTTTGATCATTATTTTGTTCCCTTTCTTGCTATTTAGATTGTTTTTAATTTGATCCACTTTTGTTTGCTGTTTTGAATGTATCATAGATCTTGCACCTGTTATAAATGTTCGTTGAAGCGGCGCATAAGTCAAAGAATTTAAAGGTATAAATTATTCTGCGAATATTTTTCTAAATTAAAAACAATAATTATCTTTTGATTAGCATGTCTAAAGGATGCATAAAATAGATTTTTTTTTAATCTGATCCACTTTTGTTTTCTCGTTTTAAATGTATCCTCGATCGTGCTCAAAGAATTTAAAGGTATAAATCATTAAAGTGAATATTTTTATAAATTAAAAACAATAATTATTTTTTGATTAGTATGTCTAAAGGATGCATAAAAGCTTATTGATGTATATTCATATTGTCGCCGCTTCATGCGTATTGCTAGATCAAAAAGTTAAGGTTTGTTTAATCTCAACACAGATCATGTTCAATAATTGTTTTTTTTTTTTTTTTAATTTTTATTATGTTTTTTCGTTGCTGGTCGACTAATCAACAATTTTATGATTATTAAGGTTTGTTTAATCTCAACACACATCATGTTTAATAATTATTCTTTTTTTTTTTCTTTTTCGTTTTTAGTGTGTTTTTTTGTTGTTGGTCGACTAACCAACAATTTTATGATTATTAAGGTAACAAAAGATATCTTTGCACGGATTGATGGTACTGATACAGTCAATAATTTTGTTTGCCTACGTGCGGATCAATAGAATTGTTGTGCTATTACACGGTCTCAATGGTGGAATGAGCCGCCATATCCAAGCATTTTGGATGGTGACAGATCGAGTCTGTCTTTTTATCGATTCAAATAATTTTTGCATGCTTTCTTTTTTGTTTTTCTCCTTCTCGTGAGGTTTGGCATGTCCCCTCATTCTGTTTGCTTTTCCTTTTATTAATGAAATCTCCACGCGAGTCTTTTTAATAAAAAAGATCAATAAAATTGTTGCCGCACTCTCTTAGTTGTATGGAGATCATGGCTAACGAAAAATGTATCTCTTGGTTGTAAGATCACCATTAATTAATGAAAAAAATTGTTGAAATAGAATTAGCTGCAAAGAGGCGCGAACTTAGTGGTGTATCCAACCCAACCGTGAAGGCCTCCCGCCAAAATATCTACCGAAACGCTACAATTCTTTTTGGTTAAGTTAAGAAGCTTTCAAATACCGAAACGGTGATACTTTTTTACCGTACATAGGGGGATTAACGATTTTTTTGGTAGAGTAATAATATTGTGATACCCAAAGATTAGAATTTGGTCCTTTGGTGCGCAACGACGATCTCTTTTCTAAAACCCCAAATACATTACATTCTGCAAGCAATGCTAACCGCACTTTGTATACCGAATAATGAGATTCTACAAAATATAAGACCAATATGGAAAATTTCTTTAATATTCCTTACGAGTATATTTTTTCTTTAAGGTCAACATATTGGAGGAAAAAAATGAAATCGATAAGTACTATCATTTATTTTCTTCTACGCATGAACCTTATCTCGCATCATATCAAATACCATATAGTTGTACGCATTGTAGTTCAATCTAAAACAAATATTATAATAATTTAAGGTGTGTACGAGTGTTTTAGGCTCTCATACATACGAGGGAGCAATATTAGACTATAATGCGGTTCTTTGCTAGATATGGCACATATAATGTGTAGCTAGACGTTTTGGAGAATATACAAAGATAAGCGTGGTATTAGAATGCAAACTTCTTATCCTCTAAACAACTTTTGATATAATCACTAGGCTTATTCATATGCATGTAAAACCATTATATTTATCATATATATGCACTCATTATGGGTATGCCAAATTGCCAAACATATATGCTTATATGTCAAATATCACATATATACAAACATAAGCTATGGAGTCGGGCGATAGAGACACCATCGCTCGATGGTCTTTCCATCTCCGAGTAATTATATATATATGATATATAATTTCTCTTTCTCTCCTACTTTTTAATTATTCTAATATATTTTTATATTTAAAAGTTCCAACTAAATATATTATAACACTAAAACTTTTATAAATACCCAACCGCACAAACATAAATATATTTTTTATTCATTATGGTCCCACCCAACATAATTAAATTTATATTTTTAATCAAAATTTGTCATGAATTTGGCATACCCATAATGAGAACTGGGAACAACACAAGGCTTAATTACACAATGCCTGATTCTACTTGAGAGTATAAGCTTTGATGAAAATGAAAATCTAACATATATTGGCATTTCAAATACATCAGACGGACCAACAAATTTGAAAATTAACTTCATCAAGAAGAATAATCACGGGATGTGCGTCAATACATATTTGATAATACCAGATTATATATCGTATTGTTCACCAACCAGTGGCCTACAAGAATGTGATCAGTGAATAAAAATCTATTATGATTTGGTTTTAAATTTGTTTCCTTTAGACTAATAATTTAGAGTTTCTCTATTATTCTTTTCTTTGAACTTTAGGTTGTTTTTACTTAAGAATAACTTTGTTTGATATTTTAGGAACTACAAGTATGCATATATTGTTTTGGTAGTTGTTTTGATAGATTTTTTCTAAGTCACGAATTCATTAGTTCCAACTTCCAAAGATTATGGAGTGGTTTTTCCTGTCATATTATGGAGCGATTTTGCAGATCATATGATGTTTTATGGAGATAGCTAGCAATGACACCATTTGAAAAATCATTAACAAGTTATTTAACAAATTAAGACCATTTTATTAACCTTAAGTTGATGAATACTCACAATTCTCATGGTGCAATTCACCCTTTACCCTAGCACTCTGTAAATGCATTGATCTCGCTGGGACCTATCACTCTTACCAAATGTGCATAAACGTACATGTTCCAAATAATCGAGACCAAATATCTTTAAAATCCAAATAACATATAGTTACAATTCTCAGTAGTCAACAAAATATATATGTCCAACCATAATTATCTTCTTTATATAAACCACAAATCAGAGGTTTTAAAAATATGACGGTGCGCGTTTCGAAAGAAAACACATAATGGAGCTGAAAGAATTACGTTTTTATCTTCTTAAACTACTCGAGGAAAATGGTATGTTTTTTTCCTTCTTAAACTGCTTAGGACAATTAAATCATGTAAGTAGAAAACAGTTCATGTAATGTAGCATCGAAAAGCTGTGTAAGAAGGTATTGAGAATTAGTTATCCTAACAACTACTACCTTCATACATTTGCATAATATTGTGAAGGAGAACAATCTAAAAGATTTTTTGGCAATATTTAATGATTTGAGGATAATAAATATATTATTTTCGTGGAAATTTCTGAGGAACCCAAATATGGTTCCTCTCTCTTCTAGAAACCCATCATTAACACGGTATATATATGTAGCCCAAAATACATGATCTACGGTTAAGATCAGTAGTTTTAGATTAGATCTTTAATTCCATTTTTTAGCTGGACTTAATTAACCTTTGGGCGTTTAAATAACAAATTCGTTAATCTGAATTTCAGTTAGTGGGTGACGGCGTGTTTAAATAACAAATTTAATGATAAAAATATTTGGCACATTTCACGCCCATTATTTTCGTTCCATTAGTTACGGCTAGTCACCATTATTAGGCCGATTTCTTAGTCTATCTAGAAACTTATGTTTCTTTCGGTATCTAATACGCAATTCTTCTGCAGTCCATAATCCGACTTGGTGTAAGGTAAAAAAATTGTAAGCAAAAATATAGTCAAGAATGGCAAAAAAGGATCATAACGCTAACTCTTTTTCTAAACATGTTCTCGTCATTGTGAGGCATTTCTGCTTGACAAAAATGATTTAAATATCTCATCCGGATCGAGCTCATCAATCATCATGAAACATATCATTAGTAAATGTCTTCACCCAATCAAAACAAATTTTAGTTCTCTTCTTGACGTTATGCTGTTGATTATTCATCCACCAAAACCTACCCGATCAATGATAATGCCTCCTTCTAGAATCATCTTCACTTAAACGCCTTACAAACTTCGTTCGCAAGAGATTAATGCAAGAATTTTTTATCGTGATTAATAAACGATCCTGTAAAAGAGTATTAATGACAGGACTCTAACGTGATGCCGATAGTTGCAATTATTCCAACCGGCAACCGGTGATAACAACGACTTTCACTGGACACGTTAAGTAAAAGTTAAAAAATTGCAATTATCACTAATTTTACAATGTGAAAACTAGAATTTTCATATTCTTTAAAATTGTGAAAATTGAAATTTTCACAGTTTATTTCAACTGAAAACTTGACTTTTCACCGGTTTTTGGAGAAAAGTGGATTTTCACGGATTTTTCACACAATAATACGAGTGAAAACTCTTATCGGAACTGATCTCTTACGTGATAATTGGAAATGTTTGGGGAATTTTTGTAGGAACTAGTCGAATTGAGTTTATTTGGGGGAATCGTTTTAACTTGGGAGAGTTATTTTAGGGAATTTTTAATATTTATCTTGTACATAAGAAAAATCTTTCTTCTAATTTAGGTGAGTTTTTTAAGGGAGTTAATTGAGGAGAGTATATTGACGGAGCTGTTTTAGGGGAGTCTTTTCTGGGATTAGTTTTTATCTCGTTTTATCAAAGAATTTTACCAAACAAATTAATTTTTAAGTAAAATTTAGACTTGAAGGGTGTTTTTGTAACAAATTATTATTTCAGCTAATTATGGGTTCTTCAAATAGAGGATCTTATTGGAGGGTTTCTAATATACAAAAATGAAAAATTGGGCTAGAGAAAAAGATCCCCTATTTTTTTCTATTTGTTGTTCTTTTGGTTTCAACATGGAAACCAAGACAAAGAGAAAATGAAGAATATTTATGTCCAAGATAGCGATCGTTCCTTATAGGGACAGAGAAGAGGTGGAAAAATGTTTTACGGCCAAGAAAAAGAGGATGTCAAAGAATACTAAAAAAAATTTCATTTTCAATGCATTGTCTCCCACAAAATTCATATCTGTTTTAGCTTTTTTTGTTTTATTTTTTTGCGCACCAACTTAAATATTAGCTTATTGCTTTTTACCATTTTTCTTTTCATAATTTTTAGGTTTTGGTAGAAATTAGTTTTAAACATGAGTCCAATATGGCAATATTCCACAAACAAGAAATAAACCCGTACATCGCACGGGTGATAAACTAGTTTCCTAAAATTTCATCTCCAACGGCAACTTTAAGAGAGGATGTGAGGATTATGTGGCAAGCAGTTAGATTCACATCCTCTAGCCCATCCTCTGGTTTTAGAGGTTTCCTTAGAGGATGTAGAAAACCTAGTCATCATTATCTATGGTTGTAATTAGAGTTACAAAATAACCAATTTTCAATCAATGGTTTATAAAATTCCTAACCAAAATTAAGATTGGTTGGAGATGTTTTTTATTCACCTCCTTATCTTAAGGAGATTTTGATCTCACATCCGTAAAAAATGACTTCCACATAGGACTCACACCAAATTGCCATTGGAGATGCTCTTAGGGCGTTAAAGGGGTTGTGGTCCCCTTAGATTGATTTTGGGGTTGTGGGCAGATGAATGTGTATGCATGCCGCGGTTGGTGTGTAAGACTAACATTAGATTGATTTTGAAGAAGTCAATTTGGTGGAAAGTGATTAACATTAGATTTGACTCTTGTGTTCTTTAAAAACAAATAAATTAAGACATAATAATAATATTTTATTAGGATAAAATACAGTATCATCAAAAATCACTAGTGTCTAGTGTATCTCTTAAGCAGCTGCTTTCCCCCTTTGATGCAATTTGCTTAACCAAAAAAATAAAGGTAATCGCTAGTGCCAATAAAATCTAGAGCTAAAATCTAAACCACGAAACTAACACTTGGTAGGATGTAATTAGCATGCAGATGTGTAATCGCAACTGCAACTTAGCTCCATTGAGCCACTGTGTTTTACTAGTATCTTGTTGCTTGTGAGTTAAAAACGGATTGGCTAGGTACTCACTCTGCAAGAGTACTTGGACATCCCATTAAAAATCTTGGTAGTTTACACCTTTGATAATATTGTAACAAATGCGGGCATTTAAACTTCAGACATATCTTACTCTGTAAACTGGCCGTACAAGATGGCTAAGCAAATTATGGGCAACACAAACCCGTGTTATCTCCTATATTGCAGCTCTGTCAGAGATCGTATCAAAACAAGCCGCAAATTAGTGGGTAATCCAAAGAGATACCCATTATTCTAGTATAACTCAAAGATTCAGAAACACATCTTTGAGCTACTTAATTACTCTTCTCTGTGTCTAAATCCAAACTTAAACACAAATCCTCCGTATTACAGACCCATAACTTTATGTCTATCTTTTTGGGGTTGAATTAGTTCTATAATTTAACTTATTTTTAATCTTCTTATGAATCTTTGATATTGAAACAAGTAGGGAACAATTTTGGGACTTGAATTAAAGATTAAAAAGAGCTTGAAAAGCTGATTGATACTACTAGCATATCAGCTCATACTTGGCCATTGGTATCTCTTTTCTTTTTGTAAACACAAACATCCAAAAAACAGGCCAAAAAATTAGCAAAAAGAACACATGGGTTTGTAACTTTGCATTGTTTTAGGGGTTTTATAATGATTCAAGGGGACCCCATAACTTAGTCCCTATTTCACTCAACTTTGTTACTACTCACCATAAGGGTTTAGAGGGCAGCTAATTTGATATTTACCACGAGCTTAAAGCAAAACTTTCTATAGCTGATGGAAATCTTCATCAGAGTTCAGGTAGTTAATTCTTATTGTCATCTTCTTTCTTTCTTTCTTTACTTTTCCTTTTTTCCCATGGAGGAATCATACATACCAATGTAAATGAAAGAAAAAGGGAATTCGGATAAGGGCCACTTTACTTTAATAAAATTGATGAATATTCTAAAGCTCATTAATGTTGGGCCATGTTTCATGAGCAGATAGAAATGTAAAGAACAAGTAAAGTGTTTTCTTCTTTTGTTGAGTGGTTGGTAGTCTTAATTGCGTTTGTAGAACTAGTGTAAGCTAAGTGTAAGAATAAAGTGTGTGGCCAAGTACAAAACCAGAGAGGCTTTGGAGTTTTGGATGGATACTGGTGAACATATACACAATTCTATCTCCAATGAAAGGGAGATACTCTCTTCAGTACAAATTCTTGACCCAAATTGTACATGGATACCAGTGAATCTCATTGGCTGCAATTGGTCTGACTATGAATTCAATGTTTGTTTGGTGTTATTGGTGATAACAGTTGTTATTGAAAAAGGCATGAAAAGGTAAATTAGAAGAGTGCACAAAAGCATGCAAAGCTCAGCTGCTAATTGGCCCTACCAGTTCTTCTTCATTGTTTGAGAACCACCATTATGATTGTGTTTGGGAAGACAAGGAAAAAACCCACCACCAAGATTCAAAGCCTATATCCACTGAAAATGGGGACCCCCTCCTTTCTTTACTTTCTGTGAAATGAAATGTGATGTTTTCAGCATTTACACCGTTTACTTCGGACTTTTTCTAATCTGTCAATGGAACATCAGTACTATGGTTCCCAATTATCACTCTATATATCCCTAATCTATCTCTCTTTATAGACCTTTTACTGCTTTGAGCCAAGCCCATAAGGGGGCTTATGTACTACTAGAAGCTACCTGTGTTTGGCTGTATAATGTGGACCACTGCAGCACATTGCTTATTCAAAATGTGGGTTAAAGTGGGTGAGACTGTGTGGTTTAGGAGAATTTTCCTTTGTCTGTCCGGTCATCCAACTCTAACAAGGGTCTCAATTAAACCCACTGTCACTATAACATTATTGTTTGCCAAGCCGATCAGAAAAACATTATTGTTTCCCAAGCCTGAGCTAAGTAGACTTGCTGTTTGATAGTTTGCCACTACATGAGTCAAACACCACTGTTGAGAGACTTGAACTCGAGATTCCTTTAACACACGGCCAGCGGCACAATTTTATAAATAGTGCTATACAGCTTGGCCAGTGTGGGGATAGTTGTAACATATCAAAATCAGTAAGTAAAGAAAGTAGGGCACTTGGTTACTTGTTGTCTGGAATTCTTGGATGGTGTTCTACGAGGATTCACGAATGGCAGCGTTGCAGCGAGAGTGTGGGACAACAGCTGACATCACGAAACACAGAAATTTGAAGTCCTCGGTTTAACCTCTCTCCGACTCCAGGAAGTATCTCTGAGCATCAAATGGTCTATCTGAATCACGGAAGTCAGAACCAATTCCACCATTCATAGGAGCAAATGCTGCAAATAGATGGAAACAAAAGGCGTCAAAATTTGAAATAACAAAACCAGTTGCATTCCCATGAAGTGTCCTTACTAGCAGACACGCCTAATAAAGTGGTAAATTTCGGCCGATAAAGAACTCCAAAATATGAACAAATTTGTGTTCTGTATGTATCATAGCAGCAGAATCTTGAATTTGCAACCTATTGTCACATGCTGAATCAGTGATTCAGTGCACAGACCCAACCAGGAAACCTGGTCTTCAAATGTTTGGCCCGCTACGATAACAGAACTTGAACTAAATGTTTTCAAATTAAGAAAAATAATAATATAAGCAAGAAAAACAGTAAATATGGTATCAAGTTAGAATTCAATTGCTAGAAGAGACAGGATATCTGAAAATGATCAACCTTTGTCCCTCATTCTTCTCTCCCTATCATAATCAAACTTATCTCGGATTTGCCCAGCCTTTTGTAAAGTATTGTCACCTTGTCTACCAGCTCCCAAACCTTGGTCCTGCATTACAAATTATACACCTTAAATGAGAAACCGAATCCTACTGCAGTACAAAGACTTGCAGTATGATGCACGTTCTCTTAATGCACCACAATGTTGGATATCCATGATGGAAATACAGCATGACGGCATGCAAAGCTTTCATATTAGTAACATTTTCAAGTGTCGACATAAAAGTTTTCAGGAACTTGCTTCTAGTTAAATCTCATCTATGGATACTTTTCTGAAGCAATGACAGGGGAAAACTTGATGGATGACATGGAACCAACAGCGTGGAACATCCATGCTACTTCAAATGAGTGGTGAACAAATCAAATATAGCACCTTCAGCCTATCAATACTCCCAAAGCTAAATTGAATAGGCTTCTGCAACCTAAACAGAAATTTGATTCTGACATTTAGCAAAAGCCACAGCACTAAATAGGATCAAAACAAGTCTGCGTTTCTGCAAATGTTACACTTGCTTTTGATTATGAGCTCACAAACAGATACTGACAGAAGTACCAACCGACCAGTAACCTAACCTTCCTCTAACCTCTGACTACTGCCGGGTATTTGTGTACAAGACAAAGACTAAGGAGTCAAGTTACCTGCGATGTGATACACCTAATTTGTTAGAGCAGATAAAAAGTTCACGCAACTGCATGATAGATGAGTGGTAACTACTTGGATTGCTCAGCTCTGTGGTAGTGTTTCCTACACAAACTAAAACTGATATTGCCCACCAATGTCCAAGCTTCTAACAGGGGACCGGTTACTCTTTTGTCAAGATATAGTATCATACTATGATCATGTTATTAGCATTGAAATGAAAAAGTAAAGCAAGAATTAAGGACATGACATTGGTACCTTAATTTGGTAGTTGGACCGTTGTTTCCTGGAACAGAAGAAAACGAGATCTAAGTTTACATTACATTTACACAAAATAACTCATCATGCCCACATGTTTTTCACGAGCGTATGAAGATAAATGACTGTTTCCCAGTGAGAGGGTATACAGTCAAATCTCAAATGCACACATGCCTCTTAAAGTGCAAGAAAAAGAAGAAGCAACAATGGGTATGACCCGGTAACTAGAACTTGATAAATCGTGATACAAAAAATGCAGAATAGGTATCTAGAGGGATTATTAAAATTCAAAATTAGGTTACAGAAGCAAACCTGTAGGGCGAAAAGTCCTGATCATCCTCG
Organism: Papaver armeniacum; assembly: GCA_023531295.1. Lineage (NCBI taxonomy): Eukaryota > Viridiplantae > Streptophyta > Magnoliopsida > Ranunculales > Papaveraceae > Papaver > Papaver armeniacum. Next base: position 31,022 of record JAJJWW010007984.1, read on the forward strand.
TCACCGGATTCATAATCCGCGTGATCTTGGGCAAGTTTCTTGGAATAGCCTTCATCCCAGTACAACCTTTCCCAGTTCTCTCTTAGCTCCTGATATAGTTCCATATACCTTTTGCAAAAGGTTCGTGTTCCTTTTCCACATTATAAAACAACAGCAACATTAGTCCCCAGAAATTTAACAAATGTCTTCAGCTGTTATAGGAGTGTATTGAATTTGAATTTATAAATATTACTGGTTCTGCCATAATCAGGCACCTTATCTATAAGATGATATTTCCAACTGCCCACATTCTTCAGTTAGGCAAAATGTCGAATACCTATTGTACATGATTCATCATCCTAAATAAAAACCCATTTTATTAAGAACCGTAATTTCCATTGATGGAGCTCAATAAGGCATCACCATGTAGTAAAGAGTATAACCCTAGAAGTGAAAAGGGAGAGAGAGTACCTGTTCCTTAAGAACGAGACGAGTACGACGCATGAACTGTTCGCGCATTTGTTTACGACGCTTATTAGGAAGATTATCTCTAGGTATAACAAAACGTTCTCTAGGAGGAATATGTTCACCAATTTCATGCATTTCACCATCAATAACCCACCATTCTGATTTATCACCTTTTAAATTCTTATTCTTCATCGATACCACTGGATTTTTCTTAGTCCTTCTCTTTGCAGATGAAGGTGCTGATGATGAAGAATAGGGACCAACATCACCACCACTGCCACCAATATAACACCGAAGCTGCTGGGTTTCTGCTATTGGTAGTACATGTGGATGGAGAAATGGGTTTCCTTGAAGCTGAGTTAATCTCTGCAACTTCCTGGTTATAGATAACATTAGCAATTAGTGGTATCTTAAGAGATGATGAAGATTTTGGCTACTTGAGAAGGTTTCAAGGACAAAATCTTTTAAAAATCAGCTAGTTGGAGAATCGAAACAATCAGCGTTTGAAGCCTCCATTGTTTTTCAGGCAAAACCAGCTTTGGGTTTTCGCAACCCATCCCCAACTCGAACAACAAAAATGTTTTTTAAGGAACCATTTTTGGGCACCATGGTTTTTTTTAGGGGACGATGGTCTTATTAGGCCACCTTCCCTATAGTTATATGGGTGTCCTAAAGTGTGGAAATGACTAACCTACCATTAACCTAATTTAATTTAAAACTAACATAATAACCACCTCTCTATATATATATATAACCACCACCTCCTCCCACCGTAGCCCACCACCACCACCTATATATAACCACCACCTCCTCCCACCAGCCCACCACCACCACCACCTCAGACTACCAACAGAAAATTTTAATTTTGGTAACTAATCATACGAATCACTAATAAATTTGGGAAAGTTCTTACGAGTAACTAATCATTACTAATCATACTAATCATTCTTAATCATTAAGTTCGGTTCTTAGTAATAAATTTGGGAACGAACTTTAGTTCGGTTTTGATCGTAACAACTTTTAATTTTTTTGTAACCGAACTATATAGTTCGGTTTGATCGAAAAATTTTCAATTTTTTTTTAACCGAACTTCTTCTTTGGTAACTAATCATTACTAATCATTAAGTTCGGTTCTTTGGTAATAAATTTGGGAAATAGAACTTTAAGTTATTTGGTCCTAAAAAGTCTTAAATTTTTTGTAGAACTATATGGTTTGATTTGATCGCAAGGAAAATTTTCAATTTTTTTAACAGAACTTCTTCTTTGAGTAACTAATCATTACTAATCATACTAATCATTACTAATCATTAAGTTCGGTTCTTGGTAATAAATTTGGGAAACCGATCTTTAAGTCTTAAACTTTTTTTAAGTCTAAAAAGTCTTAAACTTTTTTTGTAACCGAACTATATGGTTCCAAGGAAAATTTTCAATTTTTTAACCGAACTTCTTCTGTGTAACTAATCATACCAATCATTACTAATCATTAAGTTGGTTCTTGGTAATAAATTTGGGAAAATAGAACTTTAACTTCGGTTTGGTCTAAAAAGTCTTAAAATTTTTTGTAAATTGAACTATATGGTTCGGTTTGATATAAGGAAAATTTTCAATTTTTTTAACAGAACTTCTTCTTTGGTAGCTAATCATACTAATCATTACCAATCATTACTAATCATTAAGTTAAGTAATAAATTTAGAAAGTCTTAAAAAAATTCAACCGAACTATATAGTTCGGTTTTATAAATAAGAAAATTTTCAATTTTGTAAGCAAGAACTTCTTATCGACAACTAATCATTACTAATCATACTAATCATTAACTCAGCTTTTTTTGTAATAGAGTAACTAATTATTACTAATCATACTAATTACTAATCATTAACTAATAACTAATTAATCATTAAACAAAACATTTAATTAAGTTTGGTAAGTTTGGTATTAAAAAGATAAGGGGTGACTTAGGATTACTTGTAATGTCTTTCCTAAAATAAAATCATAGTCCCCACAAAAAAAGCATGGTCCCCAAAAAATGGTTCTTTTTAAGGCTTGGTTGGTATTGTCACTACCCATAGCTATTTTTAACAATTTTCATCTTGCAATGTTTTTAGATTTATTTATTTAAATTCTAAGTTTTTTGGAAAATGAATTTATAGTATTTAATCTTATTGGTTTTATATATTGCAAATGTCTTATGAAATACTAGTATAACACGCGCGATGCGCCTGCCGCTTGAATCGGCTATTGAGTATCATCGAAAACTGATTTGATAATGCATGCACAATGTGCCTGTTATTCCGGCCAAAAGCTGCAAGCACATGTGATGAGGACAAACTTGACTTGGTTCTGGGTCCAACTGGGAGAAAACAGTAATTACATTAAACATCCAACTGGGAGAAAACAGTGTTCTCGGTTCAGATTATACAGTCAAACAAGCATCTTAATAAAGACTGCACTCGCAAATGTCCTGCCACTTGAACCGACAACGTGCATTGAGAATACAGGGCTTATATTGTCTAAAAGTAACAAAGGAAACCCGAACATCGAATTCTCGGCACTTCTTGCTTCTTTCATTTCCAGTAACTGCAATTCTCGGTCAGTTTAAGATCGACACTTCTTGCCTCTTTCAATCAGTGTACCTGCTAATGCTAGATGCCGAAGTTGTTCTATGATCCTAGGGCTCGGGCGAATGTTGTCACACCTTATTGTTATCACCACTTGAACTGTGAGATGTAGTTGATCACCTGTGAATATCAGCAATAGCATAAGCATAATTTGATGCAGCTTCACTAATCACTAATAATAATAAATTCATAATTAAGTGTACTTCATCATTTTGAAACAATAAAGTCATTAAAAATAAGCTCCACATGTTTCTTAGTTAGTAACAACATTGCAGTAGTAGTAAAGACTCATGTTAAGAGAAACATTTGTTCCCTGGTCATCGACACCTAACTTCACCTTAGACTCGGTGGTTTCACATTTCAAGGCACCTCTTTTTTTTTATTCTAAACTTGTGAGGTATATTTTCTTTGCACATCAAATGCTTTTATCTAATTCTAGTCTTCTTAGACGATAGTGAAAGAGGCACATTTTGCATATGTATAAGCAAAGCCTATCAATGCCATACATGTAATGGTGATACATGAAAGTCGTATAGCTGATAAAATGCATCCAGTTGTTGTGCTTATACAATAGTTATATGTTAAAAAGGGACCTTTTTTATAATAGTAAAGATACTTACCCACCTTGTGTGATCCAAAGTTGTATATACATTCGACTGTGTTGCTGAAATCTTTGAAGACACGCTTATCTTTTTCCTGATAGTTTAACTACACGATTAAATGATGAAGATATCAATCCACTGTCACCTTCCTTAACCATGAACCGACAGGATTTTTTTAATACCTTGTGCAAATCCACGAAATTCCAAATCTATACAGAGTTGTTTTTGTCTTACCACAAATTGGACCGGCTTCATGCATCTTATTTCGATTGAGGATAGTAGGGCTTGAGTGAAGATTGCTCAACCTGGTTAGTCATTGTGGTGATAAGCTACTAAAATTAAGTTTGCCCCAAAATAATGAAGGATGCCGGTTTCGAATGAATCCTGCAACGAAATGCAAAACAAATGTTCGAACGGTTGAATGAAACCCAAAAGACAATTGCCTCGACACAAAAAAAAAGATTAATCTACAACACACCATCTCTCTCTCACTGCTTAACTAAAACAACCTGAACACAACCAAAACTTTTGTTACCCAAGCCTGTAAATTGTTTGCTGCAACAGGCTTTTACTCTATCACATGTATGCTCATTCTATGTAAATATTGCTGAAATTATAACCTTAAGGCTTAAGCAGACTGCTAGGATCAACATGTTTCGTACACTGACACCTCATATTGATTCATAATGCATATTAATTGTTTTTCATTTGCATGCACATGGTATAGATCTACATAATAAGCTTATGTTGCTTAGGATCTTAAGTTATGGGATGAGCATTATAGAATTAATAAGCTTACAGCTTGTGCTGGCTTCAATTCGTTTGCGATAAGGAATAAGACATCTTTTGTTCAAAGCTTGTCTTTCATCGTCTGTCATTTTCTCTTGTTTCGCTTTATAGTAAGCATTCCGCAATCACTTTTTAATTTTGTCTGTCACTCTCGGCTAGCTCCGTAAGTCTTTGGCTTCGATGTTGATCCGTCTGCAAATCAATCAAATCAAAAAAGTTATAACTGAAATTACTTGGTTATAAATTTGTTGCGTACTAAAACTGAAATTCTCTACAAATGATAAGGAATTCAGATTGTAAAAATAATAAAAAAAATTGTGGACATCAGTATAGCTAGACGACTGTAACTATCAGAGTATACGCCTACTTGCAAAACTCCAAGAGGTCATGATTGGTAATTTGAGAGATTTTTAAAATTGAAATTTGAAGGTTTAATTATGACAGACTTTAAATCGAAATTGGGAAGATGATAAAAGAGAATGAAGAAATAAATGTACCTGCAGTAGAAGGAGGTGGAGGAGGGTGGTGGTGATCTAATTTAGAATCTTCAGAAGTAATTCCAAAATTTCAATTGTAAATTCCATTTCGAATTTAGGATTACAGGTCGGATTGATTCAATCAAAACCATGAACTCTAAATTCGAAATCGAATAAAATAAGCAATTTGAATGGAGAAGAAAGGTTTATCCAATTTGGTATCTAGGGTTGCAGGTTAGACGATCAATTCAAAAATTAACCGTAGGGTTACAGGTTAGAAGAGACGGAGAGAAAGAAAGAAACGAAGAAGATGGTGGTGGTGGTGGTGGTGGTCAAAGAGGATGAAGCTGAAGGAAGTGGAGGGTGGTGGTGATTTTCGCCATCTCTTCCTCTTCGGTGGTTTTCTCCTTCAATCTTCAGATTGAGTTCAAGTGAAAACACGGAAGAAGATTGAAGTCGAATATGTCCCTGACGTTTTAAGATATTTACGATGATTTTACATTAAAACAAAAACCCGGAGGGGTAAATATGTAATGTCGATTGAAATTTTTGGTTACACACCGAAAATGCCTCTTTTCTTTATATTAGTATAATAAGATAACACTAGATAGTAACCCGTGCTACGCATCGGGTCGTGCCAACTGTTGTGCTTTTGAGATTTTGAAAAAGAATTGGTAGTGGCCTTTAGGCTTGGAAGTAACCCTTGCTACGCACCAGATAGTTAGCTCTTCGCGTTGCTCGTTGTTTTTTTCAGTTGGATTTCTGTAACTTGGAACTTGTAGGTGAAATTTTATGTCCATACACTTCAATCTTGCTCATACCATTTGACGCCGGATGACATTTCGGTCTTTTCCTTGAAATAAGTTTGATTTACATTTTACGTTATTTGATCTCTGCAAAACACAATTAGTAGAAGGCATATTAGTAAATCATTCCGCGTACGTCAAACAACATGCCTCCAAAGACCAATCGTGTGAAAGAATTACATGGATAACGAAAACCCCCCTGGCCACATATAATTAACCAAAACTGATACTACAAATTCAGTGCCATACTTGTCTGTGGCAATAAGCAAAATGGCAAAACACTACTTGCTTTGGCTTCCACCAAATGCATTTCGCAGCTGCGCCATGTCTCCATTCTCAAAGAGCGTTCCTGATATACCAACATCTGTTTAGTTTACTTGAGTATTTAGATCCATAATTTCATTATAAAATAAGAATAAGGCAAACAAAGATACTCGCAGCCGCCACTACATCTTTCAGCGCCACCATTCACAAAACTAAAGACATGACTAACCAAAGATACTCGCTCAGAAAACAGAACAACTTAATTTTTATTCGAATACAATCGCCTCTTCCATCAGGTACATATTCAGGAGATCGATCTGGTGGAGAATTTGTAGACTTCATTGTACAAAGCTACAAATATTGTTGAACAGATAGGGTCTTCAAATTCGGAACGCAGTAGAGAGCTACATAGCCAGTATGATTGTTTATAAATTTATATTGGTATGGAAGGATATACGAAAACACAATACATATAAGGATATGTCAGACAATAACCCCAGCACGGGTCCGATTATGGCGACAGGGATTTTCCTTTTCTGGACAGTAGGGTAACATAATCCGACTGCACCTGGTCATCATTTCTGAACTCCTGGAAAGGGTGAATTTGCCTGCGGAAAACAAAACAGAAATTATATAACAGATGCCATTATTGCCTTCCATTTGTTTATGAAATCATTTTGAACGTTAAGAGTCGGAGAGTGAAAAATACCGAGCAAGACCTGAGAGGTTGGAAAAACGAAAGTAAATAAATGTGGTTGTGTTGAGCCTTTGAATATAACGGAGGTGTGGTTGCTACATTTTCATCACTTGTGAGTTCGCAAGACATGGAAGGCTCATCCCAAATTTGAACCTGGAACAAAATTGTCATTAGTAACAACAGGATAACACCATTTCAGGCCCGCATTCCGTAACTTTTGTACATTGCTATAACTATTAATCACAAATTTTAAAATTGATTATTCAAGCATTTTAGTAAATTTGCAGTGTATTTAACAGTTGAAGAAATTTCTTCTTATCAGTTTTAGAAGGTGGAAAAATTTTCTCTGGTGGAAACACTATTGAATATTTTTGCTCCACTGTAAAAAAATTACCCTAAGATTCTACTAACGAAGTCTTGTAATGTGCTCTGTGATACTAATTTCAATTTAATTAGCATGATACCTGAACCATGCATTGTTTGTCTTCTAATGGACCTTTTACATCAATTGTTTGGAAACGAATCTGCAGTAAAACGTATATGTCATACTGAATTAAGAGAAAGCTAACATTGAAACACCAAAACAAAACCAAAAATTTTAAGCTATGACACTTCAGGTTCCAGTTAATATCTGGAGAGAAAAACGTGATCAGGATCATCGGAATCAGAAAAGGCATGCATTGAGTTTATAAATGTTACTAACATATTAGTATCCATCATCAGTATCAACAAAAATGTAAATAGTTATATAGTCCTGCTGCAAGAAAATTATAAAAACGTAACTTTTCTTAATATATCTATGTCAATCATGAGCAGAACTTTCTTTCTTTTCATTAATCATAGAAGAGAAATAAATGGAAAAAAGAAGAAGTTAACCAACCTTAATACCTTTAGCAAGAATAGAACTTGCGGCGAAGACTCAGAGAACTTCAGAGTGCAAACCTAAAGTTCTGCAAGTTAATAGGTTGAAAAATTGTGATGAATTTCTTGTTGGCATTTCTACAAACAGTAAAACTGTGCTAGGTCTGGTCTTTCAAAATAACACAATAAATCAACACAATGCTAAGAAAGTAACCCAATAAATCAACAAAATGCTAAGAAAGCTATGTCTGAAATCAAAGTTGTCAGAGATTTTATATCTACATTAATTTCAAATAGAGTGAATGAAGAGACATATGTACCTGCAGATGCAATATATCAGATGCCGTAAGCAAAAAATGCATCCAATTTAGTGTGTACCAATTTTCCTAAACATATCAGAAAAAATAGAGACAACCCCAACAAAAATGTTAGTAAAGTGGAACTGACAAATCTCAATCAAAACTAACTATGAATAAACGTAAAGCAACCTGGGTAACGAAGATGCAGTACGAACTGATTTCGCAAGAAGATATTTAGCAGTAAGATAACACTGGAAGTGGGCGGTGGTTTTGATCGTGGATTTGTTTTCGATACATGTAGGGAGTGGCCGAGAAAGTGGGGTTAGTTTTGTTAGACGCTTGAAAGGAGGTTAAGATGAAGATAATGCTATTTTTATGGGGCCAAAATCAATGAGGGAGCTGTATTTCTAAATACTCTCACCACAGTTGTCCACATCAGTTTTTTGTGGGGCCAAAATGAAGGAGAATTGATTATTGAGTTTCAATTATCATCTTGTTGGATAAGATAAGATAAGATATGTGCCTTTGCATTCGTGAACTGTGCTATGATCTCATATATGCTCAAAAGTTAAGTCTATTATGTCTTAGTGCATATATTGATGAAATATAGAATGAACTTTTTGTGAAATTCCGCAGTAAGTTTTCTTATGTTGCGTGATTTCCGACTAGATTAATCAATAAGATCTTCTTGTGGTTAATTTACTCGAGGTTTACTGGATACAAATCCATGTGATTTGCAAATGTCCAAAGAAATCCTTCTTTTCTTGTAAAAGTAAGGTCGCTCATGTTGTTCTCTTGGGAATGACATCAAATGAGGGAGAGTTCTTAAATGAACTTGTGCTAAATTGCCATATCATTGTGGGGAGAGCGGTTGTGGAATTCGAAGGGGTTAACTTGTATCTTAATAAACTCCTTGATGAATAGTCTATATAGTTATACGACTTAGTCTCATTAGAACATATAATAGAATAGACTTCTGAGTGATAAATAAGTTTTACTCTCCACATACCTTTTGTTGATGAAGTTCCTCCAAGCTCCTCAGTAGATCTTCTTCTTCAATTGGTGAACGTCGTGAAGTCTAAAGCTCAACTACATATTCTATCCTAATCCTAGACATATATATAAGTAGACTAGAAATCAATTATATAGTTTTGATCAACTAAACTTGACAAACAAGCTTGAGATAACAACGCTTGCGAGCTCGACCGAGTAGTGCTCCAATAGGATTTACCTGAGAAATTCCGGAACTCTTGTTTGCGTACCTAGTATGCGAACGGGTTTACTTGAGTTGGGTCTAGAACGGTTGTTCGCGAACCGGGTTTGCGAACGGCTTGACTAGGCCAAGGTCCGGAGCTGTTCTTCACGTACCCAATTTGCGAACACATTGGTTAAGTTCTAAAATCGGTAATGTATGATTCTTATACTCATGAAATAAAACATTTATGATTTAAGGAATGCAAATTAACTTTGCAAACCGTGGATTAATGATCATGAATTGATTCTTGTATAAGTTGAAAAAGCAGGGGTACAACAACCACACCCAATATTTCGCTTAGCAATCTGTATGGACAAACTCCAATATACTTTCTAGAGAATCAACTAGACAGTCAGACTCAATCTAGAGAAAAATATATCAAAGAGTTTATATCTCAATCTCTCGATTTGATCTTTACTCAAGCAAATAGAAATCTGCGAGTCTTTATCAAAGAGAGATAACTTGGATGGTACCAAAGACCAATATCCAAGTGTCAATCAATTTAAATCAACAACCAAAAGGTCGGATATTCTAATTGATTGAACAACGCACAACATGTGATATTTCAAATCTATAAACAAATATAATGCGGAATACAAATAACACAGACACCAGAATTTTGTTAACGAGGAAACCGCAAATGCAGAAAAACCCCGGGACCTAGTCCAGATTGAACACACGCTGTATTAAGCCACTACAGACACTAGCCTACTCCAAATTAACTTCGGTTTGGACTGTAGTTGAACCCCAACCAATCTCACACTGATCCAAGGTACAATTATGCTGCTATGTCTCTGATCCTAGCAGGATGCTACGTACTTGATTCCCTTAGCTGATCTCACCCACAACTAAGAGTTGCTACGACCCAAAGTCGAAGATTTTAATAAACAAATCTGTATCACACAGAAAAGTCTACGGTAATAGATAAATCCGTCTCCCACGAATATACATACGAGTTTTTGTTCTGTCTTTTGATAAATCAAGGTGAACAGGAACCAATTGATAACCCGGACTTATATTCCCGAAGAACATCCTAGTATTATCAATCACCTCACAATAATCTTAATCGATGCAGCGAAAAAGGTATTGCGGAATCACAAACGATGAGACGAAGTGTTTGTGATTTCTTTTCTATTTTGCGTATCAGAGATATAAATCTCAAGCCAATTATTCCAATTGTACTCGTACGATAGAAACAACAAGATCAGATCACACAACTACAAGAAAAGTAGTATCGGTCGGCTTCACAATCCCAATGAAGTCTTTAAGTCGTTAACCTTTGGTTTAGAGAAGAAAACCCAAGGTTAAAGGAGAATCGACTCTAGCTTATGCAACTAGTATCACACGTAAGGTGTGGGGATTAGGTTCCCAGGTTGCTAGAGTTCTCCCTTATATAGTCTTTCAAATCGGGGTTTGCAATCAATGTTAGCTTGGTAACAAAGCATTCAATATTCACCGTTAGATGAAAACTTTGATTAGATTCAAGCTAATATTTCTCAACCGTTGGATCGAAACCTTAGCTTGTTACACACAAATGAAATGTCCAATTTTGGGTTTATGTGTAGTTCCCAAACATTAACATTTGTTGGTTCAACAATAGTTAACCAAATGGTTAGCCATATGATCACTTTCATATCAACCATATTCTTCTTCACCATAACTAGTTCAAATGACTCAAATGAACTAGTTAGAGAGTTGTTCAATTGCTTAGATCTTATGTAACTACACAAGACACAATCGAAGCAAAAACGGTTTGATTCACTCGAATCGGTTCATGAACTTTATAGACACGGTTTGCAAAAACATTCCTTAGTTTATATAAACATGAGTTCAAGAACAACCGATTTTAGATATAACCTACTCAAGTTCGCGGACTGGGTTCGTGGACTTAAGCTCACGGAAAGAGTTCACAAACTCCAGCAGAAATTCTCGGGTTGAGAACTTCCGCCAATTCGCGGACTGAGTTCGCGGACTTGGCTCACGCCACATTTCGTTTCTCTTGATCAACAAAGTTCGCAAACTTTGGTTAAAGGAATAAGGACTTATACATATATGTGTTTCCACAACAATGCTTATATCCTATCGAAGGTTATGTAATCTAAACTCTCATTTCAATCATTGAAACATTCTCAGAGGACGTTATATAGCCGTTATTCACAGACCATTTTTCGTCATAGCAATTTTCAAAGTGATTGAAACATAACATGACATTCGTCACTAGGTAAAGATGAATTTGGCTAAAGCGAAAGCTTACCAACATATATTTCGAGAAATAGATAGGCGAGTTAAACTCGGCTCGAAATAGCCAATGTGTATAATGAAAGTCTATATATCAAAACGACTTTTGTCTCAAGAATATGAGATAGAGTAAATAGACTTTTGAGTGACCTATAAGTTCAAGTCTCCACATACCTTTTAGTCGATGAAGTTCCACCAGTTCCTTGAGTAGTCCTTCATCTTGTATGATGATTGCCATGGAGTCTTGAGCTTAACTACACTTTCTATCCTAGTCCGAGACCTTTAGCTATAATAGGCTAGAAATCAAGACTTATAGTTTTGATCACTAACATTGACAAACATGCTTGAGATAGCAACGCATGCGAGTTCGACCGAGCAATGCTCTAACAATCTCCCCCTTTGTCAATTTTAGTGACAAAACTATTAATACATATGGAATACAAAAAATAAATAAATTAACTTTTGTAGCTCCTATTCCACATGTCTAATCTTCAACATTACTCGAAATCTTCATCACTTCCAAGTACTCCAATGATCCCAAAGGTTGTAAGTTTAGCATCATCGTTGTTGAAAATCCGTAGCTATAACAACAAGAAAACAAGAGTTCTCAATCATTGTTATACAGTGTCATAGTATCATTACACAACGTCAAATTCCAATTGTATCACAACTTCAACAACAATACTATGGTGATATGTATCACTCCCCCATTGTCAATACTCCATCTCACATGGAAACCACTCCCCCTTACATATTGATCCGAAAACCATATGTATATGTAGTGTGAACTACATATTAATTCTCCCCCTTTTTGTCAATAAAATTGGCAAAGGTACAAGAACGAGATCCTAATGAAATTTCCGAAAGAGACATTTCATGACCAAAAGAAAGAAACACATATCATCTTATTTGGATGCAATCATAAAGCCGAAGCTAAATGCATTCATCAAGGAGTTTAAAGATACAAGACAACCCCTATAATATTCCACAGCCGCACTCCCCACAAAGATTTGGCAATTAAGCACAAGTTCAAAAAGAACTCTCCCCCATAATATGTCATTCCCGAAAGAACAACAAGAGCGACCTTAATTTCGAAAGAAAAGAAGGATTTCTTTGGACATATCAAATCACATACAAGTATGAATTTGAATCCAAAATACTCAATTAAATTAACCATAAGAAGTTCATGATTAATTTAATCGATAATGCTCAATACAAGTGAACTTATGGAGACTCAAAAATACTCAATTAGATTAATCACAAGAGAAACCATAATTAATCTAATCGAAATACACAACCAAACTAATCACAAAAGTAATCAATTTAATTGGTCATACTCGACATAAGAGAATCTATGGAGCAATGATTAAGTTAATCATGAAAATAATCAACCCAGTCAAAAACGCTCAAACATAAGAAGACTTATGGAGTTATAACTAAATAACCAAACAAGATGATTAATTTAGTTCAAAAATGCTCGACATAAAGTACCTTACGGAACAACAACAAAGCTAGTCATAAAATAATCAACTTGGTTGTTTTGTGCTCAACATAAGACACATTACGGAGCCTCACAGTAATACATAAAAAATGGATCAGGGAAGATCAATTACTTCGGAATACACAAGGATTCATTCTATTTTTCATCACCATTTGTACAATGACAAACAATAGACATAATCCTTGAAAACAAAAGATTTTAACCCATCTTGCGTCAATAATTGACAATATATGCTTAACTTTTGTATTTGTCAAAAGTTCATTCATTCCTTTATCAACATATGAATATCGACTTATGAAAGACTTTACTTTTGACAAGATATGGGACAATCATAGTTCACGGACGCAAACACACATATCTCATAACAATTGCAATATATAAAACCATAAAGATTAATACTGCAAAAATCATCTTCCAAACAAATTTAGAGTTTAAACCAATAAATCTAAAAACATGAAGATGAAAACGTTGGACATAGCTATGTGTAATCACAATAATGGCTATTCCACACTCTAGTTATTCTTCCAACAAAAAACAGAAAAATAGAAGATTTACTAGGCAAACCAAAAGAAAATCAGAGTTCGTTGAGAACCTCATATCTTTCAATGAATCCATCAAAGAAGGTGTCATTGATTTCATTTATTCTCTTGACCGTAGACACACCATGTTCGTGAGTTAGTACGCAAACTTTGCGATCAACAACCCGAGCAAGCTGTCTAGCCTTGACGCAGTTCATGATGAGCTTCTTTTGATTCTGTATCAGAATATTCTGATTAGCAAGGATCCTAGCCTGAGCATCTAAGATTTGGTTTATTTGCAGTTGAAGATTTGCAAACTCGACCTTTGAATCGTTCTAAAAATGAATTGAATCCTTGACAGAATCATCGATCCAGGAGTTGTGATCCTTCCTTTCAAGCATCTTTTTTTAAGACCAGCTCTTGAATTGACTCACGTTCTTAAGCGTCTTCCTCCATATCAAGATGCACAATCTCTTGAGATTTTGCAGAGTTCTCCATATAAATTTTGGTTAGGGATGGAAAATACACAATACAGAGTAATATATATATATATATATATGTGTATGTAAACATGAGAAGGAACCTCTTGTTTTTGGAAACCCTAGGAACTCATGAGAGGAAGACACGGACGTTTATGGACCGGTAAGCACACACAAAAGAAAAACATAGATACATATAGTGTACAACATACTTGAGTATTTCTCAATTATTATCCTTGCACCTCTCAAGTTAGAAACAAGGAAAAGAGTACCTGAGTTAAGGTGGTAGAGTAAGAGATAATCCCACTATGATCATTGAGAAAGGAGTTGTACATATTATCTGTCAGTCTGTTTTTTGTGTTCTTCGTCTTCCTTTGGTTGACCTTCATCCCAGAAGAGTAAGACACATCTTGTTTAGCATATCCGTCAGAAGGATTTCTCTGAGGACTAAATATAAGACCTCTTGCAATCGGTTCAAGAGGATCAGAATAGATAGGGATCCATTTTCTAGACTTAGATTTACCAGAACCAGTCTTATAAGCAGAGGGAATTCTTTTAGTAGCACAAGAATTTATACCACTAGACTGCACTTGATCCTGTGATGACTTCTAGGAAGAAGATCATATTTATAAGGATTACGGTATTACGTGGACATGCGATTCTTGTAGTAGTCATTCGACTATTTGTTCCATTGACAGTGGAAAGAAGCAAATTGTGAAGCCTAGAAATTTGTTTCCTCCTGGCAAAACAATGGATAGCATAGTGATTCTTTTTCCCACATAATGTACAAATTCGTGGAGGAGAAGCAATAAATGGCACCTGTTTTAACTTCATAGCCATATGAGAAGATTGCAAGTTATGTAAACTTTTCTTGACGCAACCTTCTTCTGGAGGAGTTTTCTTCATGTGATGTAATCCATGAGAATTATTTTGTACAGAAGAATTTCTCCTTAAAACAGAGTTTTCCTTTTCCAAGGAACCGCACTATTCATGGGCTAGACTAAGAGATGAGCTTAGTTTCTCTTTCTCAACACGAAGTTTGTTAAGATCCGATGAATGCGTCTCGATCAACCCCTTTTCTCTAATTGAGCCTTCTTTAACAATATTCTCAAGAACACTAATCTTTTCACGCTGTAGAGTAGTTTCTTGGAGAAGTTTTTCAATATTCTTAGAGAAGGACTCAATGATGTTATAGAGTTCACGTTCTCGATCAAGAGACTTTTCGAATTCAACAATAAGCTGATCATGATCATGAAAATCAATAAACTCAGCAGTGTTTTTTGAGATTCTGGTGAGCTTCTTTTCAGCTTTTGCCATAGAGCCTAATGTCTCATCGGAGAGAGAGATGTCTACACACGGGACAACCTTTCTACCTCAGGATTCGGAAGAATCTGCTAAGGAGTAATCCTTTGAGGTATTCCCAAGACATTTGGCATAGTTAAAATCTTTATAAGACATCTTGGTATGCGTAGATGCTAGAGATACTGTCCTCAGAATCAGATTGCCACAAACACGGACATGTAAGGTCTTTTAAACATGTTTGCCTGCTCTGATACCAATTAAAAAAGCGGGGGTACAACAACCACACCCAATATTTCGCTTAGCAATCTGTATGGACAAACTCCAATATACTTTCTAGAGAATCAACTAGACAGTCAGACTCAATATAGAGAAAAGTATATCAAAGAGTTTATGTCTCAATCTCTCGATTTGATCTTTACTCAAGCAAATAGAAATCTGCGAGTCTTTATCAAAGAGAGATAACTTGGATGGTACCAAAGACCAATATCCAAGTGTCAGTCAATTTAAATCAACAACCAAAAGGTCGGATATTCTAATTGATTGAACAACGCACAACCTGTGATATTTCAATTATATAAAAAATATAATGCGGATTACAAATAACACAGACACCAAAATTTTGTTAACGAGGAAACCGAAAATGCAGAAAAACCCCGGGACCTAGTCCAGATTGAACACACATTGTATTAAGCCGCTACAGACACTAGCCTACTCCAAATTAACTTCGGTCTGGACTGTAGTTGAACCCCAACCAATCTCACACTGATCCAAGGTACAGTTATGCTCCTACGTCTCTAATCCCAGCAGGATGCTACGTACTTGATTCCCTTAGCTGATCTCACCCACAACTAAGAGTTGCTACGACCCAAAGTCAAAAAATTTAATAAACAAATCTGTATCACACAGAAAAGTCTACGGTAATAGATAAATCCGTCTCCCACGAATATACCTACGAGTTTTGTTCCGTCTTTTGATAAATCAAGGTGAACAGGAACCAATTGATAACCCAAACTTATATTCCCGAAGAACAGCCTAGTATTATAAATCACCTCACAATAATCTTAATCGACGCAGCGAAAAAGGTATTGCGGAATCACAAACAATGAGACGAAGTGTTTGTGATTTCTTTTCTATCTTGCTTATCGGAGATATAAATCTCAAGCCAATTATTCCAATTGTACTCGTACGATAGAAACAACAAGATCAGATTACATAACTACAAGAAAAGTAGTATCGGTCTGGCTTCACAATCCCAACGAAGTATTTAAGTCGTTAACCTGGTTTAGAGAAGAAAACCCAAGGTTAAAGGAGAATCGACTCTAGCTTATGCAACTAGTATCACACTTAAGGTGTGGGGATTAGGTTTCCCAGTTGCTAGAGTTCTCCCTTATATAGTCTTTCAAATCAGGGTTTGCAATCAATGTTAGCTTGGTAACAAAGCATTCAATATTCACCGTTAGATGAAAACCTGATTAGATTCAAGCTAATATTTCTCAACCGTTGGATCAAAACCTTAGCTTGTTATACACAAATGAAATGTCCAATTTTGGGTTTATGTAACCGTTCCCAAACATTAACATTTGTTGGTTCAACAATAGTTAACCAAATGGTTAGCCATATGATCACTTTCATATCAACCATATTCTTCTTCACCATAACTAGTTCAAATGACTCAAATGAACTAGTTAGAGAGTTGTTCAATTGCTTAGATCTTATGTAACTACACAAGACACAATCGAAGCAAAAATGGTTTGATTCGCTCGAATCGGTTCATGAACTTTATAGCCACGGTTTGCAAAAGCATTCCTTAGTTTATATAAACATGAGTTCAAGAACAACCGATTTTAGATATAACCTACCCAAGTTCGTGGACTTAAGCTCACGGAAAGAGTTCACAAACTCCAGCAGAAATTCTCGGGTCGAGAACTTCCGCCAGTTCGCGGACTGAGTTCGCGGACTTGGCTCACGCCACATTCCGTTTCTCTTGATCAACAAAGTTCACAAACTTTGGTTCAAGGAATAAGGACTTATTCATATATGTGTTTCCACAACAATGCTTATATCCTACCAAAGATTATGTAATCTAAACTCTCATTTCAATCATTGAAACATTCTCAGAGGACGTTATATAGCCATTATTCACAAACCATTTTTCTTCAGAGCAATTTTCAAAGTGATTGAAACATAACATGACATTCGTCACTAGGTAAAGATGAATTTGGCTAAAGCGAAAGCTTACCAACACATATTTCTAGAAATAGATAGGCGAGTTAAACTCGGCTCGAAATAGCAAATGTATATAATGAAAGTCTATATATCAAAACGACTTTTGTCTCAAGAATAGGAGATAGAGTAAATAGACTTTTGAGTGACAGATAAGTTCAAGTCTCCACATACCTTTTAGTCGATGAAGTTCCACCAGTTCCTTGAGTAGTCCTTCGTCTTGTATGATGATTGCCATGGAGTCTTGAGCTTAACTACACTTTCTATCCTAGTCCGAGACCTTTAGCTATAATAGGCTAGAAATCAAGACTTATAGTTTTGATCACTAACATTGACAAACATGCTTGAGATAGCAACGCATGCGAGTTCGACCGAGCAATGCTCTAACATAAGTACTTTGTACAATCATGAATCAAACCGATTTCGTTTCAATTTGTTCATGAATATTTCTATGAGATGGTGAACAATTGAACAACTCTATTTGAAACACAATTAGATTCATTTGATTATCTATAATGATTTATTGATCATTATATTTGATCTAGAAGTGTTAGATGAATACGGCTAAGTCAAAAGTGTTCATATGGCTAACTTCGGTTAACTGTTATTGAGCCAACCCAATATACACATTTAGGTACGGTTACCCATATCTAAATATAAGTATATTTCATTTGTGTGTAACAAGCTAAGACCACCTAACGGTGGAGATTAATTGCTTAATTTCTAAGCAGACTTAGCTTGAATCTTAAATAAGAGTTCATCTAACGGTGAATATTGAATGCTTTGTTATTAAGCTATCTTAGCTTTGATTGTAAGCAACCCTGATTTGAAAGACTGTATAAGGGAGAACTCTAGCAACTGGAAAACCTAATCCTGACACTTCCTTGAGTCTTAGTTGCAAACTAGAGTCGATTCTCCTTTAACCTAGTGTTGATGGTGGTTTTTAGCTTAGGGTTAAAATCGTAAAACCCTAGACAGACAGTGACGTCACAGAACTTGAGTAATAATGTCTCCACTAAGCGCACTTATTGAACCCTTTAATATGTCTGCGAGAAAATTACCAGGGTACCTTTTTTTAATACTAATTAGGGTTTCGATAGGCCAAACCCTAATTCCCACACCACATGTACCAATGGCATGCCGTGCCAGCCACACCTCCACGCCAAGGCATGCCAACCATGCCAGACGCATCACTGTGCCAATGGCAAACCATGCAAGCCACATCTCTGCGCCAAGGCATGCCAACCATGCCAGCCGCACCACTGTGCCAATGGCAAACCATGCCAGCCACATCTCCGCGCCAAGGCATGCCAACCATGCTAGCCGCACCACTGTGCCAATGGCAAACCATGCCAGCCACATCTCCGCGCCAAGGCATTCCAACCATTCCAGCCGCACCACTATGCCAATGGCAAACCATGCCAGCCACATCTCCGCGCCAAGGCATACCAACCATGCCCGGCACCACTGTGCCATTGGCAAACCATGCTAGCCGCACCATGCGCCAATGGCATGCCAAACCCTTGGCCCCACCATGCCAAGCCAACCGCACCTAGCCTTGGCCCCAACCATGCTAGCCGCACCATGCGCCAATGGCATGCCAAACCCTTGGCCCCGCCATGCCAAGCCAACCGCACCTTGCCTTGGCCCCACCATGCCAAGCCGTCCATGCTAAACCCTTGGCCCACTATGCCAAGCCATCCGCGCCATTTTTTGCCTTGGCCCCACCATGTCGGCCTTCCCCATGCGGCTACCAAAACGAAGGCGTGCGACGATCAACGGCCACCCTTCCCTCCTAGATGTAAATCCTAGCCGTCCAAGGTCGCCAAACAACGCATGGTAACCTTTGGCCTAAAACCCTAGTTTTGGCCACGCCAAACCGTGCCAAGGCATGCCACGCCACACGTGCCAATGGCATGCCAACCACCTTGCCGCGCCATACCATGCCGACCTTCCCTATGCGGCTACCAAAACGAAGGCGTGCGATGATCAACGGCCACCCTTCCATCCTAGATGCAAATCCTAGCCGTCCAAGGTTTCCAAACAACGCATGGTAACCTTTGGCCTAAAACCCTAGTTTTGGCCATGCCAAACCGCGCCAAGGCATGCCATGCCACACGTGCCAATGGCATGCCAACCACCTTGCCGCACCATACCATGCCGACCTTCCCTATGCGGCTACCAAAACGAAGGCGCGCGACGATCAATGGCCACCCTTCCATCCTATATGCAAATCCTAGTCGTCCAAGGTCGCTAAACAACGCATGGTAACCTTTGGCCCAAAACCCTAGTTTTGGCCACGCCAAACCGCGCCAAGGCATGCCATGCCACATGTGCCAATGGCATGCCAACCACCTTGTCGCGCCCCACCATGCCGGCCTTCCCTATGCGGCTACCAAAACGAAGGCGTGCGACGATCAACGGCCACCCTTCCATCCTAGATGCAAATCCTAGCCGTCCAAGGTCGCCAAAAAAACGCAAGGTACCCTTAGAATTCTTCCTGTGTTTTACTTTCGGGCTGTTTTCACCTCCCGAACGAGCTCAAAACCTAAATATTCTTGCGAAAGGAGATATGAAATTCTTTTCCGTACAGAATGGAGGGGCGTACCATCAAAATCCGAGTCCGTATGAGAATTATACATCGATTCTAGTAAAGGGCGCTAATTAGGGTTTCAACATACCAAACCTTAATTTAGACAAAGCCGCAAGCGCTTCCCTTCCAAGCCACACACTTCTAGTGGCTCCACTCCATGATAAAGCCATGCCGGCCATGCTTTCATGCTGCTGGCTACCAAACCAAGGGTTGCAACGATCAACGGCCACATTTCCATCTAAGATGCAGATCTTAGCCGTCCAAGGTCACCAGCTAACGCATGACCACCTTTGGCCCAACGCCAAAATCCTAGCTTGGCCATGCCTAAGCCATGCCGGCCATGCTTCCATGCCACTGGCTACCAAACGAAGGGTTGCAACAATCAACGACCACCATTCCATCTAAGATGCATATCTTAGCCGTCCAAGGTCACCAGCTAACGCATGACCACCTTTGGCCCAACGGCAAAATCCTAGCTTGGACACGCCTAAGCCATGCCGTCCATGCTTCCATGTCGCTGGCTACCAAGCAAAGGGTTGCAATAATCAACGGCTACCCTTCCTCTCAAGATGCAAAATCTCGACCGTTGAGGGTCACCACCGAGCCGACAAGTCTCCCAAGATCAACTTGCCAAACAGAAACAAATTTGCTACACGTTTTCCACGAAAACACTTGAGACATCAACGCATGTCACAAACTGGGGGATGCTCATTGGGTATTGGTTTGGAGGTTTACAGCGTGCGGCGTACACTGCGCCCGTTATAAGAAAGTGTCATAAGGATGAGGTGGTTAGTAAATACAGGGAGTAATTGTGAAACGCTTTCTTTTATGGAACATCAATTCCAGGCGTTATCGGTTACCACCTCCTCCCATTTACTCACATGTTTTCTATTTCTTAATGAGACCAGAGTACGTTTCACTTCGACTTGTATAAATAGGCATTACCTATTTCCACCGAACAACAAGTTCAGGTCAGGAGAATACAACACTCAGAAAACATTTGCTAGCTCTCCATCTGTTAGCTTCCCACTTTCTGATACAAGTCGTAAAATAACTACTCTTCCAGAATCAATTATTCAGGTCTCAACACTTTCTTCGCTTCCCTCCCCAAAATCAACCCTTCTCCTTCACTTTGTGACCGAAGCAAGTCTGGAACGACCATTTCTTGGTTTAGACCGGATTTGTACAGATTGATCTCTCGAATCTAAAGTACTCCCTTGCAGTACATTGTTTAGGGTTTAAATTCGTTTCTCACCCACACACTCGAAATTACCAAAATCAGCAGAAACCGTTTTCACCCTCAAACACCTAGGTATTCCAAAATCATTATTAAGTTAACGACTTGAAGACTTCATTTTGAATTCGTGAAGCCAGATCCAACTATTTTCTCTATAGTTGCGTATTCTGATCTTAGTTGTTCTATCGAATTGAATTTTATCTTCTCTAAGAGTTACTCGAGATTTGTTTCCGATAGGTGAGATATAAAAAGTAATCACAACAGTTCTTCGTCTCAGACTCTTGTGATTCCGCAATGACTTTTAATGTTGATCAGTTAGGTTATTGTGAGGTGACTAATATTTATAAGCTGCTCTTCGGGAGCATAAGACCAGATTATTAGTTGGTTCATGTTCACCTTGATATTTGTATCAAAAGACGGAATAAAAAGAATAAAGTCTTCGACTTTGGGTTGTAGCAACTCTTAGTTGTGGGTGAGATCAGCTAAGGAAATCAAGTGCGCAAATCCGGCGTGGTTCTAGAAGCGTAAGGAATGCGACTGTACCTTAATCGGTATGAGATTTGGTTTGGGCTCAACTACATTTCAGTCCGAATTTAACTTGTAGTAGGGTAGAATCTGTAGCGGCTTAATACAGTGTGGTGTTTAAATCTGGACTACGTCCCGGGGTTTTTCTGCATTTGCGGTTTCCTCGTTAACAAAATTTCTGGTGTCTGTGTTATTTCTTTTCCGCATTATATTTGTTTACATAATTGAAATATCACAGGTCGTCCGAAGTTCAATCAGTTGATAAATCCGACCTTGATTATTGGATAGAACTTGATTGACATTTGGGCATTGGTCTTTGGTACTGTCCAAGTTATTTCTCACGATTTGTTGATTGTATTGAGAAATAGAGATAAAGCTCTTTGATATATTTCTTGATTGAGTCTTACTTTTAAGTTGGTGCTCTCAGAATTATATTGGAGTTTAGTCCATACAGATTTCCTAACGAATTATGGGTGTGGTTGTTATACCCCCGCTTTTTCACACCTAATTAGGATACTTTCCTCTCCGAATAGACGGCTCCACCAGAAACAACAAGAAATGAAGTTTGTCTGGCTCTTAGGATAGTTTGCTAGAAATGCAAACTTAGGTATTTATAGACCAAAGATGTTTGGACACCAAGGAATTTCCAAAACCGAAGATATTCTCAAGATATGCATTGAATGGAAAAATTCGGTTTTCTTAATTCCAATAAATGTTTGTCCAGTATTTCTGAAATCTCTCAATTGAGAAGCTTCAATTAGTAAATGCACATTACTAAAGAGCTATGCATTAATTGTTGGTAATTAAAGCATATAAAATCAAAAATCTTAATTAAAATATTCTTAATTTATTTCGGCACAGGATCACTTTGAGTACCAAGGAATATCTTTAACAATAAATGATAAGAGTCATGCTCGTGTTCAAAGTATGTTTGATATCTTTTCACTGCAAATCCTTATTTCATATTTACATGGATTTGCTTTCTTGGAATCGGTTATACCCCACTTCCAAACAAGTTTAGAAATGGTTTGCCAGAATTCCAAGAGTACTACGTGATTGATCATATCAAATCACATACATTGGTTCAATCGGTTATACCAATCACTAGGATCGGTTATACCTAAATATGGTACCTACATGTGATCGGTCACACCATTCACTAAGATCGGTTACATCAATTACAAGGATCGGTTCCATATACACATGGTAACTACTTGTGATCGGTCACACCACCAGGACCGGTTACACACAATTACAAGGATCGGTCACACAACACACTACACGAAATCAGGGAATTTGTAACACCCGATTTTGTAACAGATATTTTTTAAGTAACGCCGTATCGACGTTGGTAACTTTGTAACGTCGGATAATCGTTGCAATAATTGGTATCTGTTACAGAGTTTCGGGAGGGTTATGGGTAATTACCTTCTAAGTTACCTTTTAACCCTCCATTACTACTATTAGCGCCTCTATTACTACTATCAGCTCCCAATTTCATCTCACACTCAAGGGCCACCCAGCATCCCAACGATTCTCATTTTTTTCTCCAACATTTTTTTCCCATTATAAATCTTCACTTTAATTACCAAAAATCAGAAAACAAAACTAAAATCAATGAAATTAGTTTTTCATTTTTTTTTAATTTGTGAGAAAATTAAAAGAGAATAAATATGTTGAGAACAACTGAGAGCCTGAGATATATATCCACCAATTTCCTTTTTCCTCTTCGTCCATTTTACTCCATCAATTTGAGATTCGGAAACATCGAGATGCAGCTTCAGAGAACTTCATTAACAACACGAATCAGTCAATTTTTCTGTGAATCATCGATGTAACCTCAGATTTAAGTTGAATCGATCTCTCATATAAGTTTTGTCACTAATTCACAATCTTGGAAATGCAAATCTGGGTTATCATCATTTAAGGTATTTCATTTATTCATTTTTCTCTGAATCGTAGTTTTTTCAACATTTGGGGGTTTAAACTATTGATTTTGAATTTAAATGATGCAATTTCTGATGGTGTTTATGAACATCTATATCTTTTAGATTTATATGTGATTGTAGATTTTAGGTTTATGGTTTTGTGTTTGTTGAGTGTGATTAAGAAGATTTGTATATGTAATTGCGGATGTTGCAGTACATTGTATTATGTTTTAAGAATATCTCAGTGTACTTTGTAGGTTTAGTTGATAATTAGACTGAGTCAGACAAAGTATTTTACTTGTTTGTAGGATGTCACAATTTGTTTATAGGATATCTCCATTTTTTCGTAGATGGGTGAATCAATCAATTGTGTATTGAAGCAATACCTCTAATGAGAATCCCAACCAGTTTCTGCAATTTAGATGAAAACCAGAGAGAAGCTATTGTTCATAATTTTTTCCCTTTGCCTAGTAAGATTCTAGTTCTTTATGATTTGAATTCATTGCCAAAGTAGTTCTTGGGTCAGTGGTCTGAATACATTGTAGATTAGAATTAGGTGTGTATATGCCTCCACCAGCACCAAGTAGTTTTGTGGGTCAGTGGAATCATGTAGGTTTCACAGGACTCAATCTTTAGTCAAGTTATTACGGATTTGACAGATGATCTACAGTTTGTTATACCTTTTGTTGATAAACATAGTCTCAGTTATAGTGTTGGGTGTAGAATATTGTTACTATTAGTGAATCAAGATTGTATTATGTTTTGAGAAGCAGTTTCTGCACTTTAGATGAAAACCAAAGAGAATTATGATTCGAAATATGTTCCCTTACCTTGTACTAGGATTCTAGTTCTTGATAGAATTCAGATAATGCTTTAGTAAATTCATAGATCATATAATACATTTCAACATACCACAGTTTAACATACCATTGTTCCTTTCATTAGAAATCACAAAGACATCTCCAACATACAAAATGTAACCCACTATATTCAAATAAACATAAAAAGAAACCGAAGTTACAATTTCATTAACCACATTTACAAACACCATCACTATTACAGATCAGACCCCTAATCACTAAGTAGCTCCATTACAACCTTTTTTACGACAAGCGCCAAAGGAATAATGAAATACAAGTTCAACAATCAAACACATTCACAAGATCAACATCAAAACATGACTCAAAAACCTAGTATGTAATTCCCTCAAACATCTGAGAGATTAACTATTCATACCAGGAAAAATTAGACTGTTCGAACCCCCCTGCAAACACCTTAAACACATACTACTAAAATTGTTAGCAGTTACCATGTGTATAACAGTATCAAAACAAGCCCATTTGTTCAAAAAAAAAAAAAACACATCCGAGAAAGCAAAATAACTACAAGAAAACCAATACCTATTCTATCAGCAGCTTCAGCAATATGAGCAAAATAATCAGCAAACACCTACAAGATTCCTTTGAATTTTCACGAAGAAGTTTTTAGTCCGATTTCACAAAATAGAATCTTTCCCATCGAAATCCTGTTGATGTTCCAGGGATGATTATTCAAAATCATCACCGTCGTCACTGCCCATCTCATTGGTGTACTCATTGCTATACTGACTGCTTGCAGTTTCAGTTGGACTATCATCGCCGTCGTCTTTGCCCATCTCATCGATGTACTCATTGTTATACTGACTGCCTGTTTCAGTTGCACTTCCATAACCTCCATCACCTGCATCTTCACTTCATTCATCATCTTCATTATCTTCCTCTAAATCTCCAACCTCAACTGGTTCACCATTCTCATCAAGGCCATCAATTGTTTCTCCATCAGAATCAACATTCAGTCTTTTATTCATAGTTCTTGCAAAAAGCCGAGGGATTGCTTTTCCTGCTAAGTATTTTTCATACCATGCATCCTCGGACTTCTTTTCTCTGTTCCTCCTTTGTTCCCATGTCTCCGAATTTCTCTCATGGTTATCACTGCTCTCAAAACCCTTCTCTTTCTCTTCAGACTCACTTTTGGTTGCACTGCGAGTCTTTCTCCAAACAACTCGTCTCCCCTCATCTCTCTCCTCTCTTTCTCTAGCTTTCCTCGCATCTCTTGCAATTCTGTTCCTATTCCATAATTCATATTGTGGAGCATTTTCCTTAGGAACTCTTTCGTACTCAATCTGACGATTTCTCTTGTCAATCTCTTGCTGCAGAAAAACCTTCAAATTCTCCAACTTTCCAGTACACAGAGTCTTGGAAACTTTCTTGGAGAAGTTAAAAGATGCAGAAGGATGATTATCTCCGTCGGCATTGTTTCCTCCTTGATCACCCATCATCTCTAATCTATGTTTTTCTTAATTTTCTTGCCTCTTTTGGGATGATTTTTGTATATTTTAGAAATTCTCTGTTTAATTTTTTTTTTTGTAGAGAAGATGCCATTAATAGTCATTTAAGGCATTTGATGAAACGTCTCGTCCCTTAGCGATTCACGCCTATTCAAAGGCATGCACAACAAGTCATAAACCCATCATAACTCCTGCACTCCAAGATTGCTAATGAGGGTGTACCAAATTAGTGTGTGTGTGTGTGTAGGGGGGGGGGGGTGTTGGGGGGTGGGCGTTCCAAAATCATATAAGCTAAAACTGGTTTTGCCTTGGGGCTGGTACGCCCCCACTAATTTGGTACACCCCCATTAGCCTAATTGTAGACTCTTCTGATCCCGTAATAGCGAATAACTACCATTAAGGGGTCGATAGACAGTTCAACCTAGCACTAATTATCATATTTGATTTTTGGTAGATACTGAAGAGCCATCACCTGTTGAGAGGCATTATGTGGCGCTGATGTACTACATATATAATGGCAGTGTTCACACCTGAAATGGCTTAAAATTCATGAGATTTGTTCGGTGTACTAAATTATAGTGGGTCCCAATCTCCGATTAACCAGACGGAATATCTATACCGGAGGTCTAAGATGAGCTAATGTCAAACAAACATGGTCAAACATAGGTCAAGCAAAATAAAATCAGCACACTTGTGTATATTTGACATAATTATTTGATTTGTTAATTAGTTAAAAGATGGGCCATATCTTGAACCACAACATATGGTTTGGCTCAGGCATCATGTCATATCTCAATACCCTGGTCCCTGACCAACAACTAAAATCAACAAATGTCAAACAAATTAGGTCGAACAAAATAAGTCAAGCAAAATAAAATCAGCACACTTGTGTATATTTATTTAATTTTAATTAGTTAAAAGATGGGCCATATCTTGAACTGCAGCATGGCTTGATTCAGGCATCATGCCATATCTCAATACCCTGGTCTCTGACTGATCGAATTTTATATAGTGGTAAATAGAGTTGTCGTTCACTCGGACTTGTTGAAATCGATTTTAGGATTTAATACACTAAAATAAAAGAAAAATAAATACAAAATATTGTCACAGATGAAGAGAGGAGCTGGGATTCAGGATTCCGCCAAACTCATAACAAAAGGTTCAAATATTTATTCTTTTAACAATTATAGCTCAACAAATAAAAACATGGACTCTTATTTTTGCCAAGGTAGATTCTCAAAATATTAGTTATAAATCGTAATCATGGGACATCAAACATTTAAGCAAGCATGACCCATCTAATAAAATAATAACTAATTTAATCAAATCATAATTCAATTTTAATTAGTGCAAAAGTCATAAAAATAATTAATTAAAATTACCCATGTATGAAATTCGGCTTCCTCCATCGTCCCAGTGGTGGGGTTTAGCTCCACATAGTAATACCAGAGACAATAATATGATTAAATAAATTTATTTTATTAATCACCATTGGAGTTCTCACAATAAACCGTACAATCCTTTTTCTAAAATAATATAATAATCGGAAACAACAGAAAATAGAATTGAAAATATTACACTCCAAATGAAATAAGCTCTTGGATCCCCTGGTGTGTTAATAGTAATTGAGGTGCCCCTTAGTAATTGAGGTGCCCCTTATCCAAAACTGAGGGTCCGAATAACATGCGTCCTCCGGGGTTGCTTTTATCAACTTTTCGAGCTAAATCTCCACAAGAGCTTATTCTTCCAAAAACAACTAAAACAAGTTTATTAGTGAAATAATGAGTCCTAGCTAATGTATTTATGGGTTAAAATGCGTCGCACTTTCGTGCTCATCAAATTCCCCCACACTTACATTTTGCTAGTCCTCGAGCAAAACAGAAAATTGACCCGCTACACAGCTGGTCATAAAATAAGCAAGAGTTACCCACTACACAGCTGGTCATGACAAATGCCACATACACATTTTTTTTTTTTTTTTTTTTTTGTAGACCCGCTACACAGCTGGTCATAATATAAATATTTTTTATTTTTTAGACCCGCTACACATCTGGTCACTATATGCAAGAAAAATCCTGAAAAAGAAAAATAAAAAGTTAATAACCACTCCCCCACACTTAAATATTACATTGTCCTCAATGTAATTGAGTCATCCAACGTAAAAATTAAGATGGGAAATTCAAAAATAAAATAAACAAAAGTAAACACACATAAATAAATAAATAATTATACCTACTGGAATGTACAAAAACAGATCCCCATAAACTAATAACCTGAAAACTTGGGGATCGACCCAAAATACAATATTTACAAACGACAGCTTCACAATTATTTTATGAAAAAATGGGGACACTGAAACTGACAGAAACCAAGATTTACCCATAAACCAAGTTTTCACTGCACATGGAAGTGCGTAAAGAACAAAATATGGGGATTCTATTGAGACTGGGAAAATATCAATTGATTCATGCACGATATCAGGAATAAGCAAGTCCTCTGGGTACTTAGATACAAAGTAATCCAACAACACTTTAAAAGCACACAATTCTAACCCTCAATTAGGCAACTTTTGGAAGTCTAGGGGTCTAGAAACAACCTCTAAGTCGGGTGAATGATCTTGTGAGGTAGATTCATCTATGGAATTAGACGAATCATCCACACAATCATCCACAGGGTCATCAATATGTTCTGTTTGGAACAGAGAGTCACTACCAGATTCATTATCATCAGCAAATAATCTTTGACATTCAAGAACTCTCAATCTTTGTTCCATACTAGGCGGTGTGTGTTTGTAATACTTCTCATATATAGTTTGATGTGATTCTTCACTTACCTCATGTGGAGCAGAAACTCCATACCATTGCCTACGCATATATTTAGCAAGCGTCATCTCAGATGAGGTTTCCTGATAATTTGACTTTCTACGCTTATATTCCGCCAGCGTCATCGTTGGTGACGTCCCCTCAGAAGAGGTCATCATCCTCAAAAAGTCCCTGAAAAGAAATACAAAAAGAAACGCATAAAAAGGAAAAAAAAAATGAAAAGAAAATATTGTACAAAATAAAAATAAAAATAAACCTAAAAATTAATCTAAAAACAAATCCGCGTCGGCGGCGCCAAAATGATAAGATTTTTTGATTTGTGGTTGTAGTAATTAAGATTCGAACTCTAAGACTTGTTGAGATTAAATTTAAAGGTTTAACGAAAATAATAAAAGAGAGAGTTACTGGGTATAGGATTCCACCGAATTCATATCAATAGGTTCAATTATTTATTCTTCAACAATTATAGCTCAATAAATAAAACAACAAGGACTCTTATTTTTGCCAAGGTAGATTCTCCAAACATTAGTTATAAATCGTAAGCATGGGACATCAAATATCTAAGCAAGCATGACCCATCTAATAAAATGATAACTAATTTTTTCAAATCATAATTCTATTTTAATTAGTGCAAAAGTCATATAAAGAATTAATTAAAATTACCCACGTATGAAATTCGGATTCCTCCGTCGACCCAGTGTAGGGGTTTAGCTACTCATATTGTAGACACTCTCAAAATATTGTTTTATAGCTCAAATGGTGCTTACAATGAAGAAAAGAAGATAATTAACTTTTCAAATGAGGAATCCGAATAACATGTGTTCTCCGGGTGCCAAAATCAACTTTTCGAGCCGAATTTTCCAACAAAGTTTATTTCTCAAAAAATACCTACAAACGCATAAAACACCATAATAAGTACAAAATTGAGTACCAACAATGCAGCAAATGGAGGACAATTAAGACACAAAAATGTGTCAATCACTGACCAACAACTAAAATCAAATAATATAAAACAAAATAGGTCAAACAGAATAAAATCGGCACACTTGTGTATAGATGGGCCATATCTTGAACTGCAGCATGGTTTGGCTCAGACATCATGCCATATCTCAATACCCTGGTCCATGACCAACAACTCAAATGAGCCACAAAAATCTACCAACACTATGTCCGGAACAACGCCTAAGACATAACTCATTATCATTTCATCTAATTCCATTGATTTGAGCTGTAGAAAACTTCAGCAACAACAATGAATGAATCAATCAATTCTTCTGTGAAACTTCGATTGAAGGATAGATTTAAGTTTAATCGATCTCTCATAGAAGTATTGACACTGATTCATAATCTTGGAAATACAAATTTGGGTTATCTTCATCCAAGGTATTTCTCATTCATTCATTTGGGGGTTTCTTGGAGATTCAGATGTAGAAAACTTCATCAACAACAATGTTCAATCGATTCTTCTATGAAACATCGATTCAAGCCTAGATTTTAGTTAATCGATATCTCATAGAAGTATTGATAGTGATTCATAATTTTGGAAATGCAAATCTTGGTCATTTTCATATAAGGTATTTCTCATTCATTCATTTGGTGGTTTAATGATTTTACAAATTAAAGGTTACACACTCTTGATTTTGAATGGTACAATTTCTGATGGTGATTATTAAGTATGAACATCTCTATCTTTCAGATTTTAGGTTTATTTTTATGTTGTTGTGAATTGTATCCTGTTTTGAGAATGTTTTGGTGATTATGAACATCTCAATTGCATGCTTTATGCCTCCACCAAGTGGTTTTATATGTCAGTTGACATATGATCTTAGACTCAGACATAGTATTTGGTTGTAGGATGTCAGCATTGGTGAATAAACCTTGTATTCTGTTTTGAGAATCAGCATCTCATGAATCTTTGTGATTTGTATTCATTGTCAGATTGTAGAATTAAATTAGGTGTGCATAAGCCTCCACCAAGTAGGGTTTGTGTCAATTATGTGCAAGTCGAATATGACACAACTAACACAAGACAATTTTTGTTAGTCATGTATTCACAGAAGATATAAAGATCAAACATATATAGATGATCGTAATTCGTCCCTTTGCCAGATTATAGATTAAGACTAGGTGTGTATATGCCTCTCCATCAAGTGAATTAGACTGGATAGAGAATCAAAGATGCAATTTCAAACATGCTGCAATTTCAAAGATGCATGGCAACTATTAAGAAACACTAAAGTGACTTATTTTCAGTATGCATTTGTTTTCATTACATTTTAGTCTTGTACATGTTCCATTTCTTTGCATTGTAGTTTTAGTTTCTAGATTACAACATGCATCTCCAACATTATCGACGCACAATCATCGGACAATATAAATAAACTTACTTCATCATATTGCATTTCATAAAGTTACAACCTTTTTGTTCATTCAGTGTTGAGCAACATTTAGCAACAACACTATCATGTTCATATCCAGTTACACACAAAAAATCCAAGTACCAAAAAGAAAAAGATTAAAGCAAAATAAACACAAATTTCCCTGCATCACTCCTGCATTTTCAGTCTCCATTGCCATAACCAAAAAAGAAACATGATTCAGTGACTTACCATTTTCCCTTCGATAAGACTTACTCATTATACACGATCACTCGGAATCGGAATCATCATATTCCGATTTCTCAGAACACTCTTCCTCATCATCATACCCCTCTTCCTCTTCATCTTCATCTGACTCCGCTTCGGAATCGGTCTTTTGGGACAAAATTTTATCATTAACCCCAAGAATCTCATCTTCATGAAAATCCTCAAGTGACTTTTCTAGGTCAGATGCAGCTTCGTCTGAATCTGTAGTGGGTGTATCACTGACATGCCCAACAACAACAACTGACTCTTCATCTTCGGTAGCACTTGCATCACTATCGTGCGGCCCATATTCTTTTGCCTCTGCCGCCTTGATCTCCGTCATTTCCGCCAACCTAATCCTTTTCTCCTATTGCATAGTACTTTTTCTTCTATTCTTCATCTTTGAAGGGATCACAAAGACGCTTCTTTAGAGAAATCTCTACCGGTTTCTCTTGTACTTTATTTTCCGCAGCATGCATTTCTTCCCAGAGAGGATCGAGTTCAATATCACTCAACAAGTCAGTTACTCTCTTTTATACTTTCTGGAGATCATCCTTAGTCATCTGCCCAATCATCACTCTTCATCTTCGGTAGCACTTGCATCACTATCGCCTCCCATCTCCTTTTAACTCAAACTGCGGCCCATATTCTTTTGCCTCTGCGTTATCGCCTTGATCTCCGTCATTTCCGCCAACCTAATCCTTTTCTCCTATTGCATAGTACTTTTTCTTCTATTCTTCATCTTTGAAGGGATCACAAAAGACGCTTCTTTAGAGAAATCTCTACCGGTTTCTCTTGTACTTTATTTTCCACAGCATGCATTTCTTCCCAGAGAGGATCGAGTTCAATATCACTCAACAAGTCAGTTACTCTCTTTTATACTTTCTGGAGATCATCCTTAGTCATCTGCCCAATCATCTGTATAGTGGCGGATAACCTTTCTTGTCTTTCCCTCTCTTCTCACTCTTTCAATTGTTGCTCTTCAGTCATGGGGGCTTTACCCTTTCATCTGCGTCGATCATCATCACCAGCCATTTTGATTGATTTGATTTAGAAAAAAATTCAGAGAACAGTTATCTCCCTTTACAAAAATTTTCTCTGAAATTATTTGCTCTATAACCATTTTGGTTTCCCCCTTATAAACTAGTCTAACCTAAAAGACACAACAGTTCGTAACAGAATTAAACTCTAAATTCTTGTAGTGTCACGCCTATTCCATAGAGAAAGCTTTAATCGGTAATATCACCTAACAATAATAACCACCAATTTTGGTCTGAATTCAGACGGTTTTGTGGTTGAAAACTTGAATGGACATTTTGCAACGGTACCCCTGTTATGAAGAGTAATAAACACCTATAAAAGGTATTTGGTCATTTTCACAGTTGTCCCAAAATTTGCTGCCGGCGAGGGTAATTTGGTCATTTTCATCGTCGTAGGAAAAAATGCTTTCGTTGAGGTCATTTTCACTATCGCCGGAAAATTTGCTTTCGCCGGGAATTTTGCTTTCACCGTCGTCGGATCCATCCAATCTGATATTTGACATTTCAAACCTCACCTGGACGAGAACATTAGGTCAGTATATGATAATCTTGCAAGCTGAGTTCCATAATAGGTTGCAAAATCCACTCAGGATCCATCCAATCTGATATTTGACATCTCAAACCTCACCTGGACGAGAACATTGGGTCTGTATATGGTAATCTTGCAAGCTGAAGTCCATAATAGGTAGCAGAATCCACTCGGGATCCATCCAATATGATATTTGACATCTCAAACCTCACCTGGACGAGAACATTGGGTCTGTATATGGTAATCTTGCAACCTGAGTTCCATAATAGGTTGCAGAATCATCTAATCTGATATTTGACATCTCAAACCTCACCTGGACGAGAACATTGGGTCTGTATATGGTAATCTTGCAAGCTGAGTATGCCTCGTTTTGTTTCCGATTATGTGTTTGACCACAAATTTGACCAACTTGACCACATATTTGACCAACTTGACAAACTTTACCTCGATCTGGACGCCTTGGACTTAGATATTTTGAGAGAAAAAACAAATCTCTCCTCAATTATTGTACTATTCTTTCTTGTCTGAAAGTTTTTGCTCTCAAATTTCGTTTCCCTCTCAGTTTCCCAATCTAATAACTATTTTTGATATCCATTCTTTCACAAATTTGAAACCCTATCTGATTTCCCTCTCAAATTTCATTTCCCTCCTCTGATTCAATAATTTCAACTCTCCTCCTGTTTTATTAAAAGAGTGAGACGAAGAACTCAGACCTTTTTCCAATCTTTCACTGTATCTCATTCAATCTCAAGGTGTTTTCTTCGTGCCTTTTAGCTACGAATAGATTTATCAAAATTGTTTATTTTTCTCCTTTAAGGTTTCAATTTGTTTAATATATTTGTATAAAGATCACTAGTATGTTTTAGATTTGTACTTTTCCCTTTAAAATTAGGTTTTTCTTTGGTTGTAATCTCAATAGATTTTAACAAGATATTTTCGATTTTTTTGTTGTTGTTGTTTACTGCTTAACATCTATACTATTTACTGCTTAGTATCCATGTGTAATGTCTTTCAATAGATTTCTGCTTTACATTTAAGGTTTACTGATTTTTAGTGGTTTGCATTATCTTCAGTAGTTTGTTCATATGTTGATGTTTACTGCTTTACATTCTTTTTTCTCTTGGATGTTGTAATCTCTTTCTATAGATTACAACCCAAATAAGGTTTATTCAACTATAATCTC
This sequence comes from Papaver armeniacum, assembly GCA_023531295.1. Taxonomy (NCBI): domain Eukaryota; kingdom Viridiplantae; phylum Streptophyta; class Magnoliopsida; order Ranunculales; family Papaveraceae; genus Papaver; species Papaver armeniacum. The sequence continues at coordinate 65,202 of JAJJWW010007984.1, forward strand.
TTTCATCAGATTGCTGCTCTAGATTTATAGTTGTTTGGTTGTAATCTATTTCGCTCTTGTTCTGTATGCGGTTTGTTGTTACGTTTCCTTTATGGACAATATTGGTCCTGCAAATCTGTTTAAGCGTTTGAATAAATTCATTATTAGACAAAATCAACTTTGTTAAAATGAATTTATTCTAGCCCTTAGAGAGCCTTGTAGGATTAGTATACACCTACATCGATATGAGTTGTATCCTTCGTCTAGGATTCTAGTCATTCCCATTAGCACGATGCTGCTGCAGGTTTCCTATATGGACAGTATTGGTCCTGCAAATCTGTTTAAGCGTTTAATAAATTCATTATCAGACAAAATCAACTTTGTCAAAATGAATTTATTCCATCCCTTAGAGAGCCTTGCAGGATTAGTATACACCTGCATCGATATGAGTTGTATCCTTCGTCTAGGATTCTAGCCATTCCCATGAACACGATGCTGCTGCAGGTTTATTTTTTAATCGCAGGTTTGTTTTGTCACCTATTATGATCTATTCAATAATGAAGTTTATATAAATGATTTGATTCCAAGTTGTTGAACATGAATTGCAGGATTGGCATACAACCACAAAAGCACTGGAAATTCATTTTTATGCCTAAAGATACAACACCCAATACAGAGTTTTCGGAGACAAAACATATATATTACTTGTCAGGTTATTTGAAGACTCTGTGCATGTGGGTTGTATCTTTTGGCACAAATCATGATCCCCTTATAGAGATGGATGCAACAAACTAGACAAGTAACCTCATTAATTCCAGTTGGCGAGTGAACATGAGGCTGCTACAGGTTTCCTTAAGGTTTGTTTTTTTACCTATTATGATCTCTTCAAGTATGTTTTAACATGATTCCCGACAAAAGATGCAACTTACCACCATACAGTTTCCGGAGTGGAGATGTATTAGTTGTTAGGTTTGTTGTAAATGAAGGAGATCAATGCAACAAACATGCCAACTGACTCATCTCCACTCTAATTTCATTGGTGGGTAAACTCGTATAGTAATTAGTTTCTCTTGGTTATAGGATAGGTATACAACAACAAAAGAACAAGATATTCATTTTTATGCCAGAATAAACAACTCACCAAAGAGAGTTTTCGTAGAGAAAACATATTACGATATATCTTAATTTTCCGTAAATTCTGTGTAGGTGTGTTGTTTAGTTTGGCACAAATCAAGCTCACCTTATTGAGATCGATGCCGCAAAGCTGACAAGTAACCTCTATAGTTCCAGTTGGTGAGTAAACTCTTAACACATTAGAGTTTCTTGCATTACTTATCATTATTATGGTCTCCTTCCCTTGATGAAAATTGGTTGATTCTTACTACCCTTCCCTTTGTTTTGCCAGGATTCATTGATGCGACCTGAAGCTGTGTAAGTGTGGAAAAAAAAATCATAGGTAACAAGTGCATATCTTGTAATGTATTTTTGCCACCACTTATGTAGCCTTGCAGGACCAGTGTACACCAAGATAAGAGATGTGGTAGTTTTGAGGTACCTACAGATGTGCTCGTATAGCCATTATATGGGACACTGTTGATGCGAAGGTGCATGTTCTCTTTTCTATCTCAGGTTTGTTTACTTACCTACTATGATCTCTTCAAATATATGTTTTAAATGACTCCTGCCTACAGGTGCAACTTACCACCATATATTTTTTTAGAGTGGATACGTATTAGTCGTCAGGTTTGTCGTAAATGAAGGAGATCGATGCAGCTAACCTGGCAACTAATACGTTTTCCTCTCTAATTCCATTGGTGACTAAACTCTTATGATAATTAGTTTCCCTTGTCATTATTTTATCCCGAATGAAATATTCACTTACTACCATTCTCTTTTTGTTTTCTGAGGACTCATTGACCGGAAGACTTGAAGTTGGAGATGTGTTAGTGTCGCAGTACCATCTGAAGTGAAGAACAAGATAAGAGACTGTTGTCTGTTCCTGCAAGGCTATTCAAGATTTGGAATAAATGAAGTTGCTTCAAATGATTTTATTCCGAGCTCTTGAACAGGTCTTGTAGGATAGGTATACAACAACGAAATAACAAGCTATTCATTTTTATGCCACAACAAATAACTCACCACAGCGAGTTTTCGTAGAGAAAACATATTATTGTATATCTTAATTTTTTGTAAATCCGGTGTAGGTGAGTTGTTTATGTTGGAACAAATCAAGCTCACCTTATTGAGATCGATGCCGCAAACCTGACAAGTAACCTCTTTAATTCCAGTTGGTGAGTAAACTCTTAACACATTAGAGTTTCTTGCATTACTTATTATTACTATGGTCTCTTTCACTTGATTAAAATTTGGTTGCAGGTTAGGTATACAACAACAAAAGATCAAGATGTTCATTTTTATGGCATAAGAAACAACTCACTACATCGAGTATTTGTAGAGACATATTACTTGTTCATTTTCCGAATACTCAATGCATATGCGTTGTTTCTCGTAGCACAAATAATGCTTACCTTATGGAGATTGATGATGCATCAAGCCTGACAAGCAATTACTTAATTCCAGTTAGTGAGTAAACTCTTAATACACTATAGTTATGTGCATTACTTATCATTATTATGGTCTCCTCTAAATGAAAAATTTGGTTGATTCATACTACCGTTCTCTTTGCTTTTTGAGGATTCATTGAAGCAAACACCTGAAGATGGACAAATGATGAACAAGTGAGATCATGTTGGCCTTGGAAAGCTGCACAAGCGAGGGATTAACTTGTAACCAATATAAAGATTCTTGAATTAAGTTTATCCCTGCCCTTGAATTGCGTTGCAGGACATTGATAGAGAAATATAATTAGAACTGTTTATGTGCTAGAATACCTGAACATGTGGACAAGTTAGAAGATATGAGACAATGTTGGTCCTGCGAAGCTGTGGAAGTAGGACAACTGAGAAGTAACACATTCTCGTATCTAATTCTTACGGTGAGTAAACTCTTACTACAACTTTTCAGACTTTTTCATATGAACCGTGTATGTGAATTTCCAGTTACAATTCTGTCAATTAAATATAAGCTTTTGATACTTCGGTTGTCAATGTTCAAATTATTATGACTGAATGGTATTCAACAATGAAAATGTATGAAATACAGAATGACAATGCACATGTAACTGAATGATTCTTTGTCTCTCCTGCGAACAATGTTCCTAATTTGATTGTCACTAATTTTATTGTTTGCAGAAGTATCACATCCAGAATGATCATGTAAAACGAAATGCCCAAATTCTTGAATGAATCTTTCTCTCCTATGAGATCTGTTTCTAATTTTGGTTTCTGTTTCATTTATTGTTTTTTCAGGATACTGGAATTGATGGCAAGGGATGGTTAAGGCTACTATGATGTCAATGGACGACTTCTTTTGGCGGATGAACAATTTTTTTCGGCCAAGGTATATATAATGCAGAACAACACTTGCTTATATTTAGAAACTGCTGAAAAACACAACCATTCTCATTTGATTATAACCATATAGGGAACCATGTATTTTTTAGGCTTAAGCAGTTCTTCCAATCTAAAGATGATACTCGTATATACTTACGTATGTAAATGATTGAGGAGTATGTATTTCAGAATAATTGAATGAATGAATTCCTTGTGCTGCTAGAATGAGAATGTATGTATTGTGGAATGAGATTGAATTCCAGAATAATTGAATGAATGAATTCCTTGTGCTGCTAGAATGAGAATGTATGTACTGTGAAATGAGATTGAATTATGGGTTTCAGATTCAATATTGCAGGTTCAAAATTGAATTGCAATGCAGCTTCAAAATTGAATTGCAATGCAGCTTCAGAAAGTAATTGTATTGGAGCTTCAGAAATGGATTGCATTGCATTGCAGGGTCCAATTATGGGAGCTTATTTATAACAGTAAAAAACATTATTTTTTTTATCAACGTCGAATCAACGTTATAAAATATGTTAGTAATTAGCACACCTGGCAAAGTCATTACTGTTGTAATGAATCTTCAACGTCTAAAGCCATTAGTCTACATGTTACAAACGATAAACACGTGGTAATCGTCAAACGTTACAGTCAGCTGTTACGAATCGAATCATTACAACAAGTTGTTATATCCCAAATGTTATAATCAATCATCAACGTTTGAAGCACTTATTTTATACATTACAGTCGATTGTCACGTGTCGTACGGAAGCCGTTACACTGAGCTTTCACGGTTACTAATCGTTACAATAACTGTTAAATCTAATCTGTTACAATCAACTAAACAACGATTTCAATCGTTGCTGTAGCTGTTACAATGAAGGACAGGTGGCAATCAACCGTTACACACAAAGTCGTTGTTACAGTATCTGTTACACCGAACCGTTACAGGCGAACCGTTACGATCTGCACAATAACGGCTATTTGTTACAAGAAAATGACATCAGATAAATCTTGTGCTGACTAGATAACCATTGGTGTATTTATTCCAACGAATGAAACCGTATTTAATAAAATTTTATTATAACGAAATGAACCGTTGAAAAAATATTGTAACACTAATAATAACGACACATTTCCAACGTTTTTTTGACGTTACTAAGTGTCACTGCACATTACCTGATTTCGTGTAGTGACACTTATGATCGGTCACACCAATTACTAGGAACAGTCACACCAATTACAAGGATCGATCATACCATCACATGTTGATTACTTAGGATCGGTTACACCAATTACCAGGACCGGTCATACCAAATCATAAGTCTAGGATTGTGATCGGTTATACCAAGATATATAACCTGAGTTAAGATCGTCTCTACCAACTCACATATATTGGTCATCCAAAGATATGCAATGAATAGCAAGACCAATAATCCTATTGATTTCCCTTTCGATTCACAAAAAAAGTTTATGAATATAATTCCTTTAGACAAATATAAAACATTATTTCCTAGGATGAAATCTTCACCATAACCCATACACATAACTATAACAATATATACAAGATTATGTCGATCTCATATCTGAAAAGTTCAAAAGATATGCGTTATGATTCGTAGTCTGATTCCTTAATACTATGATCATACTATTATGATCATGTCACATTACTAGAGTATAATATACAATATATACAGTATATACAGCTTCGCAGTTATGTTTTCAATATGCACGACTTGAAAGATACGTTAGGAATGAAACAAGTTCAAGTCAGTATTACTAACCTCAAGTGGAAGGATGATATCGTCGTTGTAGTTCGTTACTTTTTCACATTCTTCAGGTCTTCGGAGTAATACTTGTATGTCTCAACATTCCTAGACATTCTAGTCTAACCTAAACGAAGTTGACACTAGTATTTAATCAAGTGACTCTAGATGAGTTTTGATACTAAAATATGACAACCAAACTTGACATACCAACGCTTGGTGAGTTCAACCGAGCTATGCTCTAATAGAAATATTCTTAAGTGCAAATTTTTCCTGTAACGAGTCAAGATAACCAATGGTTTCCTTAATCTCTCCACCATACTCCAAACCATCATCAATAGGTGTAGTGAGCACAGTTTCTAAAGTATCAACACAATTCAACTCAAATATGTGTTGCGCCAATGTATCCATCACATCAATGGAGAAACAAGAGTGGACATCACTAGGATATCTAGATAGTGGAAAATAGAAGTTCTGCGACTGTCAGGACATATCATATATACGAGTTAAATGACCTGTTTTAACATTCTCATCATCTCGAAAATATTGAAACGTATTGTTTCTCCATCAAACTCCATAATCATCGTTCCCTTGTGAAAAAGCGGGGGTACAACAACCACACCCAATATTTCGCTTAGCAATCTGTATGGACAAACTCCAATATACTTTCTAGAGAATCAACTAGACAGTCAGACTCAATCTAGAGAAAAATATATCAAAGATTTATATCTCAATATCTCGATTTGATCTTTACTCAAGCAAATAGAAATCTGCGAGTCTTTATCAAAGAGAGATAACTTGGATGGTACCAAAGACCAATATCCAAGTGTCAATCAATTTAAATCAACAACCAAAAGGTCGGATATTCTAATTGATTGAACAACGCACAACCTCGTGATATTTCAATTATATAAACAAATATAATGCGGAATAGAAATTACACGAGACACCGGAATTTTGTTAACGAGGAAACCGCAAATGCGAAAAACCCGGGACCTAGTTCGATTGAACACACATCGTATTAAGCCGCTACAGACACTAGCCTACTCCAAATTAACTTCGGCCTGGACTGTAGTTGAACGCCAACCAATCTCACACTGATCCAAGGTACAGTTATGCTCGTACATCTATGATCCCAGCAGGATGCTACGTACTTGATTCCCTTAGATGATCTCACCCACAACTAAGAGTTGCTACGACCCAAAGTCGAAGACTTTAATAAACAAATCTTTATCACAGAAAAGTCTACGGTAATAGATAAATCCGTCTCCCACGAATATACCTACGAGTTTTTGTTCCGTCTTTTGATAAATCAAGGTGAATAGGAACCAATTGATAACCCGGACTTATATTCCCGAATAACAGCCTAGTATTATCAATCACCTCACAATAATCTTAATCGACGCAGCGAAAAAGGTATTGCAGAATCACAAACGATGAGACGAAATGTTTGTGATTTCTTTTCTATCTTGCCAATCGGAGATATAAATCTCAAGCCAATTATTCCAATTGTACTCGTACAATAGAAACAACAAAATCAGATCACACAACTACAAGAAAGTAGTATCGGTCTGGCTTCACAATCCTAATAAAGTCTTGAAGTTGCTAACCTGGTTTAGAGAAGAAAACCCAAGGTTAAAGGAGAATCGACTCTAGCTTATGCAACTAGTATCACACGTAAGGTATGGGGATTAGGTTTTCCAGTTGCTAGAGTTCTCCCTTATATAGTCTTTCAAATCAGGGTTTGCAATCAATGTTAGCTTGGTAACAAAGCATTCAATATTCACCGTTAGATGATTAGATTCAAGCTAATATTTCTCAACCGTTGGATCGAAACCTTAGCTTGTTACACACAAATGAAATGTCCAATTTTGGGTTTATGTAACCGTTCCCAAACATTAACATTTGTTGGTTCAACAATAGTTAACCAAATGGTTAGCCATATGATCACTTTCATATCAACCATATTCTTCTTCACCATAACTAGTTCAAATGACTCAAATGAACTATCTAGAGAGTTGTTCAATTGCTTAGATTTTATGTAACTACACAAGAGACAATCGAAGCAAAAACGGTTTGATTCACTCGAATCGGTTCATGAAATTTATAGCCACGGTTTGCAAAAGCATTCCTTAGTTTATATAAACATGAGTTCAAGAACAACCGATTTTAGATATAACCTACTCAAGTTCGCGGACTGGGTTCGCAGACTTAAGCTCACGGAAGAAGTTCACAAACTCCAGCAGAAATTTTCGGGTCGAGAAATTCCGCCAGTTCGCGGACTTGGCTCACGCCACATTCCGTTTCTCTTGATCAACGAAGTTCGAAAACTTTGGTTCAAGGAATAAGGACTTATACATATATGTGTTTCCACAACAATGCTTATATCCTACCAAAACTTATGTAATCTAAACTCTCATTTCAATCGTTGAAACATTCTCAGAGGATGTTATATAGCCGTTATCCACAGATCATTTTTCGTCAGAGCAATTTTCAAAGTGATTGAAACATAACATGACATTCGTCACTAGGTAAAGATGAATTTGGCTAAAGCGAAAGCTTACCAACACATATTTCGAGAAATAGATAGGCGATTTAAACTCGGCTTGAAATAGCAAATGTGTATAATGAAAGTCTATATATCAAAACGACTTTTGTCTCAAGAATAAGAGATACAGTAAATAGACTTTTGAGTGACAAATAAGTTCAAGTCTCCACATACCTTTTAGTCGATGAAGTTCCACCAGTTCCTTTAGTAGTCCTTCGTCTTGTATGATGATTGCCATGGAGTCTTGAGCTCAACTACACTTTCTATCCTAGTCCGAGACCTTTAGCTAAAATAGGCTAGAAATCAAGACTTATAGTTTTGATCACTAACATTGACAAATATGCTTGAGATAGCAACGCATGCGAGTTCGACCGAGCAATGCTCTAACAATCTCCCCCTTTGTCAATTTTAGTGACAAAACTATTAATACATATGGAATACAAAAAATAAATAAATTAACTTTTGTAGCTCCTATTCCACATGTCTAATCTTCAACATTACTCGAAATCTTCGTCACTTCCAAGTACTCCAATGATCCCAAAGGTTGTAAGTTTAGCATCATCGTTGTTGAAAATCCGTAGCTATAACAACAAGAAAACAATAGTTCTCAATCATTGTTATACAGTGTCATAGTATCATTACATAGCGTCAAAGTCCAATTGTATCACAACTTCAACAACAATACTATGGTGATATGTATCACTCCCCCTTTGTCAATACTCTATCTCACTTGGAAACCACTCCCCTTTACATAATGATCCGAAAACCATATGTATTTGTAGTGTGAACTACATATTAATTCTCCTCCTTTTTGTCAATAAAATTTGCAAAGGTACAAGAACGAGATCCTAATGAAATTTCCGAAAGAGACATTTCATGACCAAAAGAAAGAAACAAATATCATCTTAGTTAGATGCAATCATAAAGCCGAAGCTAAATGCATTCATCAAGGAATTTAAAGATACAAGAAAACCCCTATAATATTCCACAGCCGCACTCCCCACAAAGATTTGGCAATAAGCACAAGTTCAAAAAGAACTCCCCCCCATAATATGTCATTCCCGAAAGAACAACAAGAGCGACCTTAATTTCGAAAGAAAAGAAGGATTTCTTTGGACATAACAAATCACATAAGGTATGAATTTGAATCCAAAATACTCAATTAAATTAACCATAAGAAGTTCATGATTAATTTAATCGATAAAGCTCAACACAAGTGAACTTATGGAGACTCAAAAATACTCAATTAGATTAATCATAAGAGAACCCATAATTAATCTAATCGAAATACACAACCAAACTAATCACAAAAGTAATCAATTTAATTGGTCATACTCGACATAAGAGAATCTATGGAGCAATGACTAAGTTAATCATGAAAATAATCAACCCAGTCAAAAACGCTCGAACATAAGAAGACTTATGGAGTGATAACTAAATAACCAAACAAGATGATTAATTTAGTTCAAAAATGCTCGACATAGAGTACCTTACGGAACAACAACAAAGCTAATCATAAAATAATCAACTTAGTTATTTAGTGCTCAACATAAGACACGTTACGAAGCCTCACAGTAATACATAAAATATGGATCAGGGAAGATCAATTACTGCGGAATACTCAAGGATTCATTCTATTTTCCATCACCATTTGCACAATGACAAACAATAGACATAATCCTTGAAAACAAAAGATTTTAACCTATCTTGCGTCAATAATTGACAATATAGGCTTAACTTTTGTAGTTGTCAAAAGTCCATTCATTCCTTTATCAACATATGAATATCGACTTATGAAAGACTTTACTTTTGACAAGATATGGGACAATCATAGTTCACGGACGCAAACACACATATCCCATAACAATTGCAATATATAAAACCATAAAGATTAATACTGCAAAAATCATCTTCCAAATAAATTTAGAGTTTAAACCAATAAATCTAAAAACATGAAGATGAAAACATTGGACATAGCTATGTGTAATCACAATAATGGCTATTCCAAACTCTAGTTATTCTTCTAAACAAAAGCAGAAAAGTAGAAGACTTACTAGGCAAACTTAAACAAACACAGACTTTTATGCCAACGCCGAACACGAACTAAAGTCATATAGACGGTTCTGGATCCTCATGAGTCTTGAGGTTTCAAGCTTGTGAATGGCAGCATCTACTGCTTCTTTAGAAAAGATATCTTCATTGAGAAGGTATTTAATTTGTGCTTTCATGAGACCAAGGTCAGACGTAACCTTTTCCAACTCAGTTCTTAACACATTAAGACATTTCAAGGTATCAACAAGCTGCAGTTTTTCTTCCTTGTAATATTTAAGAAAGTCATGAACCACTTCAGCGGAGATCATCTCCTCTTTCTCGACATCCTCATGTGTATAGGAAAAGTAACATGAGGCATTGGGATGATCATATTCAACAAGAGTTCTTTTCTTCCTGCCTTTGGACTCAAAACCAATACCTTTAGCAAGAAAGCCTCTAGCGAAACCACAAGTTTGTGAAGAGGAAGTCATTCTTGACAGAAACACAATAACCCAGAGTATGCAAACGTGACTTAAAGGTTTGGTATTTAAAGGTTTCTTAGGGAAGAAGGTTTTTAGGGTTTTCAAACTGTTGACTCGTGATGGTAACGCGTGTACACATACGGATACAACATGACCCACAAGGAACAAAACAAACAAAACAAAACTTTTTGCTACATAGGACTTCGTAAATGTCTCAATAAATTTCTTAACATTAGTGAAGAATTTTAGAGCACAAGTGTAGCAGACCACCTAATTGCAATAAGACTTGCATTAAAAAGAGAAAAACGATAATAGATACTAAAAAAAAAAATTAGGCAAAATTATCTGCAGACACTAGTTTAGCTATAAACGATAAGAGGATAGCTCAACTAAGCAGAACACAAAAAAAATGCCACAATATACCTGACTCTTACACATCTTGCTCAACAGGTTTTTTATGAGCAAGTTCTTAATCCTTGTGATTAATTAGCACAAGTATGAGCTCTGAGCTCATTAAAAGAACTGTGTTTATGATCGAGTCTCTTTTTCCTTCTGAATCTAGAGAGAGGTCCCTTTTTGTGTGAGAAATTATCATAAAACTTATTGTCGTCAAAATACGAGACATAGTTAGAGTTCTTACCAGAAAAATTTTGACTTGAGGAGGATGACAACCTGTTGACGATTTCTTTATATCCTTCAATTATCTCCATCAAGTTATTTCTCACATCATCAATTTTCCTTCTTTCTTCTGGGATTTCATTCACATCAAGAGTAGAGTTGTTTCCAGAGGAATTAACTTGATCTTATCTCAGGCGATTCTTGTTAAGAATTCTATTCTGCTTCGGGACATTTGAGGGACTCATTGAACTGACCTTCCTGATAACATACACAGGATAAGTAAGAAAACCAACTGGTTTAGACATACGAATGTCAGTTACACCTTTGAGAATCAAGTCTAAGGTGTGTTGAAGTTGAACCAAGGAGGTTTTATTCAACCTAGAATTTCTCCTTTGTTTAGCAGAGCCTTTTGCATCGCAAAAGAGGCATACTTTCTGATCACAAGAGTGATTAGACAAAGTAGTCTTAACAACCTTGTTAGGAGATTTATTCCTTCCATGTGATGTGGAACACCCTTGATCAACGGGAAATTCAGAGACATTCTTTTTGACAGGAAGGGATTCCGATTTTACTTCTGGAGCTGGAACGTTTTTAGTCGTAGAAGAAGTACTTGGTATATTAGACTGCTTAGAGCATAGAGAGTTTCTTCAAGCGATGTTCTATTTTCACGGCATCCTTTTTGAGGCTTGCCTCGAGAACCATACGGGAGGAGTGATCCTCAGTATTTTCTTTGAAATTGCAGTCCCTTATTACACCAAGGAGATTATTGACATGATGTTTTAAACGATTAAATCTATCAGCTTGAATTCTAGCAAGGTTTAGAATCAAATCACTCTCTTTAGCTTTTTCCCATTCATTTAGAGAGATAGACTCTTTTGAAGGGTAATCGGAAAAACATATGTCGCATCCTGTCTGTCTTGTTTGAACACAAGGTTCGTCTATATTTGAGATTGAAGAATCTTTCTCTTTAATAGAAGCAGACGAGACAAAGCTTTTATTTCTGGTGACGCGTTTATCGGAGATAGTATCGTCCATCCTCGGATCGCTACAAACACAGACTTGTAAGGTCTTGAACGTGTTTGCATGCTCTGATACCAATTGAAAAAGCGGGGGTACAACAACCACACCCAATATTTCACTTAGCAATATGTATAGACAAACTCCAATATACTTTCTAGAGAATCAACTAGACAGTCAGACTCAATCTAGAGAAAAATATATCAAAGAGTTTATATCTCAATCTCTCTATTTTATCTTTGCTCAAGCAAATAGAAATCTGCGAGTCTTTATCAAAGAGAGATAACTTGGATGGTACCAAAGACCAATATCCAAGTGTCAATCAATTTAAATCAACAACCAAAAGGTCGGATATTCTAATTGATTGAACAACGCACAACCTGTGATATTTCAATTATATAAACAAATATAATGTGGAATAGAAATAACACAAACACCAGAATTTTGTTAATGAGGAAACTGCAAATGCATAAAAACCCCGGGACCTAGTCCAGATTGAACACACACTGTATTAAGCCGCTACAGACACTAGCCTACTCCAAATTAACTTTAGTCTGGACTATAGTTGAACCCCAACCAATCTTACACTGATCCAAGGTACAGTTATGCTCCTACGTCTTTGATCCCAGCAGGATGCTACGTACTTGATTCCCTTAGCTGATCTCACCCACAACTAAGAGTTACTACGACCCAAATTTGAAGACTTTAATAAACAAATCTGTATCACCCTGAAAAGTCTACGGTAATAGATAAATCCGTCTCCCACGAATATACCTACGAGTTTTTGTTCCGTCTTTTGATAAATCAAGGTGAACAGGAACCAATTGATAACCCGGACTTATATTCCCGAAGAACAGCCTAGTATTATCAATCACCTCACAATAATCTTAATCGACTCTGCGAAAAAGGTATTGCGGAATCACAAACGATGAGACGAAGTGTTTGTGATTTCTTTTCTATCTTGCGTATCGGAGATATAAATCTCAAGCCAATTATTCCAATTGTACTCGTGGTAGGCTTGGGATTGTGTTTATGTTTTAGCCTACTTGTAATACTGCAAGTGCACAGTGTCTATTGGAGACAAGGAAAGTACAGGTCGATCCACAGGGAAATGGAGGTGCGTAAGTCGATCAAAGGCTTCCTAATTTGATTTCAGGTGAGTAGTGTAACAATTATAGTTGTTTTGGTTGTCGATATGACTAGCTGAGATTGTGATTGTGATTCTAAGGTAACAAGTAAATTGGAAAAGCACTAGGGCAGTGAATCCACCACCTGATCCTATGCTAAGGCAATTCCTAGTCAATTTATAGTCTTGATTCATTCCAGGGAAGAATACCATGGGTGATGTATTGGCTAATCTCACACACTCCCCCTAGTATTAGATGTCTTCTTACAGTACACCTAATCACAGGTTCATGCGCTCAAATAGCTAATTCAATCTTTCTAAAATAGTGAAGCATAACAAGAACAATAAAGAGATAGTGACTGATCTTAGCATGCAATCAAGGGTTTCATCCCAACCCCAGTTACTGAATTAGAACATTAACAAAGTAAGTAAAATACAAACTAAACTAGAGTTGGTGCTCTGGCTAATCCAGGCATGCCCTCTAACATACACAGCTCCACATATTTATACAAGCAAATACCAAACCCTAATTCTCTTCAAAACAAAAATTAAAAGCAAACCCATTCGCCCATACCCTCTGAATCGTGCTCTCCTCTGTCAATTCGTCTCAGAGCTCCATGCATGGGATGTTGTACAAACCCTAGTTCCAACCATCTCCAACTGAGCTTCTAGGGTAAGGGAGAAGCTGAGAAAGAGATGGGTCGAACTAGGGTGGCGTGGTAGGTGGCTATGGTTGTGTTGGTGTCAGGGGAAAGGGATGGTGGTGTTGATAGCTCTGATTTTGTCAGGGAGAGGGAGGAGGTAAGGGGAAGAAGATGGGTTCTGCAACTGTCGTGGGAGAGAGAGAGAATGGAAGTGAGAAATGGAGGAAGGTGTGTTTGGTTCGATGGGAAGGGTATAGGCCAATTCGGTGTGGAGCGGGAGCATCAAGGTTTGATGAGCCAGCTGGATCTCGGTGAATCCGATGCGTGGCCCGATGCAACCGTAGGATGGAAGTGGATCAGATCTAACGGCTTGGAAGGGACGGGCTCGGATCCGGGTCACGGGCCGGGTCTTGGATAGCTCAAGCCCATGTCTTGTAGATGGGTTGCTCCTTGTTGGGTTGCAACTGATGCGCGCGCAGGCTTTGGCTTTTTGCTCCATAGACGCTTGTCTCCACTTTTCTGCTCTTTTGGCTCCTCAATTTCTCCGAGCTTTATTTACTACCTAAAAACACAAAATTAATTAGTACAAATATTTATTCTTGAAAACAAAGAAAATACGAGTAACTGGGATAATATCTCGATTTCTGAACACAAAAGATGAGCTAAATGCCAATAAATAGATGTAGAAATATGCAATATTTGGCACTCATCAAATACCCCCAAACCTGAATTTTACTTGTCCTCAAGTGAAATAGAAATTAAGAAATCCTAACTATACCCCTGTCGCAGGTCTCTCGAATGCATTTAGCGTATGCACTAAGCCTTTAAACCCCTAGGTATCCCTAGTGGACGAGTTGTAGTCTCGTGAGGGTTTACCAGAGGTGTACCCACAAAACCTTCTCCATCTTCAGAGTGTAAAAGAGTCTCAAGCATCCAAGGAGCTATGAGGACATAGAGTTTCGCATGCTAGTAACAAGAAGTTAGAACTACCAAAGAACGCATTCTCATCCTTAAGTGCTTTGAGCGAGAAGTAACCATACCATATGAAAGAATTCGGATTCGATTGTGATCATAAGCCTCGACTTCGCCTCACCATTAGGGTTTTATGATAATTGCAGTCAAAAAGACCGCTTTTTTAGTCTCTCATGTGTGTGCAGCGGGACTAAAGAGAGAAATCCCGCACACGTTGAAGGTAAGAAGGATAACCTTCCGAAATAATTTACGGAGACTCCACAGAGTTGTGGAAAAAGAATCTTTTTCTGATGATCTCTAAGAAAGGAAATCAACCATTAGCAAGGGTGGGAGTACTCACTTACCTTTTCACCCGATCGGCAATTAATATCACTCTCTCAGCATTCATAGAAACGTCTTCAATCTTCGGTCTTCAATAGCTGATGATGAACTTCTGAACTTCACAAAAACTTGACAAACATTTTTTTTTTTTTTTGAACATACATCAAACGAAAATAAAACTTGTATTGTCTTGATTTCATAAACTTCACTAATTCTCATCCTATTTTCTTTTCTTTTCTTTGTTGCACGTAAACCTGGACTATTTCAACTTTTCTTCAAATATTCTGATGATGCTCTGCTTGCTGACGATGACGTGTTTCTATGAATGTGTTGATGTTGTTGAGAGGGAGAGAGAGTGATGCTAACTGCAAATCGATATTTAGAAGGAGTTTTCATCTTTAAACGTCATCCTCATGATTGACGGAATTAGCACTCAAGAGATCAAAAGTAGTGCTGAAAGTGGTGCGAAGTTGGGTAGCTCACCATTCCTACCCGGAATTGACGTACAGTGACACACACTCTAATAGCTTTTCTAGAAAGTCACAAAGAGTGAAGGTCGGTACCTCGCTTGATGTAAAATGGGTAGTCTCCACTATGGGTGATCACAATTCTACTACCGAATATCTAAACAGCACCTAATTCGCCCTCCGGTATGGTTAAATCCAACTTTAACGCTCTAATCAACTAAGAAACCCGATTGTGTTCTCCACTACTTCCAAGTTCTGTTATTTCGGTCAGAATCTCTATGTAAACATAGCTATAAAGCATGCTAGTGACTCTAAAATCTCTAAAAGTTGGAGGTTTTTATGCAAGTATATACAAAGAGTTTTTTTTTTTTTTTTTTTTTTTGAAATAAAAGACTAAAAACTCTATATGCAAATGCACCCCCAAACCTAAATCAAACATTGTCCTCAATGTGTCAACATATAATAAAATTTTAAACAATCACATACCAAGAGAACTATGCTGAGTAGAGAAAAGGGAAGAGATTACCGGATGTCGGCGGGAGCAAGGTTAGAGCTTCATTAGTCAAGGCTAGAATCCAACATTCTCAGTGGAGATCATATCGGATTAGCACAATATATGCACAAGAAGACTCAACCGAATCAAGATAGAAAATTTAACAAGTGCTACTGGATTATATACAATGAAAATTCACCATACACCAACAATCTAAAGAGTTGAGGATCAACCCAAAAGACGGTATGTACAAACATCAACAGCCTTACACAGATATAACATGAGAGTGCAGGAAAGATTGCATACGTGAACAAGTTTCCCCCAAACCTAAACTTGTCAACAGATGTATTTTTGAGCACAAAATCTTGCAATTTTAAAGGTACATCATGCAAAAGGTCTAACTCAAAATGGGTTTTGCTAAGAACAGGAAGATATACACATTCCAACTGTGGCTCCTTAAAAGTGTTATACTTTGATGCAAAATAGTCCAAGAGGACTTGGGAAGCACAAAGCTCTAGGCCTAAATTGGGCATTTTCAGGAAAGTTGGTTTTGCAATTTTGTTACAAACTACACCTAGGTTTGGTGGAGGAGTTTCAATCTGTGCCTTAGGAGAGAGATTAGGTACATCTAAGTTGTTTTCATGTATAAGATCATTTGCACCATCACACACTTTCCTAAAGTCAGAAAAAGGTAAATCATGTTCACCTGCATAGAACAATTCATCAATCTCCATGTCATAATCATCATTATCCAAAATTTCAACCTCATGCATAACATCATGTCAGTAACCTAGGCATGGAATCGGACACATCAATTTCGTGCATTGAATTATCTCGTGTCAAAAGTTTCATCATTCCCTAAGTCACAAACAGGTGGTAAAGCATGCTCATTTTCAAATGAACAATTGCATGAGACTCTAATTCAAAGAAGACAAGTATGAATATTAGAAGAAGCATCATTCATAGGGTTCACAGAAGAGAAACTTAATGTCTCTGAACCCAAGGGTCTCACCATATTTTCATCATATACATGCTCTTCTAACATATCATATTCATCATCATCCTCCTCATAACAAAAATGCATTTCCCTATTAGCATTTCTAGTGTACTCATTTACCTCTAGATTAGGTTCATATTCAGTGTTAGTTGCATGAGTAGGAATAGAAACACTATTTTCAAGATTTTCTTTATTAGGGACAATAATCATCCTATCATGAACTTCCCTCCATTCTTCTCTTTGTAAATGAATCAGGTTCATCCTTAAGAACATGTGAAGTTGTTCAATGGAAGGAGAGTCTTCAATAGTGGGTATCCTTGTTTCATATGAATGATCATTATATGGTTGTGCACATGGTTCACTACACAAGGGAAACTCATACATGTTGCCATATGGATGATCATGCATTGCATTCAATTCAAACCTAGCATTGTTTTGCTCTATGAGGTTTTCTTCCACTGAGTGCATATACGAGGTCGGGGGAGCATAAAATTGTTCAACTCCCCACTTTGGTGATTGATACATGTGTGCATGATGATTAGGGTTTGCATATTGAGGCTCATGACCTAGAAAAGGTTCATAATAATCCCTAAAACTAGTGACATCATGGTCTGTGGGTGGTTCATAACATGAATCATGCCCATAAGCAAGCTCTCCGATGGATTTGTTTCCATCCCCGATTCAGGACCAAAATCTCGACATGGTCTAGCAACTCAATTTGAACTCAAAAAGAAGCATAGCTTAGCACACATCAAATCATATCAACACAGAGAAGCAGAGGTGATACAAGAAAATGGCACCCAATTTTTAGAATTAAACCCACAGGAGTGCTTGGTGTTGCTGCAAATGTGCAGCCCAAGTTATGCAAAGCCAAGTTATGCTTGTGTGCAAAGCCTAGTTGTTATGCAAAGCCCAGTGCACAGTGGGCTTTAGTTTGGTTTAAGTGGGCTTCAAGTTTGGTTTATGTGGGCTTCAAGTTTGGTTTATGTGGGCTGCAGGTTTGGTTTATGTGGGCTGCAGGTTTGTGCAGAGAACAAGTTGCACAGCCCAGTTTATGGGTTCCAGCCCAGTTTGGCAGGTCTAAATGGCAGAACTTTGAGTGCAGCTCAGCTTATGCACTGAACAACACAGCACTGGTTATGTGGATTTCACACAGATTAAGCACAAAATGACACCTAATTCAAGCATACAAGAGATTTGATTATTGCTATTGGAGAGTGCACAGGGTAATGAGCAGGGATCAAGAGTTGCAGGGTTGGTGTGTGACATACACAAGTGAGCAGCTAATGCAAAAGTAGTTACTCGACACTCTACCAAGTGCCACAGGATCACACACACAACCTACAGATGCTGGTTCACAGATGCATATATGGAAATGGATGCAATAGATAGAGAGTTAGGGTTTGCATTAAGCACTACCACAGGGCACTTGTTATGAAGCAAGGTAGCAGCAGGGTTGACAGAGAAAGGCTTGCTGAAGGTTCAGGGCTAACAGCTAACCAGTTTGACCAGGTTGCTACTCAAGCTCAACAACTACAGGGGCTGGAGCTGAGCACAGAGTATGTTGATGCCTATGAGTTAAAGTGAAAAGGCAACTAGTGTAGTTGATTCCACTTTTCACAGGCTATGCTCAGGTCACACACAAGCACAAGTTTCAATGGATGCAGCAGTTGATATCAACAGGGTCACATAGATGGCCTAGCATCAGCTGGTGGTCACACAGATGTGGTTACAGCTTAATTGACAGAATGGAGCATGCAAAGTACAGGGCCGATGGTGTCAACTAGGTCAGTTGATATCAGCTAGGGCTTGCGGCAAACTTGGCTAACCAAGTTGCAGCTCAAACTCAACAGCTTCAGGGGATGGAGTTGAGCACAGGGCAGATGGAAGCTAAGTGGTCACAGCACAGAACACACAAAGGTGGATTTCAGGTATGGAGCACACTTAGGAAGGCAGCTAGTTTATCATGCAAACAGAGCTAGTGCTCAGTTATCACAGATTCATATGCGCAAACCCTAGATATTGCAGGGTTGGATGCTCAGCAGGGTATCTAGCTTATCAGGTGAACCAGGCTTGGCATTCAACACAGGTTGGCTAAATAGCGAGTTATGCATACACAAAGTTGAGCAATATTCAGCGGAGGCAAAGACTCGCTAGTTTCACAAATCATGCAATGCACAAATAACAAGTCCATCTAACCAAAATAAAGCTTAAATATCACCAGATGCTTGCACACAGATCATTCATGCAGGTATAGAGTATAACAGGATTTGAGAATGACCAACCGGTTCAAACCACAATGGCTGTGTTGTTCTGCTCCTTGCCTTCCCTTCTTCTTTGGTTGCTCAAAGAACGCCACAAGTACCTGTTAGCTCAACAAAGCACTTCAGATTCTCAAAATTGCACACTTAAAGCAAGAGAGCTATAGTGCTACAATGACAAAGTTCAGAGCTATGCCTAAAGCAAGAATCGAGCTACAGGATAACAATACTTACAACAAGTTTCAGTGATGTTATGGAGCTGAGCTAACAAACATTAGGATACAGTTCATGTGAATGCAACTGTAGATGAGTTGTGCTAATACACAGGTAGAGTTTTTGAAATGAAAATGAAGGTTTTAATGAGACTGATGAAATCAGTAGCTAGTTCACAACTTAAGCCACATCATGTGCAACTCAATGACTAGGAGAAAAGCAAGTTATAAACAGGTTACAGACTACAACAGATGCAATTGACAGATGAGGTGTAAGCAAGTAAGATGTACTATTCTAACTAAGATATGCAACAGATGGCAGGAGTTTATGGTTACAAAGATAAGCTTGCTAAGATACAATACAAGATGCAAGAATGTAAAGGATGCAAGAAAAAGAAAAACTTCAGCTAAGTTATACTAATACAGGGCAATGATGCAAAGCATATATACAGGGGTGAAATGAAAATTCAGTGAAGCAATCAAAGAATCAGCACAGCACACTACCAAATCCCCGGCAGCGGCGCCAAAAACTTGGTAGGCTTGGGATTGTGTTTATGTTTTAGCCTACTTGTAATACTGCAAGTGCACAGTGTCTATTGGAGACAAGGCAAGTACAGGTCGATCCACAGGGAAATGGAGGTGCGTAAGTCGATCAAAGGCTTCCTAACTTGATTTCATGTGAGTAGTGTAACAATTATAGTTGTTTTGGTTGTCGATACGACTAGCTGAGATTGTGACTGTGATTCTAAGGTAACAAGTAAATTGGGAAAGCACTAGGGCAGTGAATCCACCACCTGATCCTATGCTAAGGCAATTCCTAGTCAATTTATAGTCTTGATTCATTCCAGGGAAGAATACCATGGGTGATGTATTGGCTAATCTCACACACTCCCCCCTAGTATTAGATGTCTTCTTACAGTACACCTAATCACAGGTTCATGTGCTCAAATAGCTAATTCAATCTTTCTAAAATAGTGAAGCATAACAAGAACAATAAAGAGATAGTGACTGATCTTAGCATGCAATCAAGGGTTTCATCCCAACCCCGATTCATCGAATTAGAACATTAACAAAGTAAGTAAAATACAAACTAAACTAGAGTTGGTGCTCGGCTAATCCTGCATGCCCTCTAACATACACGACTCCACATATTTATACAAGCAAATACCAAACCCTAATTCTCTTCAACACAAAAATTAAAAGCAAACCCATTCGCCCATACCCTCTGAATCGTGCTCTCCTCTGTCAATTCGTCTCAGAGCTCCATGCATGGGCTGTTGTACAAACCCTAGTTCCAACCATCTCCAACTGAGCTTCTAGGGTAAGGGAGAAGCTGAGAAAGATATGGGTCGAACTAGGGTGGCGTGGTAGGTGGATATGGTTGTGTTGGTGTCAGGGGAAAGGGATGGTGGTGTTGATAGCTCTGATTTTGTCGGGAGAGGGAGGAGGTAAGGGGAAGAAGATGGGTTACGCAGAATCGTGGGAGAGAGAGAGAATGGAAGTGAGAAATGGAGGAAGGTGTGTTTGGTTCGATGGGAAGGGTATAGGCCAATTCGGTGTGGAGCGGGAGCATCAAGGTTTGATGAGCCAGCTGAAGCGAGCGTTGGATCTCGGTGAATCCGATGCGTGGCCCGATGCAACCGTAGGATGGAAGTGGATCAGATCTAACGGCTTGGAAGGGACGGGCTCGGATCCGAGTCACGGGCCGGGTCTTGGATAGCTCAAGCCCATTCTTGTAGATGGGTTGCTCCTTGTTGGGTTGCAACTGATGCGTGCGCGGGCTTTGGCTTTTTTCTCCATAGACGCTTGTCTCCAGTTTTCTGCTCTTTTGGCTCCTCAATTTCTCCGAGCTTTATTTACTACCTAAAAACACAAAATTAATTAGTACAAATATTTATTCTTGAAAACAAAGAAAATACATAATCTGGGATAATATCTGATTTCTGAACACAAAAGATGAGCTAAATGCCAATAAATAGATGTAGAAATATGCAATATTTGGCACTCATCAACTCGTACGATAGAAACAACAAGATCAGATCACACAACTATAAGAAAAGTAGTATCGGTCTGGCTTCACAATCCCAATGAAGTCTTTAAGTCGT
This sequence comes from Papaver armeniacum, assembly GCA_023531295.1. NCBI lineage: Eukaryota > Viridiplantae > Streptophyta > Magnoliopsida > Ranunculales > Papaveraceae > Papaver > Papaver armeniacum. The sequence goes on from JAJJWW010007984.1 coordinate 86,696, forward strand.
TAACCTGGTTTAGAGAAGAAAACCCAAGGTTAAAGGAGAATCGACTCTAGCTTATGCAACTAGTATCACACGTAAGTTTGTGGGGATTAGGTTTCCCCAGTTGCTAGAGTTCTCCCTTATATAGTCTTTCAAATCAGGGTTTGCAATCAATGTTAGCTTGGTAACAAAGCATTCAATATTCACCGTTAGATGAAAACCTGATTAGATTCAAGCTAATATTTCTCAATCGTTGGATCGAAACCTTAGCTTGTTACACACAAATGAAAAGTCCAATTTTGGGTTTATGTAACCGTTCCCAAACATTAACATTTGTTGGTTCAACAATAGTTAACCAAATGGTTAGCCATATGATCACTTTCATATCAACCATATTCTTCTTCACCATAGCTAGTTTAAATGACTCAAATGAACTAGCTAGAGAGTTATTCAATTGCTTAGATCTTATGTAACTACACAAGACACAATCAAAGCAAAAACGGTTGATTTACTCGAATCGGTTCATGAACTTTATAGCCACGGTTTGCAAAAGCATTCCTTAGTTTATATAAACATGAGTTCAAGAACAACCGATTTTAGATATAACCTACTCAAGTTCGCGGACTGGGTTCGCGGACTTAAGCTTACGGAAGGAGTTCACAAACTCCAGCAGAAATTCTCGGGTCGAGAACTTCCGCCAGTTCGCGGACTTGGCTCACACCACATTCTGTTTCTCTTGATCAACAAAGTTCGCAAACTTTGGTTCAAGGAATAAAGACTTATACATATATGTGTTTCCACAACAATGTTTATATCCTACCAAAGGTTATGTAATCTAAACTCTCATTTCAATCATTGAAACATTCTCAGAGGACGTTATATAGCCGTTATTCACAGACCATTTTTCGTCAGAGCAATTTCCAAAGTGATTGAAAAATAACATGACATTCGTCACTAGGTAAAGATGAATTTGGCTAAAGCGAAAGCTTACCAACACATATTTCGAGAAATAGATAGGCGAGTTAAACTCGGCTAGAAATAGCAAATGTGTATAATGAAAGTCTATATATCAAAATGACTTTTGTCTCAAGAATAGGAGATAGAGTAAATAGAATTTTGAGTGACAAATAAGTTCAAGTCTCCACATACCTTTTAGTCGATGAAGTTCCACCAGTTCCTCGAGTAGTCCTTCGTCTTGTATGATGATTGCCATGGAGTTCTTGAGCTCAACTACACTTTCTATCCTAGTCCGACGCCTTTAGCTACATAGGCTAGAAATCGAGACTTATAGTTTTGATCACTAACATTGACAAACATGCTTGAGATAGCAACGCATGCGAGTTCGACCGAGCAATGCTCTAACACCTTGTCCACATCAATGATAGTCTTCGCCGTTTTCATGAAAGGACGCCCAAGTAGCAATGGAAAAGACGAGTCCGGTAAACCTTCATTCATCTCTAACACGCAAAAATCTGTTGGAAAGACTAGTTTATTAACCTGCACAAGAATATCCTCAACAATACCTATTGGGTAGACATTAGAACGATCGTCTAATTTCAAAATAATTCCAGACTTTTTGAGGGGACCCAAGTAAAGTGAATTATACATAGATGCGGGCATAACATTTATGGATACACCTAAGTCCAACATAGCTTTATTAAATGTAGTATTACCAATTTTGAAGGGAATGTCAAAACTATCGGGATCCATGCATTTCAGTGGGAGTTTGTGTTGTAGGGTAGCCAAAGCATTCTCCCCTACACTTAACACTTCATTACTGGTGAGCTTTTTCTTATTGGTACACAAGTCCTTTAACACCTTTGCATACTTGGGAACTTGCTTGATCGCATCAGTAAGTGGTATGTTCACAGGATCTTCTTAAGAATATCTAAAATCTCCTTTTCTAGTTCCGCCTTTTTAGAATTTGCAAATCTGCGAGGTAAAGGTAAAGGGGGAACATAAGTTGAAATAGGAGTTTTAGATTTAGAAATAGGTACCTCAGAAGTTTTGGGAATTTCATCATTCTTTTACTCCAAAACAGGTTCCTTTGGTGTTTCCACCTTGCCCGAATCAGTAAATTCGGGTTGCACAAGTTGTGTACCACTTCTCAACGTAATAGCATTGACACCCTCTTTCGGGTTAAGAGGTTGAGAAGGGAGTTTCCCATTATTTTGTGTTTCAATTGGCTCAATTCAATAGCCATGGAACCCATTTGTGTCTGCAACTCCTTGATTGTACTCTTGGTCTCTTGTTAACTTTGTTGAAACATAGTAGTAAATCCATGCATCATTGCTTCATGCTTTTCATCGAGACCAGAACCTTGACTTTGAGTTTGTTTTTGTTGCTGCGGTTGCCGAAATTGTTGTTGTTATGGTTGAAATCCTCTTGGATGGTTGAAAGTAGGTTGTAAAAGTTTGGGTGACCTCTCCATCCTGGATTGTAAGTTTTAGAGTAAGGATCATAACGTCTTTGCTGATTTGGAAAAATCACATTAGCTTGTTCATTGACGTCTTCATAAACTCGAGGAGAAGTTGGTATTACCACTGCTGTAACTTGTTGCATGTTACCCATTTGTTGACAAAGTTCCTCGACCTCGCTCACTTCATTTACTCTCCTAAGAAGCACATCTGGACCACGACTCAAGATTGTTGCGAGTTCGCTGCCATGTTTTCAATCAAATCTATAGATTTTGCCACCATCTTGTTCGCTAGTGCACCACCACCCATAACGTTAAGAAGATTCCTATCACTTGTTTGGAGTCCTTCATAGAAGTATAGGATGATCATTGCGTCACTGAATTGGTGGTGAGGGCAGCTTGCCACCAATTTCTTGTATCACTCCCAACATTCATACAATGACTCTCCCACATTTTGCTTCATACCACAAATCTCCCTGAGAATTTGAGTAGCCTTTGATGCAGAAAGTATCTCTTTAGGAAAAGTTTCTTCAACCAGTTCCATGTAGTGACACTTCCAGACGTCAAGTAATACAACCATTCCTTAGCGCTGTCCGCCAAAGAGAATGGAAAAGCTTTCAACATTGCACCATCCGCATTAGTCTCCGCTGGAAGCATGGCCATGACTATGGTGTGGAAGTCCATAAGATGCTTGTTTGGGTCTTCATTCACCATGCCATGAGACTTTGATAACTGTCTAATCAACCCTGGCTTGATCTCAAAGGTTAAGTTTGTTTGAATACACCATTATCGTGTATCAAGCTTGTAAGAAACTAGGTCCTTGAGTGTACGATCACCCATTGCTTCTTCTTCTTCAACTAGTGGTTCTTGTTGAACCGGAACCTCTTGTTCTAGAACTTCTTCTTCTTGCTGCAAAGTCTCATTTTCTACTTCCAACTCTTGTTCTTCCATATTGTCCAGTCTTTCTTGGAGTATTGTTCCTCTACGAGATATCCCGCACCTTGGATAATTCTAGTTTTTGGGAGCCAGAGATTGGTACCTGAAAAACAATTCTCACAAATAAGTCAGAAATAAGAGACAAGAAACAAAAAGCAAAGATATAAAAACAAAAATAAGAATCTAAAAACTTAATAACTAGCCGATGTCTCCCCGGCAGCGCACCAAAATTTGATCGCTATCGTATGCGTCAATAATAAATTCACTTTCTTAAAGTATATATGATAAGAAAGAGTTCGTTCCATGGGAGACAATTGTTGCTATTATATTTTAAGTTTCTTAAGTAACCAAGGGGGGAGTTTTCTGATTTTTATGCAAAGCTATACAAGTAAATCAAAAGAAAAATAATCAATGAGAGAAATTATGCTACTTGTATTTTAGGGTTATCGCACCCTAAATTAGCTATGGACAAGGATATGATTTCAGTTAATTGGAATTATAAAAACATCCAAATCCAATTGCAATACATCAATCATGCAATTATAAAAACAGTAGAAGTTTGAACGGTAACAAAGAGAGAAAATTAATCCATAAATCAAACACAAGTTTTCGAAATCGAACTACATCCTTAACTAATAATAAGAAAATTAGCTACCCATAGCTTTGGAGTTCATCATCATATTATAAAAATAAAAAAAAGAAGAAAAAAAACCAAAGCAAACCCTAGGATTATATCCGGCTCGCTCTAAAAGCTCAAAGTAGAATACGTGATATCAAGTTGTAGAATTCTTCCCTTTTATATCTCTTCTTAGGTCAAGTCTTCAAAGTCCAATAGATAGAAGTCCTCCAATCCCATGTGCGAGAAAAACCAAGTGAGAATCTTCCCCAAAAGTGGTCACCGGAAAACTGGTGAAGGTGTCGAAAGTTGGCTGAAAAAATCGTCAGAAAAAGGCTCAGGTGACCGGAAAACAGTCACCGTCGTCAGTCATATCTAACAGTCAACCATCAACTAAAAGTCTTAAGTTAAAGATCTAACTGGTGAGTCAGGTTCTGAGTCAGTTAAGCTGACTGGTCTAACTGGTCAAGGTCAAGGCCAAAGCCATTATGCGTTTCACAGTCATCTGACCAGCTGTAACCACACAGCATCATAACAACACCATTCAAGTCCATACTACGGTTTCAATATCACTCTCAACAGATTCCATTATATTCTGCGACATTCGTCAGTGCTTCATCATCTGAGATTCTGATGCAATATCTTACATCTCCTCACTTCATCTCAATAGAAAGAAACCTACAACACATCTCAAGGCCAACTCCACATCCACCCATTCATTCTGTAATTCAGTCGAGCAACAACACAAATTAAGCTTCAAACCCACCTTGTATTTGCATCATTTCTTGATCTAGCTCCATCTAATCTGCAGGTGCACCTGCAACACCATCTACCAATCTCATTACACCATCCATGCATCTACATATGCTCTATCTGCCATTTCTTGTTCTGCAGCACCTGTAACAAAAATAACAGCACCATGACATCACCACTGCTTGAACCAACTACAGCACCACCACAATTCCCACAATTCTTCCTAACTGATATCATCCAACACTGTCAGTGTGTCACCCCTTCAGCTGCAACCATGTCTTCACCTGTATCAGCTGCAATTTCGAATTGAACACAAACCCATTCTCAAACATGCAAGGATTCATTCGCCATCTCAGTCATAACCTTCATCAATTTCCTCCATATGAACTTCAATCTCAGATCCCCTTTTCTCATCCTTCAATCACTTCAAAATCCTCTTATTTTTGTTACTCAAGAACATCAACACCAACATAAACCCTTGATAATCATCATCCTCTGCTTCAATTTCCCATCAGCAACATAATAGTCGAATCTAGAACCCTAATTTGTAATTCTCGAACACAGACCCATCTTCTTCCAATTCCTGTCAACAATTCATCTCTAGTTCCTGAATAACTTCATCCCCAAAGCGCTAACTGAATCTCCACCGTAACATATCTAATTATTTTTCTTCCATCTCTGATTTGAATCTTCTTTCTGATTCTCTAAAAACCCCAATTCCAGAAATTCTCGATTAATAGCACCACCATGACCTAATAAAATTCAGCCCCAGACTCTCCTCACAGAATTTCAGACACACCGAATGAGAGAGACAAGTTACTCAAACTTTTAGGGTCTGGTAATGAGTAAAAATGATATAGGCACTCAATAACTCGGATAAAGGCCACCAACATATTGTGGCAACGGACATCCTAATTCTATGTTCAACTCAACTGTCAGTTGTAGGGAACTGATAGTTCATTCTTCATCTCCTTCTTGTGCAACCTTAGCCATATCCAAATATAACTCTCATGTGAATTGACCTTTTTGCCCCTTTTTGCTCCAAATGGACGATTTCTTCTTTTGCTCTAAAGTACCTGAATACTCAAAAACAAACATAAGATACATATTTTATAAGAAAACTCGTAAACAAAGCATAAACAATAGATAAATATCAAGGTGTTTTAGACACCTATCAGCTCTACTAATGACTCCAAGAATCGTGAGACATGCTACCGGGCGTCGCCTGTTGCATCATAGAGTGTGAATGTTGGAGAAGTGTAACCTTTGGGAAGAGGAACTATTTACACATCAGAAGGATATGGAGGTTGGTGACGGTGGACCGATGATGTCCTATCTTTCCCAAGATCCTCCAAAAAGCGCTCCAAATCTTCACAAGTAATGAAACTTGATGGTTACTTCGCTGGTGGATTGTCTGCAGTGTTGCAGATTTCATCATCTCCTAAAACATAGATTGGAGAGACTTCAGGATCAGCGGCTGAGGGAATTCTCTTAGATTTTCATTTCTCCCGCCGACGCTGCTCAGACGACAATTCTTCTGTCAAGGTCTTCAAATTAGTGGAAAGTTCCTTATGTGCTACATGTAAGGGAATCTTGTGTTCGCATAAGATCGGCTATGGTAGGTGGATTATTCCTCACTTCTCCAGGAGTTCGGTCGAGAAAAGAATTATTGACCGTGGCGGTATTGGTTTCAGCATTGATACTAGTATTGTTGATTTGAGGGGTAGTATCGGTAGCGCCATTATTGGAAACAGGAGGAGTGACTAGAGTACCGCCATTGTTGCTAGTGCTAGAATTGTTTGGTTTATGGTTGGGATTGGTAACTGAGTCTGACCTAATATCAACCATCTTTGACGAATTGGGATTTTATCTGAGAGATTAAACTCCCATCGTGGTCGCCAATCTGTTAACGGGCAAAAACGATTTGCTGATTTTTGAGAAAAAAATGGAGAGTTGTGCAGTAGAAGGATCCTCAATTAAGAAAATTGCCTAAAGTGCTTTGAGTTCGAGAGATCAATCTGTATGACTCCAGCCTAAACCAAGACAATGTCTATTCCAGAGTCAAGTCGGTCACAAAGAGGGATGAAAGTCGATCTGTAAAAGGAAAGCTAAGAATTATGTGAGATAAATGATGATTGATGGATTGTGGATGTGTTGATTTCTATGTGTTGGAAACTTCTGCAAATTTGATTGAGTTTTATCCAGATAAGTTCGACTGAGTTAAGTTATATGGAGTTCGGTTGTCAAATCATAGGTTGATGAACCTATTTATATTGCAGAATTAGTTAACACATTGATCTCCAGTAAGTGTGACGGTTGAAGAGGAGTGGGAGAATAAGAAAATGGGAAATCGTGGTTGAACTAGTTTCACATTACGTGTGAGATTTGGTTGATTTTCCATCCACTACTTTGCTTAATCCTTCAACTTCCAGCACGACTTACTCAAATTTCTCATCATGGATGCACTGTCACATCGCACATGTTCTATGCGTCGCCAGACCAAAACCCTAGTGAATATCCCCCCATGTGACATGATTGATGTCTCATGTATATGATGTATGCAAGGGAGACGTGCATTTAGTTGCTCCATTGTTGACTTGGCTAGATCGTGAGTCTTAGCCTTGATGAGTCGAGCATAATTTTCGAATATGAGATGCTATGATGAATTGAGCATAAGGTGTCTGCCGGAACATCAATAATGTATAGACGTCGAGTATGATGAATTATGATATATCATTGTGCCAGCTGGGACATCAATGATACTCAGATATTTCGGATTGATGAACGCCGGTCTGATGAGATTGCTGGATCATGACCTACTCTTATATGTCAAGTATTTGACAGGAAATCAAACATTGCTTAGTTATTATAGAATACCCATTCTTGATCCACCATGTCATAACTTGTCGAATGAACTTTCCCGATGACAGCCCGAATGAACATTTTGCCGGATTGAGCTTCATACGATATTGTCTTAAGATATCAAATGTCTTCTGCAGATCAAGAAAATGCGATTCCTTTTGCTCGGATTTCACTACCATATCATCGATATATACTTCCATCGACTTCCCAATTAGATCCTTGAACATATGGTCTACCAAGTCTTTGGTAGGTTGCCCTGCGTTCTTTAGCCCGAACGGCATTACGGTATAACAAAGAGACTCCTCGTCGATTCTTTAACGCAGTATGCTCTTGATCGTCCTCGAACAAAGGTATTTGGTTATACCCAGAAAACCCGTCCATGAATGACAGTCTCCCATATCCTGCGGTTGCATCCACCAAATCTCTTATCCGTGGCAGCGGGTATGGATCACTCGGATATGCTTTATTCAAATCGGTAAAATCGATACAGACACGAATTTTACCATTCTTCTTGAAGCGGGTACGACATTTGACAAACAAAGCATGGATATTGCCTTTGGTCGAATAAAGCGCTTCCAACAGTTTTTCGACCTGCAAAGAACTCCATCCTTTTTACTTTGCGCCATATTCCCGATTTTCTAGTCGAACAGATGGAAATTCTCATCGATGTTTAGCTTTGTGGCGAGCTACATTCGGATCTATCCACGGCATCTCAAAGCAAAACTCCATGCGAAAACATCGGCGTTTGCCCTCAGCAACGTAATCAGACCATCGCGTTCATGTGCAGGCATATCTGCCCCTACGAACGTTGTTTTGTGCTCCTCATCTCCAATCTGGACCTCGATCAGTTTCTCAACTGTTGGGGGTTCAGCTGCGTCCTCTCCTCTATATTATTCTGGAGGGAGAGGATTCTGTAATTGATATTTCTGCTCGACTCGCATGATCTGGATCCCATTGACTTCTGACTTCTTGTACTCATCCATTGCACTCTCATGACACTTATGAGCGGCTATCCGGGTCGCCTCTAACTTTCACAACTCCTATGGTGTAATAAACTTCAAGCATTGATGATTAGATGATGTGACTGCACCTATCTCATGCAGCCAGTCTCGTCCTACGATCGCATTGTAGGGTGCTCGGCAATCCAAAGAACAAGAAGGTGCTCAGAATGGACTTGTCAGCCACTGTTATAGGTATCTTCACCTTCCCAATCGCCTTTGTAACTTCGCCGTTGAAACCGATAATTGTATTTTCATCCTCCTCGATCAAGTCATGTGGGAGATTCATAGAGGAGTAAGCTCCTGAAAACAAAGACGCTTATCGAGCTTCCCGTATCAACTAGAATCCGGTGTACACGAAACATGCCAATCCAAGCAGTTATAACGATAGCGTCATTGTGGGGAGCATAAACACCTATCATGTATGCATCAGAGAATTCGATCTTTGTGCACCCAAGCTCCCGAGTTTCTGCTCCATTACCGCTGACAAAATCGATGTGATTTGTCAAATACCATTCTTTCAACTGCATGAACTTCCTCCTGGCTTCGTCTTCGACGCCCTTTGGTCATTGAATGGATCCTGGCGTGGCTGACGTTAATCACACGTGCGTTAATCATGTTGGTCGTGCCAAACTGTCCGGGACCTTTTACAAAGTCCTTTTTCACGTACTGTTGCAGCTTTCCAGCGTCGATCATTCGCTGAATCTCGATCTGTAAAGAGCGGCAGTTCTCAGTTTGGTGACCATGGTCTTTATGGAACTTGCAGTATTTGGTCCTATCACGTTTATCTCGTGTTTCTGCTGCCAAAGGACGTGGGGGGCTCAAATCCTTGTGTACTTTTTCGTACAGCTCTGTCAGACTTATGCTCAGCGGGGTCAGCTTCATATCGTAAAATTTCTGATACCCACTTTCCATGCGTTCACCTTGATTTTTCTCTCGAACATCCCCGCGATCATTATGCTGTCCGTTCGAACGGTTCTTGGATTCTTCTTTCTTCCCGTCGTTTGGATGATTGGATGTTTTGTGAACTTCTTCTCGAGCTTTAGAATCGTCCTCCACTCGGGCGTACTCTTCTACTCGATCATATAGTTCCTCCAAAGTTTTTGGTGGTCTCTTGACCAAAGAACCGTACACACCTCTTTGATCATGCTGGTAAGCCTGTTTGTATGCCGCAATGACAACTTGGTCGTTGGCTCCATCCACGTCAGCTAACTCTTGCTTGAAACGCCTAGTGAATTGTCTGATGTTTTCCTCCTTCCGATTTCCTAAAAGGAACAGTGAATGGCATCCTTTCCGGTCACGTTTGTTGTATTTATAGTTAGAGCAAAAATCATCGATCAGCTTATGGTAAGTCCTGATCGACTGTGCTGAAAGCTGATTGAACCATGTTATAGCTCCTCCCATCAGGGATTGCAGAAACATTTTACACATCAACTCGTCGATGTACTTCCACAAGGACATGGCGGTCTCATAGTGTAAAACATGCTGATCTGGATCATCAGTTTTCTCATCGAATTCCGGTAATTTTGGAACTAAAAAATTCATTGGCGGCTTGAATTCTCTGATATTCTGCTTGAAAGGAGCTCCTGCTGCTCGATGTAGCCTTTCCATCTTTTCTTCTTGGGATTGTTTTTTCATCATCACTTTCTCGATCATTTTGCAAAGGCGTGCTTCTGTTATTGCAGCCACATCGCCTTCCGAGGAACTGTCTCCCTGCTCATAATCTTGGCCCTCTGGAATATGAGTTTTAGATCTCATTCTTTTCCTCTGGGTTCTAGCAGGTTCTTTTCCAGCTATGCCTTGCTCCGAACGAGCATTGTAATCATGCGAAAATTCTTCATCATCGTGCCAATCTCGAACCTCATCTTTGTTATTTCTGAGACGTTTTGAACGGGTGGTAGTTCTGGCCACACTCAGCAAAGTTGTAGCTGGCAGGGTCCCTGCTCGACCGGGTCGTAGAGGCCTTCATTTGGGCAAATCTCCAGTGCGCAGTAGATTTCTCTCTGGTCGATCAAGATCGATCACCTCTCTGTTTGGGTTTGCAACCTGACGACAAATGCGACTTCCAAGCCGCTGCCATACCGAACGACCTTTTCGTTTGTTCCGATTACCCGTCTTAGGTCGAGATTGGTTCTCACGTTCCAGTCTCATGAGTGCGTTCTCCTTCTCTAACTCGTCCAGCCGATTGCGCAATGATTCTTCCTCAGTACTAGGAGTCGCGGTACGTCCATCCCGTAGGTCCTGTCCATCGTTCTTCCTCCTAGATGGGCTGCCGAACACACGCCCTCTGTTTCCTCGAACTTGTGGGTAATCCCCGTCGACATCCATTCCTTCGTTATCGATTATTGGTTGTTCTCTTCTCCGATTTAGATCAGTATTTCTGTCACGGAAACGATCTCGATCTCGTATTCGATCCAGTGATCTGTTAACAACATGTTCTTGATCTCGATCACGATCCAGGGGTCCGTCATGCGAACGATTTTGACCCTGCCAGTTTCCAGTGGGTACTGCTAGAGCTGATTGAACCTCGATTTCGTGCCTTTCAGCATTGCCTCTCTTGCGCTGGTGGGAATCGCTATCAGAATCGGCCCTTCGTGCAGTCTGTCTGATTACTGCCATAACTTGAATTGGTAAAACACGATTATATTTTCTCGAAAACCTTGGTCGGCACCACTGTTTGTAAGGTAAAATTACTCCTACCCCAAACACAGAAATTTGTATGATGATTTTGCTGATAATCGATCCGTGACCTCGATCTTCAATCGAATTATGGAGAAGGGGGGGTACCTGCAAAAAAACCCTCCGATGCTAAAGTCAGTATTGGATTTTTCATAGGAGTTTTTGGTATGGAAGATTGCTTACCTTTTTTGGTTTATGAACCTCTCTATTTATATGAGCGAATTTCAGTTTATTTTCTTTGATTTTATGGCAGATATTAATTGCCATAACTGGCCCCTACATGCCTCCCAGTAATAACTGGCATTGACCAGTCCTGCATGCCGCATGTGATAACTGGCCAGCCTTGATGACTGCATGGCTCTAGTGTAACTGACCCTTGCATGGTTGTTGGAATGCTACAGAAGCAAAGTTTACAGTGGGGGCGCAGAAATCCGTTAGGCAAGCAGAATGGGGCGGAATCATCCGAGGGCTACGGAATTATGCTGTAGCGTGCTTCACTGAAACATTAAAATTTAAAAGCCCGATTAATCGCCAATTAATCGCCGATTCCGTTCGCTGCTGGGCGCCGGCTAGGTCCGCCGGCTGCCACATCATCTGCTGGTAGTGACGTGGCACACACGTTGTTGATGTGGCACCTGCCACGTCATCTCACCTACTGACGTGACATTCTTTCGCTGACGTGGCGCCTACCAAGTCATCTTGCCTGCTGACGTGGAAATCTGTTCTGCTGACGTGGCGGCTGCCACGTCATCACTAGCTGACGTGGTACTACGCCGACGTGGCACCTGCCTCGTCATCACCCGGTGACGGGGCAGTCTGATGACGTGTTATGCGTGCTGACGTGGCGGCTGAGGTGTCGGTCGCCGGTTGGTCGAGCCTAGTGGTGATGTGGCCCAGGTGATGGGCCTCCTAGATGCTTGATTTGAACCTATGCACATGGGATTCCTTGTGAGGTGTTTGTTAGGCCTAGTTAGCCATTCTTGGGTAAACAAGAGAAGCACCTTAGGCCCAATGAACCCTCTTTTGCCACTAGTAGGAGCTTTGGAGGCCTAGGTTACCCCATTTATTTGTGTAAAATATTAGGGGTACAAACAATCCTTTTCAGAAATAGTCTTTCCAAGAGAGAAAGAAGCATTGATTATCTCAGAGAGTCTAATATGAAACTCTTCAAAAGTAACATTGTCATCCATTCGAAGATTTTCCCAATCAGACATAAGAGTTTGAAGTCTAGCTTCTTTCTCTGATGTGTTTCCTTCGAATACGATCTAAAGATTATCCCAAGCTTCTTTCGAAGTTTGACATGTTGATACATGATGTTGTAAATCACGACTAACATCATGTATAATAGCATTCAAACCATATGAATTCTGCTTAGCAAAAGCCTTTTATTCGTTTGAAAAATCCACTAAGTATTTAAACTCAGTTTCCGAATTTTCTACCTTTGGGTAATTATAACCATCGACGACTATAGCCATGTATTAAAGTCTTGTGATTGAAGAAAAATCTCATAGCAGATTTCCACCATAGATAGTTTGTTCCGTAAAATCTTGGCGGTACGTTAACTAAAGTCGATTCGTGAGAACTCGAGTTCATTCTTATAGGTTGGATCGCACCAAACACAGATTGTTAGATATTTTCGTGTTTGCCTGCTCTGATACCAATTGAAAAGACGAGGGTACCCAAATATATCTCAATCTAAAACTTTTCCACCTATAAGTCCTTTCTCTGAAAGTGATTGTCTATGGACTGAGTCGAGACAATACAACTAATCGGTTCACATTTCGTGTGATCGTCTATGGATACGAGATCGAGACAATACAACAACGGAGTATGTTTACTTGATAAGAGGATCAAACTTAACCAAACACAATAAGATTACTATCAAGTAAATAGGAATTAACGTTTGTGTAATTTACTTTAAATTATAATAACAACAAATATAATTGAGGAAAATAAAAGTAAATGACACAACAAGATTTTGTTAACGAGGAAACTGCAAATGCAGAAAAACCTCGGGACCTTGTCCATAATTGAATACTCTCAGGATTAATCCGCTATGCAAAATCAAACCAACTTCGTATAGTTGAGACCAAGCAACTAAACCTATAGTTCACCTAGTTCCGTTTGTATTCCCACGCCTCCAACTTGTAATAAGTCACGTACTTGGAACAATTCCTTTGGTTCGTATTCCAAACAGTAAAGGAACAACAAATATGTTTGGTATCAACTCTTTTCAACCAAGTGATGTGAGTTCGACAAAAGGCTCTTCCGTTTATCACAATAAATTCCTTTGTCGGGTCCTTAGATCTATCTTATCAACAATTACCAGAGTAATTGTTAAGATTTTGCAATCAATACTTTTAATCACAAAGAATTGTATTGATGCCGATCTACACAACTAATCAATCCAATCTACCACAAGGATAAACCGATTATAGTTGGATCCTCTTTAACCGAAACAAGTATTGTGCACACCAAAGATTATGAACCCAAATCAGAAATCTTCTTCGTCTTCAAATCTTCTTAGATCTTCAATAAACACCTGCACACAATCAACTTGAATCTCTTGTGATCAATCACGCACAGAACGGAGTCTGTTAACAATGAATTATCACAAGACGTCTTTAGATCTACAAACAGTCTAAAGATCCCCGTCGAAACTTCGATCTATTTTGAGTGAATCTTATATCAGAAGAGAAGATTCTCAAGCATAAACAAACTAGGTGCAATCAAAGTTCAACAACCGTTAGTCAATCAAATCAATCGAAAACTAATAATAAACCGCAATTATCTAGTTTCCCACCAATGGTACTAATAGAGCTTCTCAATCCCAAAGAAGTCATTAAACCGAGCGGCCGTAAGAGATTTCGCCTAATTAGGTTACTTTCCTTTCCGAATAGGCGGCTCCACCAGTAACAACACAACTAGGTAGTTTTGCTGGCTTTGAGGATTAGTTTGCTAGAAATGCAAACTTTGATATTTATAGACAAGGAAGTTTGGACACCAAGGAATTTCTAAAACCGAAAATATTCTCAAGATATGCAATATATTCCAGATTCAGTTTTCATAATTCCTGGAAATGCTTTGTCCAAACATTGACCGAAAATCTCTTAGAAAATCTCCAATTAGTAAATGCACATTACTAATTTTCATTTTCCAAAAATAAAATTAAAAACCTTAATTAAAAGATTCTCAACTTATTTTTTCGATCCGGGATATTTTCCTTTAGCTATTAAGGAATATCTTTGAACAATAAAAGATAAGCGTTACTGCACATGTTCAAAGAATGCCGACATCATTACTTTGTAAGTCCTCTTTCATACTTACCATCTTGAAACTGATTTTCCACACTTCCAAACAAGTTTTAGAATTGGTTCATCTGACTTTCAAGAACTATGTGATTGATCAAGAACACTCAATCACCAATCATGGGTTTCACGGTTCTACCAAAACAAGTTTCGGTTCTACCTCCATGTGAGTACTAGATTTAGTCACACTAGATTTCCAAAAATTCGGTTGACTAGGTACTAGGATCGGTTCCCCACATATATATGGTATCTAACTTGTATTTATTGCACATGTCCATAGGATCGGTTCCCAATGTCTAAAAACGTGTTGCTCATGTTCATAGGATCAGTTCCCAATATCTAGAAACTTGCTGCACCTCATACAAGGATTGATTCCCCTCTTGTGATAGGTTGCACCTCTTACTAGGATCGGTTACCCTTTGCCTAGAGTTGGTCATACCAATAACACTAAATCGATCATACCATCTCGGGTGATTACTTAAGATCGGTTTCACTAATAAAAGTTATACCAATACAAAACTTAGGTCTTTGTGAATAGTTTTACCAAGAACATAAACAAGTCATGAGCGGTTATACTAATCACACATATTGGTAGTTCAAAAGATATGCAATGAATAACAATACCAATAAGCCTGGCGATATCCCTTTCGATTCACAAAGTAAGTTTATGAATTTATTTCCTTTAAACGAATGTAAAACATTATTTCCTAGGATGAAATCTTCACCTCATACCCATACATAATCACAATAGCATTCATACGATTATGTTGATGTCTTATATACAAAGTTTAATGGTTAAGCAATAAACCTCGTATTGTATTCCTTAATACTACGTCTAACTATAGTATAATCATTCATGCTTCGCAGTTATGTTTTCAATATGCACGACTTGAAAGATACGTTAGGGAATGAAACAGTTCAAGTCAAATATCACTAACCTCAAGTGGAAGGATGATGTTGTCGTTGTAGCTCCTTACTTCTTCAAGTCTTCGTAATACTTGTACTGTCTCATATCCTAATACTTTCAAGCTAACATATACGAAGTTGACTCTAGTACATAATCAAGCGACTCTTTAAATGAGTTTTGGTTCACTAAAATATGACAACCAAACTTGGCATACCAACGCTTGGTGGGTTCAACCGAGCTATGCTCTAACACGTCCAATATTTGAGAACATTAAAATAATAATATTTTAATATTTATTGGTGAAAAGACCCAACGGCCGTTGGACCATTTGATTTGTAGGCTTTTGGAGAATTCATATTTGAAAAATATGAAGAACAATGGGTTTGCTCGAATGAGGGAGTCAAGAATTATGGAATAATAATGTAAAATAAAAGAAGTGGACAGGTGTGGGACCGGCCACGGCATGACTGGATGGTGGGCCCGGTCCCGCGCCTTTTTCTTTTTCTTTTTCCTTTTCGCATAGCTCTCTACATATCCTCATTCGTCCATATTTTTGGGTGCTCGTTCGTTACAAAGTACATCCGCACCATTTTATCGGGGCTTAGTCGGCGGTGGTCCATATGCTCGAAAGGTGCATATTTATTACTAATCCATGGAATTCGATTGAGAAAAGCCATGAATTGAAGTACTAAAATATTACAGTGGAAATAAAATAGTTCTAGAAATTCTTGATGAATTCTGCATGCAATTAATTAATTGATGACTCTATACTAGCAGACAATCTGTCTAGGAGCATTATATTTATTCGAGAATCGAGGTATGAGGTGGTGGATGCCACGGCTACGATGTGGTCGGGCCACATCAAACAAGTATGTGGCCCCTCTTTATTTATTTACACGTAATAGAAAGTTGGTTTTAACTACTCCCTCCGTTCCTAATTAATAAGTTGGTTTTGTTTTTAAAGAAAATTAAGGAAATTAAGAGAACTAATCATTGAAAGTGGTCCTCATGACACTTGTGTCAATAAAAGAAGTGAAGTGAAATGGTCCCCATGACACTTGTCAACAAAAGAAGTAAAGTGAAATGGTCCACATGACACTTGTCATCAAAAGAAGTTAAGAAAAAAGTGGTCCCAGAAAACTAAAGTAACATTTGACTTTCCCAATCAGGAAACCATCCTATTTTTTTGAAACATCTATTTATAGAAACCAACCCATTATTTAGGAACGAAGGGAGTAAAAAATTTCCTACTTTTTCTCTTAAAAAAAAAACATAAAACTTCTTTTTCCTAAAAGCTAGCCCCCTTTAAATCTCCCCGAAAAGCAGAAAAATGAATAAATTGCAAGACATGGTAAAAAGAAAAGATAGGCCACATACTTGTATGATGTGGCCCGACCACATCGTAGCTGCTCCGGATGGCGGAAGCATCATACTCATTCCGAAAATTCATTCTATATAATCAAGGAACATTACGACATCATGAAAACGTTATCGCTTTATACTAGCAGTCAATCTGTCTAGAAGTCGTCCAATCGTTTTGGATTCTATATAAAAGTGAATACTGAGCCGGACAATATATAGAAATATATGAAATATCGAGAGCTCAGCCAGGGAGGCCTCAATACTGTCGTCATATATTTATGTTTTGATGAGGATACATGATCGGTCGGAGGTCGTTGTAACATGAGCTTTCATGTCTAAATTATATAATATGAATTTCAAATTTTCATCTGAAGTAGGTCAGAAATACACAAAACTTGGCACTTTGCAATTTTAGCCCTCGTCAAAAATCCAACATCAACACTGCTAAAATGAACCAAACCAAACTTGGTTTGGAAAATTAAAAAAATGAGAGAAAAGGTTTCGCTTTGATGTAAAAACTAAACTGAATATTAATGGTAAAATAGATCAGTTTTGATGTAACCATTAGATTCACCTTAGATTAATTATATTTAATCTTATCCCATGATTTAAACTATAAAAGTCTGTATTTAATTTTAATGTGTAATTTTGCGTGTAATATTTTGTGTAACTACGTTTTAATTTTTCATTTTTTTTGTATTCTTTTTAACTGTCAGTTACATGTAACTGACAAAATAATGGTAAAATTAAAACCGAATGGTAACACCGGAACCGAATGGTAAAAACCAAAACCGTTGTTAATGGCACCGTTTTGGTTTGGAAAACTAAAAACCAAGAGTAATGGTTTCGTTTCTGGTTTGAGCAAAAACCGAACCGAGCCATGTACACCCCTACTCACAATCTATATATTAATCATGAAACATTTATGGTTTCGCGCTGAGTAAGGGGCTTAATGTAGATGATTATTTTTTGATGCGTAAAATATAGGGAAAAGAGTCATAGGGACCTATATAATATACTTGGGTAAATCAAACTAGCCTAGGCCTAGAGCTCGAACCGTTCAACTGGGGCTGCACAAAACCGAACCTAAACCGCGAACCGAACCGAAACCGGTCCATTATAAACCGAACCGAAGTGAAACCGAATCTCATGGTTTAGGTTCCAGTTGTCAGTTTCAGGAAACCGACAACTTCAGTTTCAGTTTAGGTTTTTGTATAAAACCGAACCGATATGCCATCGGTTAACCGATTTAGATTGGCCATAGTATTGAAACATATATTAGCCGTAGATCAGTTACCCAAACTAATCCCAACCATTAGATTTAGGTTTTTTTTGGGTATTAGTTCGATACATTTTGCTTTTCTCGTCTTCATTTCTTCTTTACTGTGATAGAGAGAAATAGAGGCTTTAAGAGTAAAAACAAGCGATAATCATGTGAAGACAAGATAGAGAGCACCATTCCACAGGTTTCCACAATTCAACTTCTTTGCCTTACCCTTAATTCTTTTTCTTGAGGATTTTCTTTCAACCTTTCTTCAAGGTAAGCCATTAATATCTGCCTTCTATTTTCGTTTGCTTAATTATGCTAGGAATATGAATGAATTTATAGATTTAGGGCTTCTCATTTATATTTTCAATTAAACTTTTGCATGACTGTTCTGTAAATCGATGCTTAGAGCATGTTAATTTATCTTGATTTCATTATCTACTTTGTTGAATTAACTTTATCTTGTCTCAAATTTTCACCTGTCGGGTTTGATTTGTTCTTGTGTGTATGTTCCTTTGAGTTTGGATGGTTTTTTGTGGGTTTGATTAATTCAATGATTTAGTTAGTGGGTTTTGATTTTTTGCAATTCTTTGTTGTCTTAATTATGCTAGGAATATGTATGATTCTAAGATGATTCTAGTAGATTTCTATGAATAGGATATTGTCACATCTGTTTGTTTGAGTTGTATAATCAATTAATGATCATGATTTATACTGTGTTATTGACTTGCTTGATGGAAATATGACGGGATGATAATATTTTTTCAGGTGAAGATAAAGGTGGGGGACAATCATATATGCTCAATTTAATCTCCATTGTTGTTGGTACTCAGGTTCAGGTATACGTTTCTTGCTTTGTGGTTGTTCTCAACATTATGTTGCTTATGTGCGCTTATGTGTTTTTCATGAATTGTGGTTTCAAATACCAACTGAGACATGAACGGTTTATCATGTGCAAAGTGGCAGTTTGATAATGCGAGGATCTAAATCAACACATACTGCCTCTAATTTGGATTATGGTGTTTTGATCAATGATTTTGTTGGAAGTGCAGGTTGGAGTGATGTATGATATGTATGATGTTTGTTTGCTATGGATCTTTTGAAGTAACAAGCTTTACACCTCCAATTTGGATTGTGGTGTTTTAAGTGAAGACGTCTAGGTAATTTCTATTGATTTTGGTAAATGTTTTTATGTTTAGTTTCATTGTATGATTAAGGAATGAAGTTTCTTTAATATTGTATCTTATTTGTATAACTATGCGTCTATGCGTGCTTTGTCTAATTGGAGGGATGAGATGAGTGAAGTTCCATCCATGTGTAAGCAAATGGGGCTTGACCTATCACTTTCATGTTTTTTTTTGTTTTACAAAATATAGGTTGTGTGGGCACTTGGGAATGTTCTTTGGTGATTCACTTAAATGTCGAGATCTTGTTATTAGTCACGGGGCCTTGATTCCTTTGTTAAATCACCAAATATTCTATCTTTGGCAAGTCACATGACCTTCCTTTTAACATGTATGAATCGTCGGTAACCACTACTGTTAGGTTGGTTTACTGTGTCGTGCTTGGCATCCCTAATAACTAGATATCAAAAGTTAATTAATTTTTCTTTTATGTTGATATCAAAGCCTGCACTCCCTGCTTGCACTCGTTGATATCAGGTGGGATTGTTACTATCTGTTTCGAAGGTCTTCAGAATATTCTGAAAGTTGGGGAGGCTGAGAAGACCATGGGCAACACAGATGGTGTGAACTTGTATGCTCAGATGATAGATGATTGATAGTTTAGTTTTTATTTTTGTTATTAGTTATTTTTGTTGGAGTTTCTGATGTATATGACATTTTAAAACAATGTTAATTTATAAATTTATATCTTAAGAAAAATTGTCTGTCAGTTTTATGAAACTGATATAATTTTCAGTTAACCGAAACCGGGAGGTTTAAAACCGAAACTGGGGGTTCCAGAACCGAATGAAACCGAGTAGGCTAAATGGTTTCATCGGTTTTCAATATTGGAAAACCGAGTACTTCGGTTTCGGTTGTTTTTTTGCCAAAAACCGTACCGAACCGAACCATGTGCAGCCCTAAGTTCAACTTTACCCCAGAGCTTGACCGATTCATCTCAATTCTAGAGCTCGACTAGTTCAGTTCCACTCTAAAGCTCGTTCAGCTCAGCTTAGCTCGTGTCTCATACGTGATCAAAGTACCATTAGTTTTTCCTTTCTCTGTTCATTTCTCACAACTTCCATTCCTTTCTTTTGGCACTTCTTTCTTCGCAGTTTTCTATATCAACCTCATGGCACTGTTGCGACTCCTTCCAATCTCCCTGTATGATACCAATGCCATTTGGATGTGGGAATTTAATACATTGATGATATGTTGACGCGACTCCTAAAATTTCATGAAGCCATGGTCTCCCAATCAGCGCATTGTATGGAGATTCCACATCAACCACACAGAATAAAATATCAGTGGATAATCCTTGTAGAGGTATTCTCATGTGAACCTCTCCTTTTGGTTTGTTTGCAGTGCCGTTAAAGCCATATATCTTGTATGTCGAGGAATTAAATTCATCTTTTCCACCCATCGTCTTGTAAGTATGGTAGAAGAGAATATTCATTGAACTTCGGTGTCGATTAGAATTCGGTTGATCGCCCAACAAGCTTCGCCTCATCATCTTCTCCATCAGGTTAATCTCTAGTCTAGGCTATCGTGTGTTTCTCTTCCTTTTGGTACTTCATCTGCAGAGAAAGAAATAGTCTTCAACTGCCACTTTTCTAACTGCGTTGTCCTCGCCAGACTCATTATTTCTTTATCATTAGCATCTCTCGCAAAGACTCTACTGAGCACGTTGTCATGAAACTCTTCGATGGTGCGATTGACGATAGAGTTAACGCAATTCAAATTCTTAGCTTTGGTTCCTACTTCTATCACAAATGTTTCCCTTTCCTTTCGCCGACACCGTTCTATGCATCTCTGGTGGTGGTGGTAATTTATTTCTTCTCCCTTTAGAAAGTGATTCAGCTTCCCGATCAATCATCCTGAGAATAATTCTCTTTATATTTCTACAATCGTTTGTTTGATGCCCATGGAAGCGATGGTAAGAACAAAACTCATGGCTTCTATCGCCGGTGGTGGTTCCATTCCAACATTCCAAGGTACATTTTCCATCACAAGTATAGCTTCCCAAATCTTTTCAACGCTAGCATTCGGTGAGGCATCCTAATCTGTTCCCATAACTATGACTTCTCTGCCCTCCGGTTATTTTGCCTTCAGTCCACCATAAGTTTCTTGCATGTGATCTAACCTCCGAATCTTATTATTCTTACTGGTTGTGGTAGTTTCTCTCGATATTGTCATAATCCACAATAATGTATTGTACTATCTCATGATCTCCATGTGACACATACTAGTCACAACGCAAAAAGAGGTAATATTTGGTCACAGGGAATATTATTATCCTGATAATTCATTATACATGAAAGTTGATTAAGTAAAACACATGGGGGGACAATTTTAAGATTTTGATCTGGCGACTTACGATATGTATGAGAAATAGCGCTAACTGTATTCTCACCGCTAAAGAGAACAGTCGAGAAATCAAAGGATAAACTCGACTCATCCTTAGATAATCATGCGATCACAATTGGGATGATTATCGCATCCCTCATCTTTATCCAACCGATTTGAGATTGGAGGATTCATCTGTAAATAGGTCATCAATTGACTCTGCTAAACACATATCAAAGCGCATTTTTTCTACAACCAATAACTACTTCGATCTCTTTCTTTATGTTTTCCTCTCTGAGATCAACCCTAATTCCTCCATCACGTAAATAGGTGTGACTCATGCCTAAACACATATTCAAGATCAACCCTAATTCCTCCATCACTGTGGCTGAAGCTGTCCTGGAACGGTCATAAGTTCGGTGTAGGCGAGGATTATTCATCACCAATCCATAACTCATACTAAACACTAAAATCTCGTCTTCATCCCTTTACCCATTTTTGGGTACCTACACATTCAACTTAGAAAACATGATTAATGATATTAAGTTGCATATAATATAAATGAGAGATTGCATGGTTTATATAAAGAATTTAAATTGCATTAGAATCATCTTTGAGTATAAAATAAACATTTTTAATTTTATGCAAAAGTACACTTTATACATGAGAAGGTCGGGAGAAGAAAGAAAATAAGAAGAAGGAGAGACTGAGAGAGGAAAATGTGTGTTTCATATACAAATAGCATTACAAGGCGGAAACTCATCCAGAAATATTTGCGCCAACTACCGTATTCAAAAACTTTCGGGTCGATAGTGGTTGGTTTTTTCCTTAGTCAAGGAATATCCACATTTATGTTTGCAACTTAATTGCTAAGGTTTTTAAATCATGAATTGAATTGTGACTCGTCTTTTTATTTTTAAGAATCAATTCTTATGTTGAATCATTAATAAAAAATTCATGTTTAGTTCTAAAATTAGTTATTATCATAAGCATAGTTTAAAGAAAACATAGTGGAACAAAGGCACCTGAAAACATCTAGAATACATAGCATAGTTTGGATAACTTTGCCTATGTAAAGAGTGGTCAGGATTTGTCTAGGAAAAATATAAATCTACGGTCGTGGTTTGTTCAACTTTAATATTAGTATAAATGTTTTATTAATTGGCGTTGTTTCATTAATTGCTCATAATCAATGGTTTATTAATTTTTCATTTCTCTTAATTAAACTAATAAATGCATATTCCATTAATTGCTTAAATGATATTGTTAGTATTTTATTAAGAATAATTAATTTGGGGATATGGGAATTAATTGGGGGATATAGCTACAGGACAAAAATGGTGTCCCAATAGCAATTCTGGGTGACCCCCTATGTAATTTTTTTTTTAATTTCTAATCTAGCCCCACTAATCAGGATTATTGATTAATTATAATTAGTAAAATGTTAAGTATTTGGGGATAAATTAGTGTGTATTTATTTTTATTTGAATTTGTGTGGGTTAGTTGAGAGTAGAAGGAGGGAAAATGTTTTTTGAGTGGAATTTTTTTTTTGAAAATGGAAGATGATTGTGATGAGAGAATTGCTGCTAAGAGGTTGAAAATTTGATTTTTTTTCTTTGAATCCACCATTGTTGCAGCTGAAAAAGCTTGGTGCCGGCATGGTATTCAAAAAACCAAAAAACCATGCCGGCATGATCTTCAAAACCTATTTTTTTCTGGTTTTAATCAGTCTACTTCCGGCACAGTTATCTGATTTTCGAGCATGCCGGAACTACTTCCGGCATGGTTTTTGCTTAAATTTCTATGCCGGAACATGATGAAAAGTATCCAGAAAATTGATTTTTTTTTTTCACTTAACTACCGGCATTGATAGATTTATATCGAGCATGCCGGCATTTAGTTCCGGCATTGAATTTCAGCACTTCCGGCGTGGTCTTCATCCTAAATAACCATGCCGGAACTCACTTCTGGTGTGGTCTTCATCCTAAATTTCTATGCCGGCACATGATGAAAAGTATTCAGAAAATTGATTTTTTTTTTTCACTTGAATACCGGCATTAATAGATTTATATCGAGCATGCCGGAATTTAGATCCGGCATTGAATTTCATCAATTCCGGCATGGTCTTCATCACTTCCGGCGTGACCTTCATCATTTCCGACATGTTCTTCATCACTTACAACATGTTCTTCATCACTTCCGGCGTGGTCTTCATCATTTCCGGCATGTTCTTTATCATTTCCGACATGGTCTTCATCACTTCCGGCAGAGAAGGAGAAGAGAATTTAAAAGGAAATGGGGAAAATTTAGAATTTGAAAGAGAATGGGGAACATTTGGGTTTCAAAGTTTTAACCCTAAAAAGATTAATAAGAAGTGGAGATGGAAATGGGGAATATGGTTTTGTTTTTTGATTTTAAGTTTTTTGATTTTTATTTTGAGGGAAGGGTGTTTTAGTATTTTCGCCCCCAAAAGTCACCCCTTAGCACACACCATGGGTTGGGGGAAGTAATTCATATCCCCCAATTAGTTTCTATATCCCCCAATTGCGTGTTCTTTATTAATTGGTGTTTTATCAATTGGTTATGATGAATGATTTATTAAATTTTCATTTCCCTTGATTAATCTAATAAATACATAATTTCATTAATAAATAATTTTACTAAAAATTATATCAATTGAAACTATTGATTTTTATTTCTCATAAGTGATGGTTGTGATTGGGAATAAAGATCCATGTAACGGGCTCAGATCACATGTCCCATATTTTCTAGTCTCTTTCTATCCCAGCCAACGACAATACGCCACCTTTTTTCGCTATATTGTTTTATTTATAAATTCATGGCGAGGTTATATTTAACCTAACGTCGTTATCGATCACTAAAAGTACCATGTCTTTGGTTCTTTGTCTTTTCAAAGATGAATTTATATCTACTCCTCTCGCCTCTCTGATAAACTTAAGTAACATGTTAAAGATCGTAAAAACACAGACTTTTATATAACGAGTGTGTTTTTTTTTTTTTTTTTGAGAAAACGAAGAAAAAAAAAGGGGGGGAGGGAATATCATTGAGATCCACAACCACAAATCCAGTTTGATGAAAATGGTAGTGTTCAAATCAAAAAAAATATTAAGTTCACGGGAAATTTGTTTTAAGTTGAGAGAATGGCATTCCAAAAGAGGTGAAAACAAGTGGAAAAAAATTGGTGGAGATATGATTAAGAAAGAAAAAGGGGTTATAATTGAGAAAACCTCTAATGAGAAACACAGAGGTTTGGATTTTGGAACCCAAAACTAAAATCACCAACCACGGATTACTACTCATAAAATTAGGTCCCTAAAGTATACCATTACAATCGTGTATAACTTTAATGTAGATTTATAAAATCAAGAGCAAAGTACAATCGATAGTTCATCGAATGTTGTTTTCGATTTAGGATCAGGAGCCAAAGTATAATTGAAACTATAATTGTCTGGCTTGGGATTTTATGTTAATTGATTGGGGAATTTATCATATATTTTACTGGACCGTAATTAATATATAAACAGAAAATTCCGTGAACATTATCATGACCAATGAGGACCATGAAGACAACCGTGTCATATTAGACGTCGTTATCTATTACTTAAACATTTTTAGAGAAAACAGGTGGCGCACTTCATTGGCTGGGACAGGAAAGGATAGGAAAATAGGGACAGGCGATCCGGAGCCGTATGTAATGACCAAAATGTTATTATGTCCTAATAAATGTCATGTTAAAAATAATAGTAAATAAATTACTCTATTAATGGTTATATAAATATATTTTTATTAACTAATACTTAGATTTTCTAACAATTATATAAATAGTCATAATGGTGGTTGTGGTAGAGTTGATGAGCAGTGGAGATGACTACAACGTTATGGTGTTATGGACAGTGGCGGCGGAAGCTATTTCGGTAGCAAGAGTGGTGATGGATGGTGTTTTGGGGGTGGTAACTTTTATTGAATAACCTTGGTCGGTTACAAATAAAATGCGCTCATGTCCTTCAACTATACTAACAGGTATTTGATTAATTTTTTTTCTGTTTTTTCAAATCGAGTTAGTTGCGTAGTCTTATATCACTGTCACTTTTTTGCTTGCTCCCACGTCATGTTTTTTTTTTTTCACTTTTCTTATTTTTATATGAGTTTGAACCTCAATCAAAACAAACGACAATAAAAGAAAATTATGGTTATTTCATTGAACATGTATGGTTTTATTTTGGATGTTCACCGGGCTTTTGACAAGCACAATTGGGGGGCGATGGGCTTTTTCTCAATTTTTCAACGGATTATGTTATTTTCATGAAGTTCATTTCCCGAACATGTATTTTCCATGGTCGCTTTATTCTTTATATTCTCAAACTTTGATCATATTGCTAAATATTTTATCTCAACTTTGTTGTTATGGAGTTTTAAAATGTTAGTTTTTTGCAGATCAGTGACAATGTTACCATGTTTTAATTTTTTAGGTAACAAGAGCAAAAATAATGCCAATTGATTGTACGAATTATTGCGCATCCAAGAGATTTATAAGGCATTTCACATAAAAGTATCCCTTACTCAATGTTTTGACGTTATTTTTATTCAATGATGGATAACAAGTCTACTGTTATCAGGTTAAGTGGTTAACCATTTGACTGACTAGCTAACCATGGTTTCATCATTTTTTATGCAGCGAATAACCTCACATTTAGAAGGTCAAGATCGTAGAATATATATGAGCTTTGAGGAACTGGAGATCTTATTGAATTTGTAAAAACATCGAATGTGATATTTATTGTTGAGTCCATACTGGGTTTTAATATTTTTGGACTATTTTTAAAGGGAAAAAAGTCAACAAGGATCTGGACATTTTTAAGGCATATCCAACAACCCAAGACGGATGAACTCAGGCGACGTAATTCAATGTTTTGGTTTTGCACGGTCATTAAAATAAGGTAAATTCAGAAGTTCAATTTCGTTTCAAATGACCCCTAAAATACCTTTGAAGATAGACATTAGAAAGTTTGTGGACTTTGAAGATAGACTTGCTAAGGAAGTGAGATCTAGGAAAATTAGATATTTCTCTATGGAGAATATGAATATATGTGAAAGAACTAAATTCCTAGAAAGGGCTAATCACAGATTAGAACCCATCATATGTAATACTAGCTTCTTTCTATAAATAAATAAAAGTCTTCTTATCAAAAAAAAAAAAAAAAGACCCATAAAATACCTTTGTAAACTTTAAAACACATAACAGTTTTTTTTTTTTTTTTTTTGTTGGAAAGAGAGTGTGAAAATTAATTATGATAAATTCGTGACTCGAAGATACAACTCCAACATATTTGATAAGGAGGACGACAGAAATGTCAATCGATTTTTTCTTTACTTTTGATAAGGAGGACAAAACGACAAATAATAAGTATTAATTCTAATATCGGAACACCAGAAAATGATATCAAATAGAAATTGTGCATGTGCCGTTACGGCACGGGTTAAGCCCTAGTCTTAAGTACAAAACAAAGCTAGGCTAAGTTTGCCTGTATTAGTGGTGGTCATGATTTTTCCTTGGCAAAGATAAATCTATGGCTGTGGTTCTCCCTGCCACAGCCTACAAGTCGCACGCGTGGCGTTAATTCCAATATTATGAATGAAAAATGAATACTCAAGTCAAGTTATGGATTTTCAAAAATTATAACGGGGAGGTTCGAACTCATGACCTATTGTATCATAAGAGTGGCCTCTAACCAGTGTTCCACCTTGGTTGGAATTAATAGAAAAGATAAATCAACGGTAGTGGTTTGTTCAACTTAAATATCATAATTGCTTTATTAATAAGTGTTTCACTAATTGCACATAATAAATAATCTATTCATTATAAAGTGTTTTATTAATTAGTGTTTCACTAATTGCTCATAATAAATGACTAATCATTTTTAATTATAAATGTTTTCTTAATTAATTATAATATTTATTTCTATTAATAAGTAATTTTGATAAATAATATCAATAGACATTTTTGGCGACAATGAGTAGTACAACAGGTGGAGGCCGAAATATTAGTGGTGGTTAAGGGCGGCGCCAAGCACAATTATATTTATTTTTGTTCTTTTATCATAAATTGGGATACAAAGTCCATTTTTCACATGTATTCAACTTGCCAAGAGTTTTTTCTCCCTCTTTCCTCAAAATCTTGGCTCCGCCCCTGGTTTGTGGTGGAAGAAGTAGTGACGGTGAGTGCTGGTGGACAATATTAATACTATGTTGTCATTACAACATCGATAACATCGTAGTGTGGAAGATGTGGTTGGTTGTTTTTAACACTGGGAAGGTACCATATATTTCAGGGATGATATCATACAAGATAATATTTTCATGATCGTAGTTGGATCACCTAAATGGTACCCCTGTTATCTTTGGTACTATATCGTATAAATCATGATTTTTTAATGTTAAAATAAAATTGATTGCAATACAAAAAATAATATATACACGGAAAAAAAAAATAATGAAACTAATCAGCGACGACATTTTGTTCAATCTAAACCTCATACATGGCATTTGTGATTGAAAATTAGAATTACGTCCAACAACCTACATGGGGTGGGCGGCAGTGATGGTGGCAGTGGTGGAGTCAAAAATTGACATTGAGGAGGCCTACTTTTAAAAAAAAAAAAACCATGTAAACTTTGGTGGACTAAACCATAAATATATATGGAAAAAGTACTATTTATAAAATAAACTAAAAAATTTATGTAGTTATTAAAATTTAAGGGGTTAGAGCCAAGTTAGTCAACCCTTGGCTCTGCCACTAGGTGGTGGTGGATAAAAAAATGGATTCATATGGTTTTATGGTGGTGGAGGGTATTGGTGAAAAAAAACATATTATGCTAATTTCGTAACGCCACGAAATATGTGACGTTATATTATAAAGTATAAAACGTGGTTGATCATTCTGATGTTAAAATAAACTCGATAACACACATGTCCATTTTAAGAAATTGGTGCAATCAATTGCCATGTTATGTAATAACTAAACGAACGACACGAATCAAGATTTGAACATATGAAATTATTTATTATCGTTTTGTCTATGTAAAGAAAGTGGTCAGGATTTGTCCTTGGCAAAGATAAATTTATCGTTGGGGTTTGTTTAACTTAACCATTTTTAAATATTTTAGTAATTAGTGTCTCATTGATTGTTCATAATGATTAATTAAATTTCTATTATAAATGTCCCTTTAATAATCTAACATAAATACATAATTTTATTAATAAATAATTGTACTAAAAGCTATATTAATTCTAATGGTGGTAGTGGAAGTAGGTTTAGTATAAACGGTGGCGGGTGTTTGTGAATGGTGGAGGCGGTAACATTACTACTGGTGGAAGAAATAGTGGCGGTGGATGGTTTTTATGGTGGTGGGTGTTGGTAATAGTAGTGGATAATAATAGTTTTTGCTTTTTAGTGAGTTTTATTGACCGAGGAGTAAAAAAAAGATCTTCACAAAACATGCAACATTGTATTGTGAAAGATGTAATTGGTTGTTTTTAGCACCATTGATAAGGACAAAAATCAAATATTTTGAGTATGATACCGGAACATATAAGACAATATGATAATGACTGTTGGATCACCGAAACGATATCTGTAATATATAAAGGCAATTGGTGTACCCGCGTAAGAAAACATTATCGCTCTCTCAAGTACTATTACATTTTTTTTCCTGAAAAACCATCAATGTCGAGTTATTTCGCGACAACTACCTACAAAGACAACAACTTTCACTCAATTCCCGATATAAAACATTATTGACCGGGAAAATGTATTTGCATTCTAAAATATTTGTTTGAAAATTATGTTTGTTCATCAAAATCATCATAAAAAACTCTAAATCATAAATCTAAATTTCGCCTCCGATGTTTATTAAATATTTTTGATATTTTACATTCTCAAATCATGCGACCTCTTGATTACAAATCAACAATATCAAATTACGGATCAATATGTATAGGTTTCATTCACTGGGTTAGAAGGTAGAGTAGATACAGATGGGTAGATCACACAAAGCAGAACATGACTGAGAATACTTCAATAATTTGGT
Organism: Papaver armeniacum; assembly: GCA_023531295.1. Lineage (NCBI taxonomy): Eukaryota > Viridiplantae > Streptophyta > Magnoliopsida > Ranunculales > Papaveraceae > Papaver > Papaver armeniacum. The sequence continues at coordinate 116,393 of JAJJWW010007984.1, forward strand.
CAAGAAATAAGGTCAAAAATTTTAGGATTAACTTTCTATAAGACTAATTAAATCGGCTTCGATAGGAGCCGACTAAAATATGGATTAATAATAATTTCCACGTAAGACAATTTCAAAACATAGTTTGGCTAACTCTGCCTATGTAAAGAGTGGTCAAGATATGTCCTTCCTCAATTGCTATGTTATGTGAGAAGAAGGTGATATCTAAGATTGATGTACAATTCAAATTTATTAGATTCATACCATTTACAACTGGACGCCTTGAAAAAAATTGATGTGTTTTTATTATTATTACAGGTAAGGGATACATTGACCACACTTGCGCAAATAGCTCACTTCGCAAATGATTGGTGTTGCATGTACTGTCTAGAATGCAACGATGAATTTGAGGAAACAAGGCACCAGAAGAAGTGTCCGGAGTATTTTGGATATAGTAACTTAGACCCGATATAATACTTATGTTTTTTTTTTAGTTTATCCACAATGTATTTATTTAAGAAAAATCAACATTGCAAATACATAATATCAACAAAAATTAGACAGATTGCGTTTGATAATAATGGCTACCGATGGTCTGGAAACGGCAAAAGAAAGGAATTGTTGTAGAAGAATTGTTGGGATATACGAAGAAATACTTGATAGGAATGAAATAGGTATAATATTTCGATTCTGAAATCACATAAAGTTCAAAGTAGAAGATGACATCAAGTTTAAAGTTAGTAACAAACATAATATGGCTAACCAAAATGTTAAAAACAAACAGGATATATAGAAAGCCGTGGGACTTGAAGAGGCCAATTTTGAAAATTACAATCTTAGAAAGCAACGATCCACAATACCATAATGTTTTTTTATAAATATTCAAAGTAGAAGATGTCAACTTTTGGTAAAGGATCTATTGACAACATATAAATTTGAAATAGGATCAGGGAGTACAATATGTGTTCAAGGTTCTTTATGAGGTAATGTGTCGCCAGATTGTATTCCAAGTGAAGGTAGGAACATATGGAAGTGACAAAATGTCCAAGACTTTTGAAGTTACCAAAGCCTTCGTTAAGACAAACTGCTGGGCACAATACTTTGTTAAAGATTTAATGGAAGAGGTTTACATATATACAATCCCTTCGAAAAGGTAATTGGTACACATTTTAAACATTGTCATCTAATGGGTGTTGAAAAATTACAGGAAAATCATGTCACATTGGAGAGTTTGTATCATCCGTTCGATGCAAAAAAATATTATTGTCTGCCTATTTGGAGGATCGACAACATGACCATGATAGATGAGTCAATTTGGAGCGAAATAGGAGCATGGGGAGACTTTTATGGACAATATTGATTAGTTGATTTCTTTGGGATGAGCGCTGCTGACAGCATATTTCCAAAAAATATTTAAACTTCCATGTTCATGTAGAGCATTATCTCATTATAAGCAATGAACCTAAATAAAAAAGTATCTGGAAGTTAAGATTATATTTCATTCGTTTGAGTAAATATCCGGCGGTAAAATATTAAAGGAAAAAAACAAGAAAAAAGGAGAGGAAAATCACGACTATTTTTATGAAAAACCCATATTAAATCATAAGGAGTTGATAAGTATTCGGGACACAAATTATACGATATATTAAAAATGAACCAACATCATGGCCCGTGCCGTTACGGCACGGGTTAAGGGCTAGAACGAACGAAAGACACAAATCATCCAGATATGAACTCCAAATTTCCATGTTATGTAATAACTAAACGAACGACACAAATCAGGATCAGAACATATGAAATTATTTATTATTGATTTTTTTATGTAAAGAGTGGTCAGGATTTGTCCTTGGCAAAGATAAATTTACCGCTGGGGTTTGTTCAACTTAACCATTTTTAAACGTTTTATTAATTAGTGTCTCATTGATTGTTCATAATGATTTATTAAATTTCTATTATAAATGTCCCTTTAAGAATCTAACATAAATACATAATTTTATTAATAAATAATTTCACTAAAAAATATATTAATTCTAATGGTGGTAATGGAAGTAGGGTTATTATAAGCGGTGGCGGGTGTTTGTGAATGGTGGAGGCGGTAACATTACTATTGGTTGAAGAAATAGTGGCGGTGGATGGTTTGTATGGTGGTGGGTGTTGGTAATAGTAGTGTATAATAATAGTTTTTGTTTTTTAGTGAGTTTTATTGACCAAGTAAAAAAATAATCTTCACAAAACATGCAACATTGTATTGTGCAAGATGTAATTGGTTGTTTTTAGCACGATTGATAAGGACAAAAACCAAATATTTTGAGGATGATACCGGAACGTATAAGACAATATGACCATGACTGTTCGATCATCTGTATTATATAAAGGCAATTGGTGTACCCGCGTAAGAAAACATTATCGCTCTCTCAAGTACTATTACATTCTTTTTCTTGAAAGACCATCAATGTCGAGTTGTTTCGCGACAACTACCTACAAAGACAACAACTTTCACTCAATTCCCGATATAAAACCTTATTGACCGGGAAAATGTATTTGCATTCTAAAATATTTGTTTGAAAATTATGTTTGTTCATCAAAATCATCATAAAAAACTCTAAATAATAAATTTAAATTTCGCCTCCGATGTTTATAGAATATTTTTTAATTTTACATTATCATATCACGCGACCTCTTGATAACAAATCAACAATATCAAATTACGGATCAATATGTATAGGTTTCATTCATTGGGTTAGAAGGTAGAGTAGACACAGATGGGTAGATCACACAAAGCAGTTAATGACTGAGAATACTTTAATAATTTGGTCAAGAGATAAGGTCAAAAATTTAAGATTAACTTTCTATAGGACTAATTATATCGGCTTCGATAAGAGCTGACTAAAATATGGATTAATAATAATTTTCACGTAAGACAATTGCAAAACATAGTTTGGCTAACTCTGCCTATGTAAAGAGTGGTCAAGATTTGTCCTTCTTCAATTGCTATGTTATGTTAGAAGAAGGTGATATCTAAGATTGAGGTATAATTCAAATCTATTAGATTCATACCATTTACAACTGGATGCCTTGAAAAACATTTGACGTGTTGTTATTATTATTACAGGCAAGGGATACATTGACCACACTTGCGCAAATAGCTCACTTCGCAAATGATTGGTGTTGCATGTACTGTCTAGAATGCAACGAGGAATTTGAGGAAACAAGGCACCAGAAGAAGTGTCCGGAGTATTTTGGATATAGTAACTTAGACCCGATGTAATACTTATGTTTCTTTTTTTTTGTTTTTCCACAATCTATTTATTTAAGAAAAATGAACATTACAAATACATAACATCAACAAAAATTAGACAGATTGCGTTTGATAATAATGGCTACTGATGGTCCGGAAACGACAAAAGAAAGGAATTGTTGTAGAAGAATTGTTGGGATATACGACGGATTACTTGATACGAATGAAAGAGTTATAACTATTTCGATTCTGAAATCACATAAAGTTCACAGTAGAAGATGACATCAATTTTAAAGTTAATAACAAACATAATATGGCTAACTAAAATGTGATGCGTGTCGTAACCACAACAAATTAATTAACACTTTACTACCTAATTAACAAGTAATATAGGGTAGTCAAGGTCGATCCCACGAGGAGCAAGAGATTCTAGTTGTAAAAATTGTCACGAAAGGGGGGTGTAAAAAGCAAAAGAAAATAAACAAAGCAATAAAAAGATAAAGTTGAAAGCAATAAGAGAGATAAGATCAAGGAATCCTTCTTCGTTACGAAACAATGATTAAAGTTATGTTCTCTTCTACTTGTTATTAGTCACAGATTATCACCAACCGTAGGATAGCGGGGCCGCTTAGCTAGCCCCAAAATCCCTAATTTCACCGAGTAACAGTCCGCTTAGTTATCGATTCTATTCAAAAGAACCACCCCGAGGTTCGCTTACAAGATGTAATTCCTGAATGCATTAAGATCTATGAATTTAGGTTTAGTACTAGTAGTTAAACTCGGTTCGCTTGGTTCACTTTATAGCGTTGTTTCTACACACAATTGCTCCACGGAATCCCTCCGCAAGGTCTTGTGTTTTCTACTTGTGTAAAGTGTCGAGAACGATTACTTATTCCCTAACTTATACTAGATTTAGATTAAACTAACAAATCAATTTAGCATGCATTCTAAACAATCTATCAATCAATCATGAATGTCATTAAGATCATTCCTATTAGTAAAAACAAACGATAATCATGTGAAAAACTTCAAGATAGAATTAAAAACAAAAACTCAAATCATATTAAGAACTAGGAATTCATCCTCAATAAAATTAGCTACTCATGTTAAAGAGTTCACACAAAGAATAAAAAAAGAAAAGAATTGTTGTGTGTATAGAGATGTGTGTAAAAGATGTAGAAAACTTCTCTATTTATAGGCTTCAATATTCTCCAAATCTTCCAAGGAATAGAATCCTTTTCCTTTAGCCATTCAATTTCCAAATTCAAGTCTTTCTCTTCTTCCATCTTCTCTTTCCAAATTTGAGTCTAATTCTCCATCCAATTCCAAGCCCAAGTCTTCACACCCATGAGAGAAGTCCATAGAAAATTGGAATTTTTGCTCTAGAAAAAATCGGGATTGTGGTAGGAATCCCGCCGGAATAGTCAGTAGGAAAATATCTCAGGTGACCGGCAAAGTCAAACCGGTCACCGGTCAACAGGTTGGATCGGTCGGGTCAACTGGGTCAGCTCGGCCGGGTCAACTGGGTCAAGCACCGAGTCAGGTCATTGAGTCAGGGTGAGTCAGCTGGGTGACAAGGCTGAGTTGGATGAGTCAGTTAGTCAGCTGGCTAGTCAGACCTTAGCTGGGCTGAGTGGCTTTGGCCTAGGTCATTTGCACGACCGACTCGTGATGCACCATCCTTGTCTTCAGAAAGCATACATGCCTACCCAGACCATGATGGCCCCGCTTGCCAATTTGAACTCCACCTACGCTTGTCTTGTTTTGCACATCAATTTATCCTCCCCTGTCTCACCGTAAAACACCCATTTCGGGTCTTCTAAGGCAGCTCATATTCTCCATCTCGGTTGCACAAACACAACCAACCCTATCCTACTCATGAGACCACCGAGCCATGGCAATCACCAAGACTTGCTCCCAATCCCTTGCACCTCGGACCCTAACTCGCAATTCCTCACAATAATGACCAACGGCTCCATTTGCATATCATTGCCTATTTCAACCACTTGCATACAAACTCCAGACATCATCACTATCATCTCAGTCTCCATAAGTGCAATTCTATATCAGCTCATCGCCTACAGTTCAGACCTGCCTTGCTGTTCCTGCAATTTCCTCCAATCTCCATAACTAGCTACCGCTTCAACTCCAGTCTCTCTTGCAATGCCATTTCAGGCCTTTCTCTCCATCTGGTTCAACCACTGTGAACTACGAGCACCATCAACTCTGTATTCTTCTTCCATTCCATAACACTATCACCTGCAATATCCTTGGCATCCATATCCTGCAGTATACACAACTACCAGCTCCAGTTTCTCAGCTCAAATGAGCTTCATAACATGATTCTCTTCTTTCAAAACTTACCCCGGAACCACCAACTTCAAACCTCGCAATCTCCTAGCCATTTCGGCTCATCATTTGCCAACAACTTGAGCTCTCCATTAATTCAACAAACATCGAGTGAGCTTCACCGCCACTCAGAGAGTGGACCAACTGCAACAACAACTCTCTGCATTTGTGTTCAGCTCTTAATCCACAATCAGCCATGAGTCACAACCACCAGAACCCCTTAATTGCATCCATCTCAGACTTCATCTCTCAACATCAACAGCATCAGGGTCTTCTCGTTCTCAAACAAACTCAACCCTTAAATCAATTTCAGCTCTTTGATTCACATCATCCATCTTCACCAACAGATTCATGCTCTCGATCTGCATCTTCAATGGCAACACAGAGAACTCAGTTCTTGAAGCAAACCCATTTCTATTATACTCACAGTACTCCTCATAATTGATAAAGCACTACCCATTTGATTTATTCAATTACAGCAAATCCTGTCAATTTCCTTCTTTGATTTCTCAACCAATTCCTGTAATTCACTGTTTATCAATCTAACCCTTTATAGCAGCGACAACCACCAGATCTCATCCCTGAAATCTTCGAACCCATCTGATTTATCAATTACAGTTCTAATCCCATCTCTTTGATTCAGTAGCAGCAGTCAATTACACGAACCCTAATTTATCACCACCTTCTTCCCTGGATCTTCTTTCGCTCCATCTGCAATTCTGCTCAAGACCCATTAGCAGCAACTACTCAATCCTAGTTGTTCTTGTCTTAATTCTCACTTTCAGTTCTTCAATTTCTCTGCATATCGATCTCCCTGCTAACTCATTCAAATTCAAACCCTCTCTTCAATCTTTACTGATCTCTGAATGCTAATGAAGTTGCCAATTCACGACAAACCCCATCCGAATTTCCTCTCCGCGAACTCGATTCCATCTCCTCTCTGATTCTCGATCTGGATCTTCACAAAATAGCAGAGCTGCTGCTTTTCTTTTCTAACTTTGTTTTCAGGTGGAATGAGGTGAATGAGAGAACTCGTCTCTCGATTCAGAGTAAAGGAAGATTAGGGTGCTAACAACACACCCACCTTCTGGATAAGGGATACCCAGATGGTGTCCCTTTAACCATGGCTAGCCTGTCTTTAGTAATCCTCCTGAAAGTTGCCCCTTAACCTTTACTGGGCTCCATATATCAATCGCCTGTAAAATGACCTTTTTGCCCTTTTGGCTCAAATTGGGTGATTTCTTCTTCTTTTCCTCCGTGTGACTCCATAGTAGCTATAAAACTCAAAACAAGCGTAAAATACATAATTTACAAGAAAAATAGCAAAGAAAGCATAAACTACTAGATAGTAAATTAGGTGTATTCTACACCTATCAAAATGTTAAAAACAAACAAGATATATAAACTTAGAAAGCCGTGGGACTTGAAGAGGCCAATTTTGAAAAGTACAATCTTAGAAAGAAACGATCCACAATACCATATTTTTCTTTTTTATAAATATTCAACGTAGAATATGTCAACTTTTGGTGAAGGATCTATTGACAACCTATTAATTTGAAATAGGATCAGGGAGTACAATATGTGTTCAAGGTTCTTTATGAGGTAATGTGTCGCCAGATTGTATTCCAAGTGAAGGTAGGAACATACGGAAGTGACAAAATGTCCAAGACTTTTGAAGTTACCAAAGCCTTCGTTAAGACGAATTGCTGGGCATAATACTTTGTTGAAGATTTAATGGCAGATGTTCGCATATATACAATCCCTTCGAAAAGGTAATGGGTACACAGTTTAAACATTGTCATCTAATGGGTGTTGAAAAATTACAGGAAAATCATGTCACATTGGATAGTTTGTATCATTCGTTCGATGCAAAAAAATAATATTCTCTGCCTATTTGGAGGATCGACAACATGACCATGATAGATGAGTCAGCTGGAGCGAAATAGGAGCATATGGAGACTTTTATGGACGATATTGATTAGTTGATTTTCGAGATGAGCGCTGCTTGACGACATATTTCAAAAAATATTTAAACTTCCATGTTCATGTAGAGCATTATCTCATTATAAGCAATGAACCTAAATAAAAAAGTGTCTGGAAGTTAAGATTATATTTCTTTTGTTTGAGCAAATCTCCGACGGTAAAATATTAAAGGAAAAAACAAAGAAAAAAAGAGAGGAAATTCTCAACTATTTGTATGACAAACACATATTAAATCACAAGGAGTTGATAAGTATTCGGGACACAAATTATACGATATATTAAAAATGAACCAACATCATGGCCCGTGCCGTAACGGCTAGATAAAGAGTGGTCAGGATGCATTCTGGGAAAATCTAAATCCATGGTTGTGGTTTGCTCTAATCAAAATTAATCATTATGAATGTTTTATTAATTAATGTCTCATTAATCCCTCTTAATTAATCTAATAAATATGTATTTTTACATTAATAAATAATTTTAATAAAAATTATACCAATAGAAATTAGTGGTCAGCAGAGGAAGAAGTAGTGGCTGGTAGAAGCGGTGGTGGTGGAAAAAATAATGTCGATGTGTGGTTTTATGGTGGTGATGTTGGTGAATAGTCGTGGACATTATTAGTATTTATATTTACAACACATGCAACATTATATCGTGAAAGATGTAGTTGGTCATCACGATTCAAAAAAAAAAAAATCATATTTTGAGGATGAGACAATACCATTTAGAAAAAAAATGATCATAATTGCCGGATCACCTATCGGTTGTCACACCCCGCTAATTCTAGGAAAGAACCTAGCCCAGAATTCCGGAGCGCCACTATCGTAGGTCCAGATTTTTCCTTTTAAAATAAGAATAATTTAGAACTACGAAAGAAAATCCAATAAATATTTTGAATAATTAAAATACTTACATAACAATTTTAAATCCAATAAATATTTTAAATACCGACTCCCAAATCCCGTGATATACTATAATTAAAATACTTACATTAGTTTCTTCAACTATTAATTATCTAGCTTATAAAACAAAGTTTGGACAACTTAGGCAAGATAAAGGACTTTGGATTCTTTCTTGGAAAAGCTAAATCTATGGCTATAAAATGATCAGTTGAATTAACTTTCTATAATATAAATGTTCTATTGATATTTCATGATAAATGTTTTTTTAATTAATCAGATAAATATATTTTCATCAATACAGTACATAATAAATTTATTTTATATTAAATCAGTAGGCATCAATGGTGGTTGTGATAGTGGGAAGGGGTGGTGGATCGATGGTGGGGATAATGGTGGTGGGTGTTGATGAAAATGGTGTTGTGATGATGTTAATGGTGGTGGTGGTGGAAGAAGTAGTGGTAATGGGATGAGAAAGGTATCCTAAGATAGATAAATTAGTTAGTTACCTTTGGTTAATTTTTTTTATTTGATATTAGTCTTTAAATTTGTTTTTCTTTTATTTATTTTATTTTTATAAATTAAAATAAATATTAAAGGCCAAATTTTTCTAGGGAGAAGATAAATCGATAACTGTGGTTTTAAAATTTGTCTGGTCGGGGCAGGAAAGAAGATGAAACCTATAAAAAAATGACTACACGCGAATCAATTTAAATTGATTTATGATATGTGTCTAAAACACCTTGATATTTATCTATTGTTTATGCTTTCTTTGCTAAGTTTTCTTGTAAATTATGTATCTTATGTTTGCTTTTGAGTGTTTAGGTACTTTGGAGTCATTTGGAACAAAAGAAGAAGAAACATCGCTTAAAAGACAAAAAGGTGCAATTGTTGTTGGGGGCGGATAATTTCTCATTATTTGCTTTTCTTTCTTCATCTCTGTCTGAAAAGCATGTCGACTTTAGTGATGCAAACTATGTCTGAAAAGCATGGCAACTTTAGTGATGAGGATACATTGAAGAGAAGAAGTGAATCTGAAAAGTAAGAGACGGATGTTGTTGGTGGAAGAATTCGAAGAAAAGCAAAAGCGTCATTTCGCGCGCAAGCTTTATTGGGAGCACAACGGAGGATAAAGGTCCGTTGTTCTATTTCAAATGAAAGCTAATGGGCTGCCATTTGATGGGTGAAAATATCTCAATCTGTACGGACAGACCTAAATTAAGGTCGAGTTGTTTCTCATACAACTCAATTTTCTTTTATCCTTCATTAAAACATCTTCTCTGAGTTGGAAGCGCTGCTACCGTGAAATTGAGAGAGGAATTCAAGGAGATGATGATTCAGAGATCTCAGACAAAGAATCATGGTAAAATTTGAGGTTGCTGCTGCCGTTGGATAGTGACAACCAATTAAGAAGATGATGCTACTGATCGAGAGAATGGGTTTGTGGTGTAGGTGAAGGAATTCAGAGTTGATTCAAGGTGATACGATTACTTTCATGGGTTTAGAGAGATGGGTTATGTTTGAATTAAGCATCAACAAGGCTGGTTTTGTTTGGATTTGATTTTGAACAGAGACAAAAGATGATTGATGTTGTATATTGAAGTCTGAGATGAATTTAGGGTTCTTGAAGTTTTGGTTTGTTCTTGGGTTGAATTCAGTTGGAGGACAAATTGGTGATGTGTTGATGGGTTCTGGTGGTGATTTAAAAACAGGATTAAAAATGGGTTCGGTTGAATTTGAAATTGACAGAGTTTGAGAACAAGAAATCATCTGATAAGGAAGTTGGGGTTTCTGATTGTTGGAATTAGGGTTTCGAGAAGAATTGTGTTAGGGTACCAACCCCAACTCGTCATAAGCCCATGGGTAGAACTCAACTCAAAACCGGTTAACTAGATGAGGGATCCCACTGACTTATAAACTACCCAATTAAACCCCATCTGGGACTAAGTTCCCAATATCCCACCACACTTCCAGACCCAACATCCTCGTTGGCCCACTCTATCGACACTGGCCCGGAGGTAGCCCTTTCCTTATGGCGGCTCCACTCGACTACCAGTATTCAATGCGGGTGATAACTACGCCCATACATAGCTTCCCCAACACTTTAATATAGCCTATAGGCCACCCCTTCCGTGGAGTGGGAATGGGTCGTGGTGGTTGGCTCTGATACCAAATGTTAGGGTACCGACCCCAACTCGTCATAAGCCCATGGGTAGAACTCAACTCGAAAACCGGTTGACTAGATGAGGGATCCCACTGACTTATAAACTACCCAATCAAACCCCATCTAACCAATGTGGGACTAAGGTCCCAACAAATTGAAGTTGTTGTTGAGATAAGGTGTTGATCTGTTGGTGGTGGTTATTGGTGGAAATGGGTATGTTTGTGAAGATTCTGGATCTCATGGAAGAAATGGGTTTATGTAGTTGTAGGGTCTGGTTCAAATTTGATAGATGGCTTTGTTTGAATGAATCTGGTGGAGTTATAACTGCCAATTGAAGCAACGGAGGAGCTGAGAAGATTGAAGATTAGATGTATGGCTAGGAAACTACAGGAAAGAACAAGTAATGGTTGATGAAATTGCAGTTGCAGTTATGGCAATGGATTGTTCCATATGGTACGAGCATGTGGCCTGAGATGGTTGAACAAAGAATGAACTGATTGTGGTGACTTGTTGCTGCAATGGTTGTCTGCATCGAGCTGTGATGATGCTGCAGTTGCAACGGAACTAGAGTTGGTGACTGTGTTGCAGAAGCTACAACTCTGGAATAATGGGTTCAGTCAGTTAGAGCTGGATATACTTATCTGTGGTGGAACTGAAGTGCAATGGTTGTGTTGGATTTTGAGACAGTGAAGGCATTGAGATAGAGTTGGCTGTGTTAGGATTGTGAGATTGCAGGACATGGTTGCAGCTGCAGTATTAGATTGTTTGTTGGATAGTGGTGACTGAAGCTGCAGTTGAGCGGAGTTGCAGAGTGGTTGAATTGGCAGAGATGTGAATGTATGAAATACAGGTGATGGGCAGTGATTGAAGACATGGAAGTTCAGGTGAAGCTGTTGGTGGTGCTGGGAGTTAGAAGGATGAATTGAATTGGCATTGCATGTGTGATAATGAGCAGAGAAGACAATGGGTTGGACAAGAAGTGAAGCTGGCAGATGCACGTGCAGGTGATGAAGTTGCAGCTGTGAGAATGAGCAGCTATCTTGGTTGGGATTAGCTGTGATGAACAATGATTGTGCAGCAGAAACTTAGGCCTTTGCAGTGGCTTTGGCCTAGAGCTAAGTCAGCTGAGTTAGCACTGACTCAGATCTGACTTAGCTGACATCACAGTTCGAATCGGTCTCAACTCACCCGACTCAGTCACTTTGACTGAGTCGACTCGATGATCTGACCAGTTTGACCGGTGGCCGGTTTGACTTTACCGGTAACCTGAGCTATTCTCCGGCCAACTCCGGGCACTTTTACCATTTTTCCGGCAACTAATATTTGGGCAGAGTTTCTACATAGGTTTTTCTCACATATGGGCTTGGAGGACTTCTATCTATTGGACTTTTGAAGACTTGACCTAAGAAGAGCTACGAAAAGAAAAAGTTTTCGACAACTTTGGATTATCACCTAGTATTCTACTAGGAGCTTTGGGGAGAGAGACGGATATCTTAGGGTTTGCTTTGGTTTTGTTTCATCTTCTTTATTTTAATTTTATAATATTATGATGAACTCCATTATTATGAGTAGCTAAAACAATCTTTGATTGAGGGTGATTTCAAAGCCCGAAATATGAACTCATGATTGATATGCAATAGCTCGTTTTCTCACAAGTTTAGTTATTGTTTGATTTCTACCATGCTAATAATGCTTATGGATTGTTCCTTAATTGTTTAAGTTCTAAATTAAATAGTTATGTCACAATCTTATTGCTAGTTTAGATTTTGTTCGACCCGTAATTGTCTAGAGAAGATAAACACAAGTAGAAATATATAGGTACTGATGATGGGATTTTGTTAAGTACCCATATGTAGAAATTGACACTAGTAGGTGATTCATGCTTTTGAATTCATCACTAGGAACAATCTTATCTCACAAAACTTAGAGCACTTGTTTGAATCATACCTAGTAAGCGTAACTCTAGGTAACTTGAATAAGTAGAATTCGGTAGTCGAGCGCTTCCGTATCCGCTGAGCTTAGGAGATAATAACAGGATAGTTGAAGGTACTAATTATCCTAGGGTTGTTAGTAACCAGATAATGCGAAGAATGTGCTATATATCGATTTGGTTTATGTTTCGTGGTCGAGAATGAATCCTTAATCAATTTCATCTCATATTTGAATACAACTTTGTGATTTTCAGAATTTCTACAACAAAAATCTTCTTTGCTAAGAATATTTGTATAACAACTTTTGTTTCATACCTCCCTTGGGACGAATCTGCTTTCATTATATTACTTGCTAGTGTAAAGAGAAGTAGAAAATATTGTTTGCGAGTTGACACCTCGTCAATTTAGTTTCTCATATCTCTCTATTCCTAATTTTTGTCATGATTTCTGTTTCTGCCATTTGTCCTCGACTTCATGTGATTATGCATGCTCAAGAAATAGTTCATAGCTCTGGATTCAATCTCGGGAAAGCTAAATCTACGGCTATAAAATGATCAGTTTAATTAACTTTCAATAATAAATGTTTTGTTGATATTTCATAATAATTTTTTCTTTAATTAATCAAATAAATATAAATATATTTTCATTAATACAATACATAATAAATTTATTTTATATTAAGTCAATAGGCATTAATGGTGGTTGTGATGGTTGACGGAGGTGATGGATCGACGATGGGGATAATGGTGGTGGGTGTTGGTGAGAATGGTGGAGTGATGACGTTAATGGTGGTGGTGGTGGAAGAAGTAGTGGTAGTGGGATGAGAAAGGTGTCCTAAGGTAGATAAATAAATTATTTAGCTACCCTCGGTTAAATGCTTTTTATTTTTTTATTCGATATGAGTTTTTATATTTGTTTTTATTTTTATTATTTTTTCAATTAATTTAAATATTAAATGCCAGATTTTTCTAGGGAGAAGATAAATCAATAGCTGTGATTTTAAGATTTGTCGAGTCAGGGTAGGAAAGAAGATGAAATATATAAAAAAAAATGACCATATACAAGGCTATACGTGATTTAGTTTTTCATATCTCTCTATTCCCATTTTTTTTTTTGTCATGATTTATGTTTCTGACATTTCTCTTCAACTTCATGTGATTATGCATGCTTGAAAAATAGTTCATGGTAATAGGTAAAGAGAGAAGATAAGTACATAAGAATCAAAATGGATCAAGAATTACAGATTATTAAACTTGTAATAAACACAAATCTATTTAAATTTGGAATAATTTATATCACCAAAGGGAGAAAAGTAATTCCTGAAGCTAACAGATTTCGTAAGACTAATCTGATTGATTTTGAGGTAATTTTGTATTTTCAGTTTTGCTACAAATATGGTGAACGACCTTCAATGATTTATTTCTTTTCGAAGTAGGGACACTACTTTGTTTTGAAGAAGTGAATGAAGTAGTGTTCTACTACCCATAGGACCATAGGATTTTGAGGAGTTGGTTAACGATTAACTATGTTTGTCCTAACGTATGACTTACAAACTGAAAAAGCGGGGGTACAACAACCACACCCAATATTTCTCTTAGCAATCTGTATGGACAAACTCCAATATACTTTCTAGATAATCAACTAGACAGTCAGACTCAATCTAGAGAAAAGTATGTCAAAGAGTTTATATCTCAATCTCTCGATTTGATCTTTACTCAAGCAAATAGAAATCTGCGAGTCTTTATCAAAGAGAGATAACTTGGATGGTACCAAAGACCAATATCCAAGTGTCAATCAATTTAAATGAACAACCAAAAGGTCAGATATTCTAATTGATTGAACAACGCACAACCTGTGATATTTTAATTATATAAACAAATATAATGCGGAATAGAAATAACACAGACACCTGAATTTTGTTAACGAGGAAACCGCAAATGCAGAAAAATCCCGGGACCTAGTCCAGATTGAACACACATTGTATTAAGCCGCTACAGACACTAGCCTACTCCAAATTAACTTGGTCGGGTGTAGTTGAACCCCAATCAATCTCACACTGATCCAAGGTACAGTTATGCTCCTACGTCTCTGATCCCAGCATGATGCTACGTACTTGATTCCCTTAGCTGATCTCACCCACAACTAAGAGTTGCTACGACCCAAAGTCGAAGACTTTAATAAACAAATCTGTATCACACAGAAAAGTCTACGGTAATAGATAAATCCGTCTCCCACGAATATACCTACGAGTTTTTGTTCCGTCTTTTGATAAATCAAGGTGAACAGGAACCAATTGATAACCCAGACTTATATTCCCGAAGAACAGCCTAGTATTATCAATTACCTCATAATAATCTTAATCGACGCAGCGAAAAAGGTATTGCGGGATCACAAACGATGAGACGAAGTGTTTGTGATTTCTTTCCAATCTTGCCTATCGGAGATATAAATCTCAAGCCAATTATTCCAATTGTACTCGTACGATAGAAACAACAAGATCAGATCACACAACTACAAGAAAAGTAGTATCGGTCTGGCTTCGCAATCCCAATGAAGTATTTAAGTCGTTAACCTGGTTTAGAGAAGAAAATCCAAGGTTAAAGGATAATTGACTCTAGCTTATGCAACTAGTATCACACGTAAGGTGTGGAGACTAGGTTTCCCATTTGCTAGAGTTCTCCCTTATATAGTCTTTCAAATCAGGGTTTGCAATCAATGTTAGCTTGGTAACAAAGCATTCAACATTCACCGTTAGATGAAAACCTGATTAGATTCAAGCTAATATTTCTCAACCGTTGGATCGAAACCTTAGCTTGTTACACACAAATGAAATGTCCAATTTTGGGTTTATGTAACCATTCCCAAACATTAACATTTGTTGGTTCAACAATAGTTAACCAAATGGTTAGCCATATGATCACTTTCATATCAACCATATTCTTCTTCACCATAACTAGTTCAAATAACTCAAATGAACTAGTTAGAGAGTTGTTCAATTGCTTAGATCTTATGTAACTACACAAGACACAATCGAAGCAAAAACGATTTGATTCACTCGAATCGGTTCATGAACTTTATAGCCACGGTTTGCAAAAGCATTCCTTAGTTTATATAAACATGATTTCAAGAACAACCGATTTTAGATATAACCTACTCAAGTTTGCGGACTGGGTTCGCGGAATTAAGCTCACGGAAGGAGTTCATAAACTCCAGCATAAATTCTCGGGTCGAGAACTTCCGCCAGTTTGCGGACTTGGCTCACGCCACATTCCGTTTCTCTTGATCAACAAAGTTCGCAAACTTTGGTTCAAGGAATAAGGACTTATACATATATGTGTTTCCACAACAATAATTATATCCTACCAAAGGTTATGTAATCTAAACTCTCATTTCAATCATTGAAACATTCTCAGAGGACGTTATATAGCCGTTATTCACATACCATTTTTCGTCAGAGCAATTTTCAAAGTGATTGAAACATAACATGACATTCGTCACTAGATAAAGATGATTTTGGCTAAAGCAAAAGCTTACCAACACATATTTCGAGAAATAGATAGGCGAGTTAAACTCGGCTCGAAATAACAAATGTGTATAATGAAAGTCTATATATCAAAACGACTTTTGTCTCAAGAATAGGAGATAGAGTAAATAGACTTTTGAGTGACCTATAAGTTCAAGTCTCCACATACCTTTTAGTTTATGAAGTTCCACCAGTTCCTTGAGTAGTCTTTCGTATTGTATGATGATTGCCATGGAGTCTTGAGCTCAACTACACTTTCTATCCTAGTCCGAGACCTTTAGCTATAATAGGCTAGAAATCAAGACTTATAGTTTTGATCACTAACATTGACAAATATGCTTGAGATAGCAACGCATGCGAGTTCGACAGAGCAATGCTCTAACATAAACATAATATTAAAAAAATCAAGGCTAAAGACATATTTATTAACCAACGCCTCAAAAACATTTAGACTTGGATCGAATGGATCGATTTTTCTCAAATAATTATAATATGTATGGACCCATGGATATATTTGAAATACATATCCTTTCTCGTGCCATTACGGTACGGGTTAAGCCATAGTATAACATATAACACAATGGTTTACATATCTTAAGCCTTTTTAAAAGGGGTCGAACATTCTTGCCTTCGTTTTTACATACCCATTAACTTTTAATGCATATTTTTCATGTTTGAGCAAAACTAACAATTCCGACGATTCGAGTCGCAGACACGAGTTGACTCGATTAGTATTTGTTGGCATGACATGTACGAATCTAAAAATTATGGCCAATACCATTGAGAAACAGCCTGCACCTCTACCCGAATTCATCCAGTCTGATTGGATCTCACTGCCAGACCCATCCAATTATGCAACTATAATGATAAATACAAATTTTTATGTTTAGGGGTCGAACTCCTAACTTCCACCTTACTAGAATCGATGGGAATTCGTTCAGTCCGACTGGCCCCCAGATCCACCCCATTATACAATTACAATAATAAATACAAATTTCTACGAACTCCCGACTTCCTTCTTACTGGAATTGATGGAAAACCACTGAAATATAAGGCGTAAGGCCAAGCACTATGGTGCACAATTTCCCTTCCCTATCCCCTAAATGTAGGAAAATTTCTCAAAATCCATATACTATGGTATCCTATATCCCTTCTAAGTAGGGATATACCTTCCCTACATTTTAAACTAGATCAAATCTGATCATGAAAACTCAGTTTTCGTGTAAAATTCTGCTTTACGAAAAGGGGAAATTAGGCTAAGGCCCAGCCCATGGATAACCCATAATACGAGGCCCTTAATTAAAAGAAGTTTAAATCTAGGCCCCGAGTTATTAAAAGACATTCATGCCCTTTTATTTATTGTCAAGCCCCAAATTAAATAAAATTTAAATTTAAGCCCAAAATTATTGAAGTATATTGTGAATGTGTAAACAGAAGTTATACATGCATATGGCATGTGTATCCAGAAGTTACACATCCTTATGCCATATGTAATGCAAAGTTACACATCAAAAAATAGACATAAAAAAGAACGCATACAAAAAATACATGTATTACTTTAAGCAATTAGCTTTTATGAAGTTTAAATCTTTGCCTTTCCTTCTTGTCTTCCTCACTCCAAAATGCTTGCATATCTGCATGAAATAAACATCAATGGATTAAGTTGGATGAACAAAAGAAAAAAAATAATAATATTATAAAACAATTATAAGGCAAAATTATAACCTATCTTAGAGTTACACATGCATCCGTCATGCGTAATTGACAGTTATACATGCATATGACTTGGATACCTAGCATGTGGAATTTTTTGGTTGCAAGTTTGTTCATTTTAGCATGTGTAACTAGGAGTTACACATGCATATGTTTCATGTAAAGAGGAGTTACACATGCAGTTGAATAGTGTAACTAGGAGTTACAGATGCATTTGAATAGTGTAATTGAGAGTTACAAATGCACCTGACTTGTGTAACTGAGAGTTACACATCCATATAATGCAAAGAAATGTCTAATATCTTACACCTAACTAGTGTTTCATTAACACTTGGAAATAAAAACAATACCTTAAGCCAACACCATGCAGTTTCACGCCCTTCCCTGCTAACAGCTAGACCAAAAACATCATCTTGGCTTCGAACCTGCCGCAACAGCCAACAAAGCTTACTGTCATTCACCAATCATATCCTTCAGTAACACAATTAGGTTATATCACTTTATAGGAACCCTTAATAGTTACCTCAGGCGATAACACAAAGTTCAGAACCTCAAGAACAATGCTAAGGTCCCGACATGAGGCAAGTGAGCCTGCAACAACAAAACAAATAATAGTTGATCATAGATTTCCAGTACAATAAATCATACATGTCAGAGCTAGAAACAAGTTTTAAATGATGCAGGGTAACTCATAGTTAATTATATTATACCGAATCAGGCCTGAAGGAAGACGTAGACAAGTCTTACAAGTCTATTATGCATATAGTTGTCCTGCAAAGTAATAAGACAAAAACGTACCAGATTAAAATGAAGTATCTGCTCTTCTTGTTAGATGAAATCTCCTGAATTGCAGCCACATTACGAAAAAAGTTGTGCTTATAGTCAGATCCCAATAACAAGGCAACTTAAAAGGGAAAAAAATGCACAAACTAGCCATTAATTTCAAACATAATTGAAAACCAACAATACTTTGACCTCAAACATACAATGATGATATAAGACGTAATATTTTTGCAGCACACATATTCAATTCAAACAACAAAGAAATCCTATAATAAAGAAGAAAGCGAATAAAGTTGTGTCATAATTCAAAGAATAAAGTTGACCTGAAATGTATTGGCTTGCTAGAATTACTCAAAACAAAAAAATGCATCTTTAGTTTCCTCCAAGACAGTAAGCCTTCATCCTGCAATTAAAAAATAAATCAAAATGTCCCAAGAAATTCTATTGCAGGTGTAGATTCCTTTATCTTGAAGCTTCTTAATGTATATAAGTTAGCATGTGTATCCATAAGTTACACATCTAATTAGCATGTGTAACTAATAGCTACACATCCATTTAGCTTGTGTATCCATAAGTTACACATCTAATTAGCATGTGTAACTAGCAGCTACACATACATTTATCTTGCTAAGTTATAACACTCTGTAATTTATACGTAAAAAACAGATCAATCTAAGCTTACCAACTTGAATCTCAACTGTTTTGTGCAGCCACTTGAATCTCAGGATGCAACGAACTTCTATCTGAGGTAAGAAACACAAATGAAAGACTGACCACAACCTATGTACAAAAACATTCCCAACCATGAGCACAATACTGTTAAAAATCATTTAGGAAAGCATTGAACACTACTGAAAATATTTCTTGGCTCAATATTCTACCTCATTCAACATCCTTGAAATGTAAACCAAGTTGTGTTGGTTCCATATAAACCGAAGGAAAAACTGAAAAACAATGAACTCTAGCTTATAAATACATCCAGTCTTGATGGTAAATAATATAATAACCACTAGTATATTATTTGCCTTTTGAAATGAAGAGCTTCAGAGCAGAATCATCTGAGGAAGTGTAATCAACAGATACACAAATTTAACATATTATGTATATCGAACGACGTGATCTCACTTAGTGCTATCTATCTAGCCGATGTGGAATTGCAAACTCGGAAGTTGTCGGGTCGGGAAGATGAAACTCATTTGGAAGTCATGGAGTTCGAACGACGAAGGGACGATTAGGAGCTAGAGGTTTTGTTGGTTGCTATATCGATGAAGTTCAGTTCGGGGATGACAGTTACGAAGAAAAGATGGTTGTTATTCGCGTTGGTTAGCTTCCATGGATGAGCAATGGGATTATACAATGGAACGAGATGGTGATTGCTGAGCTGCTCGTGATCGAGAAACGGGAGTTGCGTATGGTTATAGTTCAAGAATAACTAGTAAATGATTTTTATGAATTAGTTTTCTCTCGCCACTAACCTAGAAACGAGTAGCGCGTCAACTTTTTTGTGTTTGCCTGCACATTTTGATTAATTCCAAGCACAAAAACAACTTTTTTGTGTTTGCCTGCACATTTTGATTAATTCCAAGCACAAAAACTTTCAGTAAGTACATAGATACTCAACAGTTAAAACACCACATACTCTGCCCCAGCGCGCAATGTAGTTACCATTTTTTCAGAGCTGAACGAAAACTCAAAAGTATTATATTCCAAACTCTCTCATATTTCTTTTGTTACGGTCTGAAACAAAATAAACAAACTTTTTAGTCGGCATTGTATTAAGATCAACACCAATACTAAGCACCAAAGCAACTTCTTCTGCTATCTTTTGCTTATGTGCCTAAGCTACTCACAAAGAAAAACTTCAAAAAGAATTTTAGTGCATTGAATAGTTTTTTTCCTTTTCATGGAAGAGTCGAAGGAGAGAGTTTTAAGATAAAGAATTGACCTGCTTTACTCGCTTATTTAGCTAGATCATCATCCAAACCGAATGATGGTCCTTTACTGAGAACAAGCTGGCCATAAAGCAACTGCCAACCAATGTAATCTAGTCATTCCAATATGCATGATATACCTTTTCATAAGAACTTGCAATATATAAAACATAAACTTTATATCCCAGGATGTGTAACTGCTAGTTAATGCTAGATCATCATCCAAACTGAATGATGGTCCTTTACTGTGCTAAAGCTGGCCATAAAGCAACTGCCAACCAATGTTATCTAGTCATTCCAATATGCATGATATACCTTTTCATAAGAACCTGCAATATATAGAACATAAACTTTATATCCCAGGATGTGTAACTAGCAGTTACACATCCTGCTAGTTACAGGTTTCAGATAACTAGCAGTTAGACATCCATATGCCAACATATATAAATGCCTAGAAATGTGGCAATCACAATCAAATTTTATGAAGTCATGTTTACCTGAAGCTCACTTGACAACATCATCCTCATCTGCTTAACCACTTTTGTGGTATCAATATCAACACCACCACTCCCTGAAATCCACACATACATGTAAACAATGTATAGAGTCATTAAGAACCTTATTTTTCCGAAACTTCATTTGGTCAATAATGTCCTAGAAATTGAAAACAGAAAGACTGAAGATATACTTTGCTTCATGTCTTAGCAATTGAAAATCAGAAACTTCATGGACAAGCATTATAAGATTATATTGAATTAAATTATCTTTTGCGAAGGTACAGAAGTATAGATTGACTTTAAGGTAATGAGAATCACAGAGCATGTAACTTATCTGTTTGAGCAAGATTGTTACTGAAATTTGAAACACTCAAGTTTGTCGAAGGATAAACTTCAAGACCTGCATCTGTGTATTCCTTTTCAATCATTATAAGAGAATGTAATTACTGCAACAACTAACGAAACAGAACATGTAGCTTATCCAATAAACACAGTTCCGATGCCAGTGAACTTCCCTCTGCAAATAAGAGATAAGACAAGTTAAAGATCACCATTACTTCACATATCAATTTGTTTACTTTACAGTCCACCTACATGTCTTTTTGAATCGAGAGTTGAGAAATTATTTGAAGCTATGTAATACACATATTTCAAAAAACAAACCTATAAAACACTAAAATAAATTATAATTTCAAATCATATTCACATTAAAAAAAAGTTCACACATATTTTCTCTTCCTGTTCTACAAGTTTTATCCATCAATCTCATGAACCGTAAAGAAGCTCAAAGAAACTTATCTAATTTGACTGAGTTTCTGTCGAAATTGTTTAGATTCAACCGTACGCTACCAGGTATCTTCATTGATTAAGATTTAATCCGCAGGACAAGGTACTGAATGTAGAAAATATATATTGAACTTAAAACAATATGCCAAGAACAAAATCCACTAAAGATGAGCTCAAATCAGTTCGAAAATCAAAGTAAATGGAACTCGTATCAAATAAATGGGTAAAAAAGATAATGATTCACAGATTTCGAATCTGAAAACCAATTTTCGATCAAGATAGGAGATTAAAAGATAAATCGAATTTCGTTCAAGAACCCTAGAAAAATTTCTTTGAAAAATTTTCTCTCAAAAGTAAAAATTGAGGTGAGATTACAACAAATCTAACTCTGATTATGATTTCAGTAACATATTTGAACTGAAATCAAACTATTAAATTTTTCCAAATGATGTTTTAGAAAATAAAAATCGAAATCTAAGAATTAACAACCGATTGAATTGAAATGTTACCTGTTCGTTTGATTTTTCAGGAGAATCTTCAGATTCAGTTGTCGTCGATGATGATTATCACTCATTTTCTATTGATTTTCATCGAATCTTCGAAGAACAAGTGATGTTGATGACGAATTTATTTTCAGATAATCAGGATCTTTGTTTGTAAAGCTTAGATCTAAGTTTTGAAATCATTTTTCACTGAAAAATTCGCTTAGAAATCGTGTCTTCTAGGCTTGTTTCTTATTCAGAGAGAGAGCAAAAGAAAATGAGAGACAGAGTGAAAAATAAAATGAAACCGAAAATGAAATTTAGACCTAGTTTTATTACCTATATATATACTAAAGGGCAATCTTGGTATTACGAAAATGTCACTTTGTTATCAAGCCCTGAAAATAAAAATTCCGGGCCTAGAAATATCAAAAAGTGAAAGTATGGAGTTGATAGTGGAGGATGCATTTTGTGGGGCTTCTAAATATTGAACCCATATAGTAGGGTGATTCTAGTATTTTTCACTTACGAAAACTGAGTATCCGTTTAACAATTGAAATGGATACTCAGCTCCCGTAGCTTTTTGCACGGTAACTCAGCATCCATTTTTGGTTTTCCAAGTTTTATGATAGACTCAGTTATGTGTCTATTTTGATCTCGATTTTCTATATTTTTTTAGTACCCATTTTTGTACTTATTTGATTATTTTATGTTTTTGTAGGTGTTTTTGGTGAAATAAGCTTTCGCGGAAAAATTGGCTCGAAAAGTGGTATTTGGACTCTCCAGAGAAAATTACTGAAGACACCCCTCAAATGGATAAGGGGCACACGGTTGATAAGGGGTAACCCATCGTTATTTACACCACACATCTTCTATTTGCACCCAAAGTGCTATTTGCACCCCTCCAGTGGTTGGGGGGACACCACGTTCTTCACGGTTTAAAAGAAAAAAGGCGGGAAAAGTTAATGGATTGCTGCGTGATCTTCTGGGCTTGATTTCAGCGAGTTCTTCTCGGATTTGGATTGGTCTTGGACTGTTACGATTATACAGGGACTGTAGGAGGTTTGGTTTCGAAGAATAATACAAGTTTAACCGATTCACGATAATACAGGGTAAGATATATCGGGTTTATTTTTGGAGTTATATTTGGAAGTTGCGTGAGCTATTATGAGAGGATATCCTTGTAGATTCGTATCTATCAAGTTTGGGAAGGAATTACCAAACCAGAGAAGACCCGTGATGAGAAAGAAGAGAAATAAATGGAAATACTCCGGGACTTTGCACCGAAGAAAAGATGTATTTTGGGAAGATTCAATCGTAGAAACTCGGAAATATTATGATATAAAAGGAGTTGTCGAGTTCCAGGAGGAGGTATTGAAGTTTAGAAGAAGTTAGGGGAAGTTTAGAACACCATAGAGATCAACATGAGGAGTTGCAGGAAGTCGAGTTCTGCTGGTGTAGAAGGAGAACACGAAGAACATTAGACCCTTTAGAACAGTCTTTTATTCTACAGCATATCTCTTCTATCGTTTCCTGTAACAGTTTTTATTCAACAGTTCTCTGTAACAGTCAGTTTGTGACGCCCATAAACCGTTGCAAACTGTCTTCTTTATTAGTTTTCTCTTGTTTTTCACCCTTTTGAGCTATGAACACCTATTTTGAGCACGTGAATAATATGAGGAGCTAAACCCTTAGCTGAGGCGACGGAGGAAGTCGTTTTTCCAATTATTATGTGGTAATCTCTATTTTTAATGATTTTTGCAATTTCTTTTATGATTATTTGCTTTTGAATCGAAATCGAATATATGATTCTGATTAAGTGGTTGTGTTCTCAATTGATGGGTCATGCTTAGGTTAAGTCTTTTGATGGTCCATGCTTTCGATTTACAACTATTGTTTTGAGAATCTACTTGTCTAGGCAAAAATATTAGAATCACTTTAAACGTAAAGAGTTGCATGAAATATTGATTAGATTAAATCACATAAAAATTGGAGATTGGTGGAATCCTGAGTCTCAGTGCATTTAAAATCTTGATACTGTTACAGGGCCTATGGCCCGTGGATGTGCGGTCCATCCACTTACCCTTTTATATGTATATAGTACTGTAACCTATGTAATATGATCACTAATCTCTAATATGATGGTTCTTCTTCTTGTCTCTATATCTTCTCCCTTCACCCCTGATTATCCTAAAACATGTTATCAGAAATCATATCATAATATTGTCTCTGAATATGTCCATGAATCAAATGGGAGGACGCTCCGAAGTTTTAAATGATTCTAGAGAACAATAAAATCCTGACGGATTTCGAGAATGCACATGAGTCAATGGAAGGATCATGCGTGCACAATGATGATATAATCCATTATTAGTTGCTCCAGAAGAGCACAATGAGATCGAACCATGCTTTATTTTGATTAATTTCAAATAAGTAGCATATTTGGCCTACACAATCCAGGTAGAACTTAGTTCTTTGGCAAATATACGGGTATTTGGTGTGGTGGTGCTAACCAACCAAGTGTAAAGCCTATTGGACATACATAATTAATTTGTCATAAAGCATAATGAGAAGAAAGTAGTCTTAAAAGTACAAAGACTCGCCTTGTGGCGCGAGGTTTCTCACAAAGCCCTGGAATTGTTCTTTTGTAATGAACGTTATAAAGTTCTGCTACTTAGTTAGCTTAGTAATTTTCACAAGGACTTGAAATGCATCATATGTATGTGGTGTAACTCTAAACCACAGAGTGCGTTTACAATTAGGTAGAAAGTTCACTTATAGATTGAAGCAATCAGGCGGAAGTGGTATACCCGTCTAAGTGGCTATTTGATTTGGAGGGGATAGACAAATAAGTTATTTTTTTATTGTGTATTCACAAGAAAGTTCCTAATTTGGAATTGTAGATATTTATGTCGACGGTACAGACATGATGAGTACTCTTGATGTAATAAGAGACTTTAAAAGCTATTTAAAATCCGAATTTGAGATAAAAAAATCTAGGGAAAGCTCGACCGAGTACTGAGCTTGTGGGATATTATTCCACCAGTTTGCATATGTCTAAAGTTGTCAGGAAATTTAACAAAGACATGCATCCTGATAGCACTCCCATGATTAGTCGAGGTTCAAATATAAGTAAGTGACCATTTCGTCTAAAGGAAGATGACGAATATGTGTTGGGAGATGAAATTCCCATATATAAGTACAATAGACGCATTGTTGTACTTAGTATAATAATGTACTCGATTAAATTTTACATCCCCAGGGAACTTGTTAGCTAGATATATCTCCGCGCCAACGCAACGTCATTGGAATGGTATAGTGAATGTAATCATGTACTTAAAAGTAACCATTGACATAAATTGGTTTTATCCCTACAAAGACATTAAAAGGAATTCTAATGAAAGTGCAATCCAAAAGTTGTTGATTATGAAGGAACAATAATCTCTTCCCCAACGAAAGTAATCAGATGGAGATATGGTAGATTATTTTCTAGGTTATTACCGATATTCAGTTTCGAAAAGTACATGACTAAAGGAATTGTCTGGAACAACTCTGAAAGTAATCAGGGGGAGATGACGACATCAGGGGGAGGATCCAAGGATATGATGTCGACATATTTTACTTCGAAATTGAAGCTGTGTTGTACTCTTTTTCCCTTCGATCGAGAATAGTTTTTCCCAAAGGGTTTTGTTACTCGACAAGGTTTTTAGCGAGACAACACTAAAAACATCAAGTATGTTGAAAGTTGAAGACATAAAGATCGCGTTGATATTACTGAAAATATCTGAATCAAAGAAATGAAACGCGATAGTCTGTTAAGCAACGTAGCTTCCAGGATCAACAACATGGTCTTATAAGCTTTCAAGTCACCAAGGTACAGTGTGATAAACTCCTTTTGACTGCATTAGACTAATGAAAATTGTCTAACATCAGGGGGAGCATCTAATGGTGTGTTGAACTCTTTTCCTTCACCGAGGTTACTTTTTCCCACAGGGTTTTGTTGCTCGGCAAGGTTTTTAATGAGACAACAACAAACACCGGAAATGTAATTTCCCAGCTAAGGCTATTCCTACTAAGATTTTCTGTCTTAGGAGTTGTGAAGCAACTAGTCAACTTCAACGGAGCAAAGTGATCATCCGCAACGGGTAACCTTTACCTGCATCTGTCACGTTGTACTCTTTTCCCTTCGTCAAGGTTTTATCCTAGTGGGTTTTCTTTGTAAAGGTTTTAATGAGGCAACGTATACACATCCAACTACGTTCTAAGGTTAATTAATATTGTTCTCTTTTTCTTTAGTTCAGGTTTTATCCTCTGGGTTTTCCTGGCGAAGTTTTAACGAGGCAATTAACTTAGACTCATCGATCTTTGAAGATCGTATTGCATGTGATGAGCTACATGTAGAGTACGAGACAACATGTGAAGTACTACATGTGAAGAGTTGTACCAAGGTTTTATCCCACTGGGTTTTTACTTGTCAAAGTTTTAATGAGGCGATTGATTTCGACACAAGCCATCAAGGAGAGGATGTCATTCGAAGAAATACATTCAAAGCACTATATGTGAAGCACTATGTATAAAGTTTTGTTATTGAACCGCACAAGGGGGAGTGTTACAGGGCCTATGGCCCATGGATGTGCGGTCCATCCACTTACCCTTTTATATGTATATAGTACTGTAACCTATGTAATATGATCACTAATCTTTAATATGATGGTTCTTCTTCTTGTCTCTATATCTTCTCCCTTCACCCCTGATTATCCTAAAACAGATACAACCTTCTTTGAATTTTCTAGTTTTATTTGAATCTCAAAATCATCCTTTACAAGTCTGAGTGACAACATCTTTCTTACCACTTTACATCAACTTTCAAAATTACATCAATTTTTGGCGCCGACGACGCGGACTTGTATTTAGGTTTAGGTTTTAGGTTTTGCATATTTTTTTTTAGGTTTTGTATATATTTTATTTTAGATTATTTTTTGTTCTATTTTACGTCTTTGGTATTTTTGTTTTTGCTGTGCAGGATTGACTTGAAGCGAAACGTGGAAAGTTGAACTTGCCTTACAAAAAGGGAGAAACTGAAGATTTTATTTTTAGACTTTTATCTTATTTTTAGTAGTTCTTTAATTTTTTTGTAATTTTTGTTTATTTGTTTGTTTATTTTTAGTATTTTATTAATTATAAAAAAAATAAAATAAAAAAAATACACGTGCACACACCAATTGCATCTTCATCAGACTACCGAGTTTAGGAAAACTCGTGGATTAGTAAGCTGAACCCGTGCCTTGGGCCTTATGGGAGTTACCAGCTGAAAGTCCACAAACCTTAGCCTCGTACCATTGACCAGTCTCTGACTGTTGGTATATATTGCTCAAGGTAACCCAAGCCTACCAAAATTAGTTAGCCCAGCATTTGCATGTGCACAGTCTTTGGTTGAATTCTTGTATGCAAGAACGTAAGAGAGACGCTCTAGGACGGTTTATGCGTGAAAACCTAGAAGTGATATTTTAGGAAACAAGAATCTTGACTACCTTAATCTAAAAAGTCCCATTTTCGGACGTTCTTCTCACGGTGAGGAAAATATCCTCAATACTTCTATTTTTGCCGAAACGGTTGAGGAAAAGGATGCTGAGGTCCCAGTAAAAACCCTTAGGGATCGTTTGAACCCGTCTAGGGTAGTGCGTGACCCAGGTGTAGTTCTACCAGCTTCTACGGTCCAATTTGATATTAGACCTGAGACTATTGGCATGCTTCGTAAGTTTAGGGGATTAGAGAATGAGAACCCGTATACCCACATAAGAGACTTTGAAATGATTTGTGACACAATGAACTATCCGAATGTCTCCAAAGATGTGTTTAGGTTACGTTTGTTTCACTTCTCTCTCTATGATAAAGCCAAAGAGTGGTATCAATTTATTCCTTCTAAAACAATTACCACTTGGGATGGTCTTGCAGAGGTATTTGTTAAGAAATTCTACCCACACCATAAGACTGCAATACTGTTGTGAGTCTATCCAAACCTTTAAGCGAAATTAGGTGAAAAACTTCATGATTATGTAGAAAGGTTTAGTGAATTGTTATACCAGTGTCCACATCACGGCTTTGAAAAAGCCCACATGGCCCAAATTTTATATGAGGGCCTTGATAGTGAAACCCGTATGCAGGTAGAAATAATTAGTGGTGGAGAATTTACCCATCAAGACCCATATGAATGTTTCGACGAACTCTTCGAGTTAGCCGAGAAAACTAGGCAATGGGCTTCAATGAGAGAACCAGAAATACCTAGAAATCCTATCCATAGGATCGATAGAGTTGATTATGGGTCAGATATTCTTACGCGTCTAGAAGCCTTAGAAATGAATCAAGGGTCACACCATGCTAGATACGAAGAGCAACCCAATGCTCTTTATAACAACTCTAGGTTTGAAAATCGTCAGAGATTTGATCCATATTCAGATACCCATAACCCTGGTTGGAGGAACCACCCTAATTTTTCTTGGTCTAAGGGTCAGAGTCAAAGTCATCCTAGTAGTTCTCAGACTCTCCCAAGTTTTGGGTATACTAAGAACCATATAGGGCCAGATCAGTATCAGAATCTGTCGGATAAAAACATTATGAGCTTAGAAGAGTCTCTCACCATCTTATCTCATAACACTGCAGTGCTTAAGCAATCGGTTGAAAAAGGTTTACAGGAAAACTCTCAAGCTATTTCCGAGTTAAAAACCCAGTTTAGTCTGATTGCTGAGTCTTTGCTAGAGAGAGAGAAGGCACGTTCCCCAGTCAACCACTACCCAATCCTAGAGGAATTCATGAAGTATATTTTAGATAAAAAGACTTCAATCATGTGAACTCTATAACAACCCTTAGGAGTGGTAAAACGGTAGACAATAAGGTAGCCATGCCTAATAGTGGACATATTGTAGATCCACCTTTTAGTTCCCAAGATGAGCCCCAGAAGGAGCCACTAGCTGAAGAGACCGATAAAATTTCTAGTGATGCCAATGTGGTTCCCGATAGGTCTCATTTTGTGCCCAGAGCCCCATATCCACAGTTGTTAGCTCCAACAAAGAGAGAGTCGACTTTCAACGAAATAATGGAAATATTTAAGCAGGTAAACATTAACATCCCTTTACTAGAAGCAATTAGGCAAATGCTGCTTATGCCAAGTTTCTTAAGGATCTTTGTACTCGAAAGCGTAAGCTTAATGTCCATAAGAAAGCCTTTTTAGCTGGTCAGGTAAGTTCAATCCTTATGAACCAAACAACCCCTAAGTATAAAGACCCTGGATGCCCCACCATATCTTGTACGATTGGTAATCACATGGTTGATAAAGCATTACTTGACTTAGGATCTAGTGTTAACCTACTCCCGCACCATTTGTACACCCAACTAGGTCTTGGTGAGTTGAAACCGACTAAAATGACCCAACAGTTAGCTGATAGGTCCGTCAAAGTACTTCGTGGTGTCATAGAGGATGTACTGATTGAGGTTGATAAATTTATTTATCCAGTGGATTTTGTTATTCTAGACACTCAACCTGTTCAGGACCCTAGTGCTCAAATACCGGTGATTTTAGGTCGCCCATTTTTAGCCATAGCTAACGCAGTCATCAACTGTAGGACCGGGCTTATGAACATATCCTTTGGTAATATGACCACAGAACTAAATGTATTTAATGTTAATAGACAACCTTCTGATGACTTGGAGGAAGTGAATATGATTAGCACTTTAGTTCAGGATCTAATTCAGGATAATTGGGACGACACTTTATTTGGTGATTCCTTAGATGAATTTGATGAGACAATTCTCTTAAGTCGGTTAGGTGACCAAACTTTTGAACTAGAAGAAGCTCTCGAGTACTTTAAAGACTCTCTGAGACCCTGAAATTCAAGCCATAGTGCTAGGCCTTACGGAGAGTAATGTTGACCCTAAGTTTGGGGGTAATGATCTAGAAGAAGCTCTTGAGTATTTTAAAGACTCTGAGGATCCGAAATTCAAGCAATAGTTAAAGGTTTGTCCGAGAATACTGACTACCCTAAGTTTGGGGGTAGTGATGGTCAAGTATCCCCATTAGAAGTCCCTAACTTGGGAATCGAGCCTAGTATACCTGAGGTATTACTTGAGTCTCTTCCGACTCCTCAACCCGATCCTCCTGATACTGTCCAGGAGGAAATCCATCTGTTAGAGATCTGTTGTTTGAATGAATATATTTGTCAAGACACTCATATGAAGCCCAAGTGGGCACCGCAGATAAACCCGATTGTCTTGCAAGAAATTTTAGATCAGGTTGTGCTCTGTCTGTTCATTTTTCTAATCCGATGCATTTGTCTTATAATTGTGGCAGTTTTATTTGGTTTTGTTGATCCACAGTTGTTTCGACTATTGATATATGATTCGGAAGGTAATTAGCCATTTTGTAGTATTAGACGTCTGGCTGAAGACTTTAAATTTAACACTTCTTGGGAGGTAACCCATGCTCATGCAACACGGTAATATCTTTCCTTAACTCTTTTGATTCAAGTGGTAACATTTTCTCCTTGTTCATGCTTTTAATTTTATCTTTAGAACATTTAGGACAATGTTAGATTTAAGTTTGGGGGTATGGGAGAAACTTTTTAGTTGCATTGTTAAACTCCAGAGCCTAGAAATTTATGCTTATTAAGGATGTCACTAACCAATCTAAGTGGATGGAAGCATCTTGGTTGTAGGAGTTGAAGAACCAATCTGATTAGATGGAAACATCTAAAGAGTCTATTCATAAAAGCACAGAGCTCAGGTGTTAGAAATAACATGGTAGTTTCGCCATATCTCGTTGAGTCCTTTTCACTTCTGTTTTTATTTTGTTTTCTTTTTAAAAATATGTTTCTCTAAGTGATTAGGTGGGGCTCACGAATCAAGTTGTTACCATTGCTAGGGTGAAATAGAGTGATTGAGTTACTAAAAAAAAAAAAAATCAGACCAGATGGAATAATTCTCAAAAATAAATAAAAATTAACACTTGGATAGCAATATGTGTGTGTTCCCCCTGTCTCCGTCGCCTAAACAAGCGTGGAACGCAGGATTCACGGGAATTACCATGTAATTTGCTGACAAGAAGCATGCGCTTGGATCCGCAAGATCTAATCATGTTGTTAAAAAAAACAAAAAAAAAACATATGTTAATGTTCAGTGAATAAATCGATCGCTGGTTCCCTTGTATATGCCAGACGAGTTGATCTAGAATTAGGATTATCGACCACTGGTTCCCTTGTATATGCCAGTTGTGTTGATATTAGTCAGACCAGTATCTCAGTCCATTAGGATAGGTTCATTTTGGCAGTGGCCTTCAGACAGATATGAGAAACACCGTTCACCTAGACAACATCAAAACCATCTATGTTTTTCTCTATATCCATCTCTTAATCTATCCATGTGATTTGTTGACTCCGGATATTGATGTCCATAGTGCGACTATCTGAGTAGAGCTCTGTGACTTATATATGAATTTTAGTATGCTTGAGTGCAAACTCGTGTACAACAATTGGAATTTCGCATCAGGGTACTTCCTCCTGTAGTCAATAAGTATGCCAACCAAGGAGATTCTTTAGTGCCTTCCAAGGTTCTGCGTAGATAGTTAGGGTATGGAGTAAAGGTTTTGTGGGTATATCTCTTTTAAGCCCTCCCGAGACTATAACTCGGCTACTAGGGCCACCTGGGGGTTTAAAGGCTTGTTGCATACGCTAAATGCAACCGACGATGCCTGCGACAGTGAGTTAGGATTTCATTTTATTTTGCTCGGGACTAGCAAATAATAAGTTTGGGGGTATTTGATAGACGCAGTTATGTGTCTATTTTGATCTCGATTTTCTATATTTTTAGTACCCATTTTTGTACTTATTTGATTATTTTATGTTTTTGTAGGTGTTTTTGGAGAAATAAGCTTTCGCGGCAAAATTGGCTCGAAAAGTGGTATTTGGACTCTCCAGAGAAAATTACTGAAGACACCCCTCAAATGGATAAGGGGCACACGGTTGATAAGGGGTAACCCATCGTTATTTGCACCCCACATCTTCTATTTGCACCCAAAGTGCTATTCGCACCCACCAGTGGTTGGGGGGACACCACCTTCTTCACGGTTTAAAAGAAAAAAGGCGGGAAAAGTTAATGGATTGCTGCGTAATCTTCTAGGCTTGATTTCAGCGAGTTCTTCTCGGATTTGGATTGGTCTTGGACTGTTATGATTATACAGGGACTGTAGGAGGTTTGGTTTCGAAGAATAATACAAGTTTAACCGATTCACGATAATACATGGTAAGATATATCGGGTTTATTTTTGGAGTTATATTTGGAAGTTGCGTGAGCTATTATGAGAGGATATCCTTGTAGATTCGTATCTATCAAATTTGGGAAGGAATTACCAACCCAGAGAAGACCCGTGATGGGAAAGAAGAGAAATAAATGAAAATACTCCGGGACTTTGCACCGAAGAAAAGATGTATTTTGGGAAGATTCAATCGTAGAAACTCGGACATATTATGATATAAAAGGAGTTGTCGAGTTCCAGGAGGAGGTATTGAAGTTTAGAAGAAGTTAGGGGAAGTTTAGAACACCACAGAGATCAACAAGAGGAGTTGCAGGAAGTCGAGTTCTGCTGGTGTAGAAGGAGAACACGAAGAACATTAGACCCTTTAGAACAGTCCTTTATTCTACAACATATCTCTTCTATCGTTTCTTGTAACAGTTTTTATTCAACAGTTCTCTGTAACAGTCAGTTTGTGACGCCCATAAACCGTTGCAAACTGTCTGCTTTATTAGTTTTCTCTTGTTTTTCACCCTTTTGAGCTATGAACACCTATTTTGAGCACGTGAATAATATAAGGAGCTAAACCCCTTAGATGAGGCGACGGAGGAAGCCGTTTTTCCAATTATTATGTGGTAATCTCTATTTTTAATGATTTTTGCAATTTCTTTTATGATTATTTGCACTGAACTGAAATCGAATATATGATTCTGATTAAGTGGTTGTGTTCTTAATTGATGGGTCATGCTTTGGTTAAGTCTTTTGATGGTCCATGCTTTCGATTTACAACTATTGTTTTGAGAATCTACTTGTCTAGGCAAAAATATTAGAATCACTTTAAACGTAAAGAGTTGCATGAATATTGATTAGATTAAATCACATAAAAATTGGAGATTGGTGGAATCCTGAGTCTCAGTGCATTTAAAATCTTGATGCAACCTTCTTTGAATTTTCTAGTTTTATTTGAATCTCAAAATCATCCTTTACAAGTCTGAGTGAACGACATCTTTCTTACCACTTTACATCAACTTCCAAAATTACATCATTTTACACTAAAACTTTCATTTTTCATTTTTTTTTTACTAAAACTCTTTCTTTACCTATTATATTTCCTTTTTTTACTCTAAACTATTTTTTTTACTTATACAAATATCCCAACGGAAAAAAAAAAAAAAAAAAAAAACGGATACACAGTTTCCGTTTGATATTATTTACACACAAACTGAGTTTCCGTGCAGTGTAGAAAAGGGATAAAAACAAACCATAGTAATGTCTTGTAAACCTAGGCCTGCACACGGTTCGGTTCGGTGCGGTTATTGGTAAAACCGTTGACCTAACCGTAATATGATCGGTTTTCACTTCAAAAACCGTCACCGAACTGTTCATAACTCGGTTTGGTTATAAACCGTCAAGAGTCGAATCGGTTATTTTCTTGTTTTTTACGGTTTTTAACCGATTCAAATTCTGTTATTCCTTGTAAATTAAAAAAAAATATATATTCTCATGTACTCAACATTTGTATATTACAAAATCCATTTTTGGGATTAGATCTACATATATACATATGTTAGTTACAAATCCCTCTGAAGATTCATGTGAATTTATACAAATTCGTAGACCTCATATTCAAAATTTCATCAGCAACATCTAAAAATTTAAACCCTAATAAATCTAACAAAAACAACTTGATGATATCATATGAATACAAAATTAAAACATCCACGACATCTTGTTGTTTCTCATCTTTGATTAAACCCCAACCCAATCCCTGCACAAAAAGCAGGAAACAACATTAAAATCATCAAAAAGTTGATCAAAGAAAAACTAAAGATGAAAATAAGATTAATAATAAAACCCATTATACATACCCCTTTACCAAATCCCATCTGATAGCTATTATTCATATATCAAAACGAGAAGAAAAATATGATTAAATTCATATATAAAGCTAGGGTTTCATCATATTACATAACTGATTTTCATCATATTCCATAACTGATTTGAAGTTGAATATTTGTTTGCTGAAGATGATTACTGAATCACTGATGGAGAAAAGAAATTGTGATGGGGAAAGGCGGTGAGTGGTGGAAAGGGAAGAGCGCTAGCTTCTTTGGAAAGAAAGATGGAGAAGAAAACGAAGTGGTAAGATGTTTAGGGTTTGTGTAATATATATTGAGATGGATGGCCAGGATGTAATTAGATGAGTGGTTATAGATGATCGTTTTTTCGGTTCGGTTAGGTTGCGGTTATGGGTAAAACCGTTGACCGCACCGAAGATCTAACGGTTAATAAAATTAAAACCGTGACCTACCGTTGGATTATCGGTTCGGTGCAGTTAGGGTGCGGTTACTGCGATTATCGGTGCGGTTGCGTTATCGGCTCGGTTATGTGCAGGCCTATGTAAACCATATCCCCTCTCTACAAATAATGGATAGAGAAAGGGAAATGGTGTGTCACAGTGGTGGGCCTCATATCCCTTTGAATTCCATAAAAATAGCATTATTTTGTAGCAATAGTATCCTCCCTTATAAAATGAACCATCATTTGGGGCATACATGAAAATTTTGGGGCATGTTGAATAAGACAAAAACAGGGTTGGAAATAGTGTTTTTAGGGTGCCCCTTATCTAGCCATTTTTCATAATGGCAAAAATGCCCTTATTATTTATATTTTTTTAATTATTTTTAAATTAAAATAAAAAAATATTTTTTTTAAAAAAACTTAATTTTAATTTTTTTTTTAATTTTTTTAATTTTTTAAAAAAAATTGTTAAATTTTTTTATTTTACGAATCTAAGTTCGACGGACAAGTGATATGCCGAACCTAAACATACGTAGATTCGGCTGATAATATGTCCGCCGAACTTGTGTTTTGTGAACACATACCTAGGTTCGGCAGATTCGATAAAAAAATAGGACATCCGAATTTAATATTATTCTTTACAAAGTGAAGTTCGGCTAACATCTTCGTGTTTAATTATCAGCCGAACTGTTCATCGACACTTTCAGGATGAAAAAAAAAGAAGTTCGGCTGATAATTTTGATTTTATTGTTAGCCGAACTTTGCTCTGTAATTGTCGTAAAAAAATTCCATGC
This sequence comes from Papaver armeniacum, assembly GCA_023531295.1. Taxonomy (NCBI): domain Eukaryota; kingdom Viridiplantae; phylum Streptophyta; class Magnoliopsida; order Ranunculales; family Papaveraceae; genus Papaver; species Papaver armeniacum. The sequence continues at coordinate 152,022 of JAJJWW010007984.1, forward strand.
AATAAGAAAAGAAAAAAAAATAAAAAAATAAAAAAAATAAAAAAAAATAAAAAAAATAAAAAAAATTAAACTAAAAAAGTTAATATTGTTGCACCTTTTTATAACAATTAATCACATTAATTTTTCTATATTTTTTGTATATTCTAGAAGTCACTCGGAAATTTAATATCCAAATTAACTTAATCAAAAGAAAAATTACATAGTAGGCAAGCGAGCCACAAGCTGCGCAGCAAGCCCTTTTTGAATTGCAAAACCTATTCTTTTAAAAACAAACTCTCTTGAGTCGGGGTCATGACATTCTTTGTGCATGACTTTACGACCCTCGTAAGAAGTCCAACCGACTACGGAGCCAAATACCCGAAAGTATCAAAAGCAAAAGGGATAAAAGCATGTCCATTATCAGCACACGCTTTCTCATGTTTTGCTATCTTACCTGAGGCTGCCCTCAAAGCTGCTTGTCCTACCGTGAAAGAACCATGTCCAATGCCTACTAACGGTGAAATCCCAGTAAGGTCAACACAAGCGTGTTTTCCGTTAGTCCACCCAAAAATAAGAACATCCGCCGGCCTAAGCGTTGATCTCCCTTCAAGTGGGTCCGTCAAAAAATTGGACTGGCTTCTTTCTTTCTTTGAAATACCAGCCCTCCATAAAACATCATATAAGGTATCTCGCACATGATCATGTCTATATTTGAACCGGGATCCACCTTACAATGGGTGCGTGTTCCCCATATGTGTCCAAGCACCCTGTGATGCAGGCAGGGCAACGTGAATCAGGGGGGTATAGAGGAATCATTAACCTGTACTTAAGAATGGACCGATACTCCACAGGTGACATCTTCTGCCCAAGCCCCTCGATCGGAATAGCAAGAAGAAAGTCTTGAGCATGCGCGCTTGCAAACAACCCAAAAGCGTCTTCGTCCGATCGATAGCTCATAAACCCTATCCATATCTTTAACCACTTGACCAAAAAGAGCACTCGCCAGGATACTTTGTGCCTTAAGGGGGGCGGTGTCTTTATTGGTAAAGCTGCTAAAGTCTTGATCAGGAAGAGTTGCTTGTAAAGTCCTTAATGCCGTATAAAAAATATCATCCATACCTTCCACTCCACTATCCCTGAGCATGTGATCCTGCAAGCCCCAAGTCTGCACACGTGATGCCAGAAAAGCATATTGAGATGCCTCCTTAGCCGTATATAAACCAAGGCCTCCATAACGAATAGGCAGGGTAGATAGCCTCCACTGTAACTCCCCAAAAAACGGGCCTCCGCAAACCACAATGCCCTCTATTGCCTCTCTCATGCCTCTATCAAATATATCAACCGCCTCCGTAGTGTACTCTGGACAACAAATACGAAGCCCAAAGAGAAGTTTGGAGATACCCATACATGCACGTAAGAGTAACAACTCACTCTGAGGATCACGAAGCTTGGATAGGACCTGCATTAGCTCCACAGCTTTCTCTGCCCTCTTAATGGCGAGCCCCTTCACAAACCCACTATCAAGACTAATGGCACCACCCAAAAGTTTGACTCCATTGTCAGGTCGAGAAATCTCGGAAGGAAACAAACCATCCTTTATCCTCCGTCCATCACAAGAGGGCCAGAAAATTTCAGTTTTCTTGATATTTAGTACAAGCCCTAGCCCAGGCCCCTCCGTTCGAACCACAACGAGTGCTTTCGCTACTTCTGCAGTGTCACCAATAATCGTACCGTCATCAAGATACCAAGCTTGTAGGGATAAATCACACTGTTCATTTATCTTTGTTATAAGTCGATGAAGCACCAAAGCAAACAGTAAAGGCCCCAAAGGGTCACCTTGTTGTACCCCAGTATAAGAATATATATGATAATCCCCCACATACAACCGTGCAGGATGACCATATAGATAATCCACCCACAATGATATAGATGGACATAACTTACGCACCTCAAGGAGCATGGCTGTTCGGTCAACAAGGTTAAAGGCGTTGGTGAAGTCTACAGTCAACATAGTAAGCCTAGAGTCACTGTGAAACTTACTAACAAACCTGTTTACAGCATGTAGAATTGCTTCTGCACCTCCTGAAACCCCCACCCCAAACTGAAAATCCTGCAAGTAAGTTGCCATATCTTTGCCAACTCCCTTCATCGCTACTTTAGACACAAGCCGGCGCCAAATCGTCCCAACCGCAATGGGGCGGATGCTTTTGTCTGGTTTTAGGAGAGGAGTTAAGGGTGCTGATGCAATGAACTCCGCTTGATTAAGTGGGCATCTCGCCACTCAACCATAAATTAACAACCCTTGTTATTGCCGTGACAGTCAGCGAGCAACATGGAACCTTCCCCACAAAAAGCATCCAATAAGTGTTGCGCCCGAAGGCCATCTCTACCACACGAAGTCCCCTTAGGGAACGATTTGATGCAACTTAAAACGGTACCTTCTTTAGCAAGTAAGGGTGTCTCATTCAACGGGATAGTCGGTTTCTGCGGAGGGGGCATAAACGGATGTTTATCTTCAAGAGCCTTCATTGTATCTGCATTATATTGTGCTACCCCGAAGAGCTAATGGCTTTAATGACCCATGATGAAATGCCCGTCTGCCACTTTGCGCAAACATGCTGAAATATTATTACCTCGCCTGCTGTCGGACTCGGTATCCTCTTCCAGCTTTACACCTCCAGTTCGCCGTACTTGCATAGCCTCCCCAACAAGCCTCTGAACTCCCCCGGCTTCACCCCAAATTGCCAATGCACTAAGGATCATTTCTCTTTGCAACACCTTACGCTTCCCGACTTCTTTCTCTGTTTCTAGTTTTAGGATTTGTAAACACGTAATGTGCGGCGAGGTAGCGATAACAAACTAGCCCAATTCTCGATCGATTTGGGGTCCGCCGCAACTTTCGAAGTGCGGCTTTAAGGGCATGAGAGAATGCCATCCTACACCCTTTTGGAACACTCTTGACAAGTGTAAATAGGAGCACTCGGAAAGCTGCGTGTCTTGTCTCAGCGGTTAGCTCAAAAGCACATTCCACCACCTGCACCGGAACACCAGGCCGTGATACTCCAATTATCGTCTCAAGTACATCCCCAGACACCACACAAGTTGCAGGCCTAACATCCATGTCTCCCTCGTGTTTGCGAGGCCTGCTCCATGCTTGAATGCTCATGCAGTCAAAGCACAACCATTGTTTCAAAGTTCTCAAGGTTTCCTCCAAGCCGTTAAACACATCCAGATCACTTCTGATGACTTGCTGAAGAACATTTTTCCTCTCAGCATTGCATAGATGTAATCTCTTCAGATGGGGAACCAAACATGTGAAGCCCTTCTTCGCCAATCCCCCCATCTGGACACCCATGAAAGTCCTTAAAAGGGCAGAGCAAAATCCCCTTACATGTGGTCGTCATTCAGGCACAAAAACAAATAGTAATGGGAGTTGCAAGTCAGTTACCACCTTCAGCAGGAAAAGCCTAAGAAAACCCAGAGAAAAGAAACAGTTCTCGGGGAGTATTAATGAACAAAAACGCAATCAGCAAACCTAAGGTAAAACTGTACAAGCAATAGATTAAAAAGAGAACATCAGTTCTCACAAACTGAAAACCTAATAATAGAAAAACAACCAGCTAACCTAGGCAAACCCCCCACCTCACCCTAACCCATCGAGATGATGGTGGTGGCGATGGGAGTAACTTAACCACTCATTAAACACCCCTTATCATCCCACACTAGTTAGGGTCATCCATATGTATGCCCCAAAATTTCAATGTATGCCCCAAATGAGGGTAATATAAAATTCCAATGTTATATGGATTTTGGCAACCAGGTGGAAAACACAATATCCCTGTTGGGTGTGAACACACTACTTTGGTCGGTCTGCCTTTCAGTTTCATTTTTCTTGGGAGTTCAACCGCTACCCAGTTATCAAGGGGTGTCTTGTTTCCCGCGCTTTAGGTTATTCCTGAAAGAGCAGATCATCAGAGTTCAGAGAGACAGAAAATGTGCGGCAGAGCTCGTTGTAGTCTCAGAGTGGACGATATCCCTAGGGCTTGTGGTGTTAGCAATGGTCCAGTACGAAGTGTGCAGATAGATCGGTTTGTTATTCTCTTCTTTGCCCTAATTTTATTCTTACTTAATTCACCTGAACTCTATTCTGTATACCCTTACTTTTTTTTTTCTTTCTTCTTCCAGGTATAGACCATCTTATAATGTTTCTCCAGGGTTTTATGTTCCTGTTATTTACAGAGAACCTCAAGGAAATAATGGTGGCGATGGTCCGGAAACTGTTCTTCACTGTATGAAATGGGGACTCATTCCTAGCTTTACTAAGAAAACTGAGAAACCTGATCACTACAGGATGGTATTTTTCCATCTTATTGCCTTAAAATTCGTTTCCCCCTTTTAATAAATGTCCACTTTCATTTTTGAGGTATTAATTGATTTAGTTTATGCCCTAAATTTCGTGTTTTTCAACTTGGTTATGATGTGTTTATGACTTGAAATTGATCCAAAATTTCTAACAAAGCAGAGACTGATGCGCTGTATGTTTATATTTCTAAATCACTGGTAGAAGAATGTATAAAATCTGTAATCTTGTGCTATGATCTTGCTTATTAACCGTAAACTAAACTACCATTAAACTACAATCTAAATAAATTACATTGTATTTCTTCATATATCCAATTACAGAAGAGGAAACCTTAATAAATAGGTTCCTGGATACAAGTTACAGATGCAAATCCTTAGGCAGTTTTACAATAACTGAAAAGACTAAATAACTGAACTTCATATAATACTACTCACACGTACACCTATTGCGGAATTGTAACATCTTGTGCAAGTTTTGCTAGGGTGCGCGTGATGCACGCCTCCCACGTGGATGCCCTATTCGCGTTGGATGGGCACTCTGTTGGGGTGAATGCAATATTATCATTTTTTATTCCGTACTTATATGACTGAAGCATCTTGGTTTGAACTTGCAGTTCAATGCTCGATCAGAGTCCATTTCTGAAAAAGCATCTTTCCGTCGCTTACTTCCAAAGAACCGGTGTGTTGTGGCCATAGAAGGGTATGTATAAATTCCTGTTTTGTATCCCTTGGTTGTTTTTTTTTGGTTGTCTGATCTTGTTTGGGAAGGCCACTTCGTAATTTTTTACTTCAGCTGATTTCTTAGCCATCTTGCTATTTGGATACATATAATTGCAGGTTTTATGAGTGGAAAAAAGATGGGTCGAAAAAGCAGCCATACTATATTCATCTTAAGGATGATCACCCTCTTGTGTTTGCAGCTCTTTATGATTCTTGGAAGAACTCGGAGGGTAACATTTCTAAGCTTTGTTCTATTCTTGGAGGTTTATCCTATCTGGCAGTGATAGCCGAGAATTTTAAAAATCCGGCGTATATTTTACTTTGCAGGAGAGGTAATTTACACGTTTACAATTGTGACAACCTCTTGTTCATCAACTTTACAATGGCTTCATGGTCAGTAGCGTGTTTTTCTTCATTTTACATCTATTCCTTATTAGTGCAACCATCACGTTTTGATTGGTGTACCTATTCTAACTCTTAGATAGAATGCCGGTTATCTTGGGTGATAAGAGCTCTATTGATGTCTGGCTGGATGGTTCAACTACATCTGGATTTGATTCTCTTCTTAAGCCATTTGAAAATCCTGATCTGGTAAGTGCTATCTGGAGACAATATATATATAAAGTAGTATGTATAGATTCTTATTCACGCCACTTTCATTGCCCTAATAAAATATTATGTCTGAAGTTATCTCTTTGACCTGATCTTCTCAAATTCTTCTTTCCTCCGATAGATCATAGATGATCTACTATTGTTTTAAGAATTTTTTGAACAGTCAAATAACTAATTCCTTATGGTTCTTCACTTACTATATTGTCTAGGTGTGGTACCCTGTTACATCAGCAATGGGCAAACCTTCCTTTGATGGGCCAGAGTGTATCAAAGAGGTGAGATCAGTATTTATTCCCTTACTTCTTCTATTTTTAGGGTGATATGTAAGAATCATTACCTCCCCGAAACCAGATTACATCTCAAAAGGAGGCATTGAGGTAAATAAATATATAGGATTAAGGGTGTATGATACATCTTCCAGACTAGATTTGTGATATCAAAATCGATGCCATAGTAGGATTTGAACTATCCCCTAGTTTGCTTTTTTTGAACACTTAGCTTTTTGACCTAGGAAATCTTTTTTAGCTGGTAAGATTTGAAAGGTTGGTGAAGATCTCTGTGCTTATGACATCTCGTGATATTTTGCATATAGTCATGAAGTGTTTGGTGAGTCTTGTGACGGTGAATGTTGGTTCCCATTTGTCTCTTCTCAAGATTCCACATTTTTCCTGTCAAGTCGAAATGTATGTGTACTAAAAGAAAGAACTCGATGCATTACAGATATCATTGAAGACCGAAGAGAAGAACCTAATCTCAAAGTTCTTCGCTAAGAAAACTCCTGATAGTGAAGAAGAGACCAATGAGCCAATCAAAATTTCACTAAAAGAATCTAATCACCCACCATCTGGAAGCCTGAAAGTTGAACCAGAAGAGAACAGTGACCTTCCAAGTGATTCAAAAGAAAAACGAAGCCATAAATCTGACAGTTATCCCTTACATCCGGAAGAGGATAAAAAGTGCGGAATCAAACGGGATTACGAGGAAGTAGAATCAGAGACAAAGCCTTCACCAGACAAGATTGGAAAGACTAAAATGAGTCCTCTGAAGAAGAAAAGCAACACTAATAAAACTGCAGGGGATAAACAGCCAACACTACTTTCTTACTTTGGAAAAAAATCCTAGGGCAGTATCTAATCTCTCTATAGAGGGGGACTGAAAGAAGGTAATTGATTACCTAAATGGACAAGAAGTAGCAGCAGCAGGCACAGGGTATTTTGTACGAAACTAAGAAGTTGTTGGCTGAAGTGAGCAACTTTTTTGGGTTTCCAGCTCTCATCTACAGATCTGGAAATACTTCAGCTGACATTATGGCTAAGGAGGCGAGGCAGTATGCGTCTCAACAGACTTGAGAACATATTCCTGAAGTGATTAGAACGGTGTTTGCAGTATAGCAATCAAATGTTAACTCTAGCAAATCTACTTTCTGCATCATTAGATAGCTCTACTTTTCCTAACTTTGTACAATCAATGAATTTTCCTTTTTTCAGAAAAGAAGAAGTGAAGTTCAGAAATCTTGATAAAAGATATGAAAATGACACGTCTTTTTGGTATTATTGTTGGGCTTAGGTTTATGCGAGTACAAATACTGCAGCTACATAAAGTGATGACTATTCCTTTTGGAGTAAACCTCTGGGCAAACCATCTCATAGTTTAATGGTATGGTATCCCATTAGGAGTTCTACCCTGGATTCTCTAGAACGTTGTTCTTTCTTTTTTTGCTAAGAAAATTGAATGCCATTAAACCAAAGAAATTTCAGGTGTTGTGACTGGAAGGCTGGGATTGTACCCAACCATTCTTATTACAATACTTAGCTGCAATGTCAGCAGTGTTATTGAAATTTCTTCTTAGAAATTCTAGTCTAGAAAATGAAAAATTGTTGTGAATCTTTTTGTTTTTCTTTGTCTTTTAATAGGAAAGGAAATTATGTCAAATAGAATACCAAACTACATATTGTTCATGTCAAGTTGCAGTAGAGTAACTACCCTACTTGGCCATTCCAAGAACCAATTAAAGGCACCATTTTGTGCTCTAGCTAACTTTGCTATAGAATCTGCCAAGTGATTAACATCTCTATGCACATAGGTACATTTCCAAGATAGAAAATTACTTAAAAACATCTAAGGCATCCATTTAACTGAAGAAAAGCTTCCATTTAAAGCACTGATCACATTTCTGAAGTCACCCTCCAAGTGTATTTGAGTCCATCCTTTGTCCTTAGTCCATACCACTGCCTCCAGTAAAGCCAGTGCCTCAGCCTGCTCCGGATCTAAGGCTTGTAGTGACCTTCCTCGCACTCCATAGCAAACACCTGCAAAAAAACCTACAAATCAGACTTGCTCCGGATACATTGTTCATATCAATAAAAGAAGCATCAAAAATTATTTTAAGAGAATTGTGAGCAGGGGGTTCCCATTTATGTGCAATCTGCACCCTAACATTTCTGTCAACACTAATCTGAACATTTGCTAGTCTCCATTCCTGTAGATGATTGGAGATATTTCTACCAACAATATTAGCATTTCCTTAAACATTATCAAACACCTGTGAACATCTCATCTTCCATAAGTGTCAAATGGTAAAGCTTATGGTTTTAATTACCTGCGTATCAATCAGATTAGTACCCATATTCTTATTAAACAAATTACACATCTAGGAGTGTAAGTTCAAGTCCTTCAGCTGGTTATAAAGAGAGTTATCTACTAAATTCTAGATAGAAGTAGCTACATTGCAACCTAAGAAAAGATGTTGCATATCATCAGGCCCATTCCTACAAATCTGACATGTAGTGTCTATTTGATTATTGAACCTATCCATTCTAACATTAGTTGGAACATAATTATGTATAAACTTCCACAGAAAGTGATGCACTATTGGAGGTAATCTCTAACCTCCAAAACCTTTTCCAGTCTATATCAAGGTTACTTTATAGTAGGATTCTGTCTTAAGCTGTCCTCTAGGATCAGATTAATATTCACAAAATATTTCCCTTTTAAGATAAGAGAACACAGATAGTCTGGTTTTTCAACCATTCTCCAAGACAGTAGTAAGCAAAACTTTATTAAGAATATCAGTTCTTCTAATATTCATTTCACCTAATTCTTTTGGGAAAGCTATGTCATCCCACCTTTTAGGAGAAAAGCCTCTTGTCATTTTCTGGGTTTCCCCACTGGAATTTCATTTGAATCCTATCCATTATATCTGTAAGTTTATTAGGAATATGAAAGACAGACATGTGATCACTGGGCATACTACCTAACAGAGATTGATTTAAAATGTTCTTACGTGGTTGGCAAAGAAAGATAGACTTCCACAAAGCCAGTCTACTCCTGAAATCTTCTAGAAAAGGATTAAAAGACTCGCACTTATTTTTCAGAAGCAAGAGAGGCACACCTAAGTATTTTTCCTGTAAAGCCATTTTCTTAATCCGCAGAATGTTAGAGATATCATTCTTAATATTACAAGCTTGGTAAAGGGGCGGCAGGAAATGGTAGAGGGGCGGCAAGGGTGATAGCAATGTCCCTCTAATTGGTTAGGGGGTGTTCTATAGGGTGTATAAGTTTACTGGATTACCCTTTTCACCTTAAATGGACTAATTTACCCTTACTTTTTTGATTAAAAAGACTGAATTATCCTTCCCCATTTTTAACCTAATTGAATCAGTAAATCAAAATTGTTTCTCTTTTCTTCTCCTCCTCTCCTCCATTAAAACTGATATTTCATCGTCCTCTTCGATTCATCGGCGATTTGAAAAATTTATAATACCCGAGTTAGAGTTTAGTCTATTGTTTTTGATTTAAGTTAGTTTTGCATCAAAAATTAGGGTTTTGGATCGAAATTGAAACTGAAATTTGTGTGTTGTATGTGAGTTACGGTTGGTAATAACCCGGATACCAGCAGAGTACTGTATTGGTTGAAGAACATACGGTTGCTAACAACCCAAATACGAACCGTACCTTAAAAAATTGAGAATTAGGTTTAGGTACGGTTGGTACGAAACCTTAGTTACCAACCGCACCTGGGTTCGGTTGGTAACTTAATGAAAGTTACCAACGAAGTATATCATCTGAATGTTAAGAATTTTTGAAGTGATGATGTACGGTTGTAAACTATTGTTGACTTACCAACCGTACATAATCATGTATGTTAAGAATTTTGAAGTAGTGATGTACGGTTCGAAACTATAGTTGACTTACCTTAGTAGTTTAGTTACGGTTGGTTTCGATTCCTTTTTATGAACCGTAATTAGTTACGGTTCGTATCCAAGATTTTCTATCAACCGTGGCGGTATTACGATTGGGTTTTTCCCCAAATTGAACCGATTACGGTTGGTAACTAACTTATTTCCAATAGTATGTTCTTCAGAAAATTTTAAAAATTTGATCTTTTTACATACTTTAGATAATTTTGATCAACAAAAAGCTAATGGGAACTAATTTTGATCACCCACCTCTAATTTGCCACTTGAATCACTCATTTTGGTTGAGTGAATCAAAATCTAGGGTTTCACAAATATCACAAAAGTTTTTTTTTTCTTCTCCTCAATTTTTTTTTTTTTCTTATAAGTCTAAACATCTGATTTTTGATTCTATAATAAGTGAAAATTAATTATCAAAATTAATCTTGATTATCTACACTAATCTTGATTATCATTACTAAACTTGATTATTAACAATAAGGGTTAATTAGTCATTTCCAGGGTTTTATTGATAAGGGGCACTTGAATTTACTTCTAATGACCTTTTTTGTCTTATTAGGTTGCCGCCCCTCTACCGATTCCTACCGCCCCTTTACCAAGCTTGTAATATTATATGGGACCTTGGCACTAAAAGCCATAGCTGATTTAGCAAAGTTAAAGCTTGGCCAGAAAACCTGCTAAACTGATCAATCAAAGTGGCCAGATTACTAGAATCTTTAGTTCTAGACTTTACAAAAATCAAGCAGTCATCTGCAAAAAATAGATGAGAGACAGAAGGGCAGTGTTTGTTAGCTTTGAAACTATGATAAGTCCATTAATCTCAGCAGAAAATAGAGATCTAGACAAAGACTCCATGCAAAGAATGAACAAATATGGAGACAGGGGATCATCCTTTCTCAGACCTCTTTGAGGAAAATATTGTTTACTTGGAGCACCATTTAGAAAAATGGAGGTGGAAACTATACCAATGCATTGTTGTATTATATCACACCAAGAATAAGAGAATCCTAGTTTCTTCATAGTGGCTACAAGGAAAGACCACTCTATCCTATCAAATGCTTTAGATATGTCTAGTTTAACAGCTACACAACCATCTTTAGCCTTAGTTTTCTTCATAGAGTGGATCAACTCATGTGCAATAACTATGTTGTCCTGAATTAATTTACCTGACATAAAAGCAGTCTGAGAAGTGGAGATCACCTTATGCATAACTAATTTTAATCTAGAGGCCAACAACTTAGAAATTTATAGGAGACATTACACAGACTAATTGGTCTGAAGTCAATAGCACTTTTAGGACATTTACTCTTGGAATTAAGGCTGTAAACTTATGGTTTAATTGTTTCAACATATGATGAGAGAGTGAAAGAAAGGTTGAACCATTTTTACCACATCAATTCCAACAATATCCCACATTAATTGGTAAAAACCAGGTGGGAAACCATCTGGCCCTGGAGTAGTCCAAGGAGACATAACAAACACCAATATATTTGATTTCCTCATTAGGAGGCACAACAGTAAGCATAAAATTCTCATCTTATCTTATATCTTATTTTATCTTATACTAATATAAAGAAAAGAGGTAATTGTTTGGTGAAGCCTTTTCACATGACAATAATACCCCCATTAACTAAGCTTTTATTTAATATTTGTATATTTACAGGAATGCCATTGTTTTAAAAATAGATCAAAAAAATTAAAACTTAGATATCTTTAAAAATACAGATCGGATTTTTGCAAAATTAATATATTTGGAAAGCTCTTTAAATTATCTACGTAATGATTACAAACAAGGATATTAAATTTTTATTTTAATATTTTTTTCCCATTATTATCAAATTTGGTGTTGTTAAAAGAATCCAATTCAAGCATGTGCATCGCACATGTGGCCTTACTAGTCTTCAGAAACAGTAGTCTTTATATTAGTCAAAAAAGCATCAAGACAAGGAGGATTAGTGGTTTTACTCATGTTGCTAAAATGATTCAAGAGTTCAACTTCAATGTCATCTCTTTCAGTATGCCAAATACCTATACTATTCTGAAGAGAATCAATATTAGTTTTTTTTTCTTCTAAAGTTTGCTTTGTGATGGAAATATGCAGTATTCCTATCATCCAATTTCATGGCATCATCCTTTCCTCGTTGTTTCCAAAAATCCTCTTCAGCATCATACTAGAATTTCAGATACTTAGACAAATCATCTATCCTGGCATCATACTGTCTATTATGATTTCTAGAAATACTAGCTAATTCAGATTCTAGTTTAGCTATCTGAGTACTTATATTACCAAAGTGGTGATAATTCCAGTTCCTTAGGGTATTTTTAGTATCCAAAAAACCTCTCGAAAACCTAAAAGCAGCTAATCCAGAAGTATTGCAACTCCAATTCTGTTGGATTAACTCAGCACAACTACTATCTCTAAACTAGGCTCTATTTACTCTAAAAAGTTTTTTTTAGTAGTGTTACCTATTTTAGAAGTTTCAAGCAAAATGGGACAATGATCACTACATATTGTAGTCAAGTGGTACAGAACAACATTAGGAAAGTTATGAGACCAATCAAGATTAACTAAGGCTCTATCTAGTCTTTCTAGAATTAGTTCATCATCATTTCTACTATTAGACCGTGTAAAAGGATTACCAATATATGACATGATATGCAATCCAAAGATACTAAGCATATTATTCAAGTCATCAAGATCATTTTGAACATGACTATTTCCTCCTTCCTTCTCATGAGAATCTAGGATAAAATTTAAGTCACCTATTACTACCCAAGGGTGATTATGTGTCATCCTAATTCCATTTAGATAATTCCACTGACTTTCCATATCCCTATCATCTAAAGCATTATACAAACAAGATAATATGGTATAGTTGTTTCTAGAATCAAACTTAACCAAACAGTTAATGATGTTTAATTGCATATCAACAATCTGCAGATCAATACCATCCTTCCACATTAAGAAAAGGCCACCAGAGAGAACAATATGATTTGAAAAATGATATTAGGAAATTTAAATCCTCTGACAAGATATTGCATTCTTTTTAGTAGATTCTTTGTTTCAGATAAGAAGATTATATCAGGACTATGGGATCTAATGAGCATGTGAAGGTGGTTTCTAGTACATTTATTGCCAAGCCCACAAACATTCCAAGCCAAAAATTTCATATTGCAATTTATGTTGTAGTGAAAATTCAAAAGCAAACTCCAGAATTGAAAGACACAGGTTTTATGGTAAATTAAAAAAATTTCCCTATGTATAAATAACATAGTTAATGAAGAGAAGAATTTAAGTTGAAAATTTTTATGTGAACAAATTACCTTGAAATCCCATGTAGTGCTACTTAACAGGTTTGAAAATACGAGGGTACCCAAATATACCTCAATCTAAAACTTTTCCACCTATAAGTCCTTTCTCCGAAAGTGATTGTCTATGGACTGAGTCGAGACAATACAACTAATCGGTTCACACTTCGTGTGATCGTCTATGGATACGAGATCGAGACAATACAACAACGAAGTATGTTTACTTGATAAGAGGTTCGGACTTAACCAAACATAATAGGATTACTATCAAGTAAATAGGAATTAATGTTTGTGTAATTTACTTTAAATTATAATAACAACAATTATAATTGCGGAAAATAAAAGTAAATAACACAACAAGATTTTGTTAACGAAGAAACTGCAAATGCAGAAAAACCTCGGGACCTTGTCCAGAATTGAATACTCTCAGGATTAAGCCGCTATACAAAATCAAACCAACTTCGTATAGTTGAGACAAAGCAACAAAACCTATAGTCCACCTAGTTCCGTCTGTATTCCCACGCCTCCAACTTGTAATAAGTCACGAACTTTGAACAATTCCTTTGGTTCGTATTCCAAACAGTAAAGGAACAACAAATCTGTTTGGTAACAACTCTTTTCAACCAAGTGATGTGAGTTCGACAAAAGGCTCTTCCGTTTATACCAATAAACTCATTTGTCAGGTCCTTAGATCTATCTAATAACAACCACCAAAGTAATTGTCTAGATTTTGCAATCAATACTTTGAATCACAAATAATTGTATTAATGTCGATCTACTCAACTAATCAATCCAATCTACCACAAGGATAAACCGATTATAGTTGGATCCTCTTTAACCGAAACAAGTATTGTGCACACCAAAGATTATGAACCCAAATCAGAAATCTTCTTCGTCTTCAAATCTTCTTAGATCTTCAATAAACACCTGCACACAATCAACTTGAATCTCTTGTGATCAATCACGCACGTAACGGAGTGCGTTAACAATGGATTATCACAAGACGTCTTTAGATCTACAAATAGTCTAAAGATCCCCGTCGAAACTTCGATCTAGTTTGAGTGAATCTTATATCAGAAGAGAAGATTCTCAAGCATAAACAAACTAGGTGCAATCAAAGTTCAACAACTGTTAGTCAATCAAATCAATCGAAAACTAATAATAAACCGCAATTATCTAGTTTCCCACCAACGGTACTAATAGAGATTCTTAATCCCAAAGAACTCTTTAAACCGAGCGGCCGTAAGAGATTTCGCCTAATTAGGTTACTTTCCTCTCCGAATAGGCGGCTCCACTAGTAACAAAACAACTAGGTAGTTTTGCTGGCTCTGAGGATTAGTTTGCTAGAAATGCAAACTTTGATATTTATAGACAAGGAATTTGGACACCAAGGAATTTCCAAAACCGAAAATATTCTCAAGATATGCAATATATTCCAGATTCGGTTTCCATAATTCCTGGAAATGCTTTATCCAAACATTGACCGAAAATCTCTTAGAAAATCTCCAACTAGTAAATGCACATTACTAATTTTCATTTTCCAAAAATAAAATTAAAAACCTTAATTAAAAGATTCTCAACTTATTTTTTCGATCCGGGATTTTTTTTCCTTTAGCTATTAAGGAATATCTTTGAACAATTAAAGATAAGCGTTACTGCACATGTTCAAAGAATGTCGACATCATTACTTTGTAAGTCCTATTTCATACTTACAATCTTGAAACCGATTTGCCACACTTCCAAACAAGTTTATAATTGGTTCATCTGACTTTCAAGAATTATGTGATTGATAAAGAACACTACAAATAATGGAAAAACCAAAAGGATCTTACAAATCTCACAAGACTTGCAACCTATAGAGTTAAGCACGAGGGTTCCACACACCATTTTTGATAACCAATATCAAAACCGAAACTACAAAGTAATTTTATTCTGATATGTTATCAAGGAAACAATTGCCCGAAGCAATTTTCCCTAATAGTTTAGCAAACCAAAAATCAACTAAGCACCTTAGTTCCTTTGCTAAACCGATTGTACAAATACAATCGCTTGTTCGATAAGACCAAAATAAAGATAACTCTATTTTTCTCATCAGGTTCTAATTATCCATATAACTTAGACCTTTTACTTTTAAACAAGACAAGTACTAGGTTAGTTAACTAGTATTTCTTGTTAAGGCATTCGATTAGACTTGAATAACTTAAACCTCCACTTTGATAAGTCTAACTAAGATCAGAATTAACTTAGTTTCTCTTATCCTGAATCGAATTGGACTAAACAATTCATCCCGAAAACCTTTTCTTTTGTTAAGCCATAAACAATTCATACAAGCCAAATAAATCAACTTGCATAATTATTCACCTCAACCGGAAGCAATTGAAACAACATACACATTGAAGCACCGCAATCGCACCGAAATTTTGTAAGCCTAAACGATTGAGACCAACAATAAAGCAAGATAGCAATAGTTTTTCTTAACCAAAAAAAATTGAATCACACACACATCCATACAAAAATAATGGAATAAAACATCAATTGTACCGAAATTTTGTTAAGCAAAAGCAATAAATATACGCAATAAACTCAGGCTTTTCTTAAACAGGAAAACGATTAACTAACAAAGTCGTTACCTCAAATTTCGCATCCACTTCTCCAATGTGTTTGCATCTTCTTCTAGGGAGAATTGATATCGAAATATCATTATGTTGTCATCCTTATGCAAAATAAAAGAATAACAACAACCAACCTTTACCAGAGAAAGGTTGAAAATCGGGTTTTAACCATTGCAAGCAAAAGTTGAAAACCCCGAAACACATATGCTTTTATGCTAAACCAAACGATTTAACATATTGTGACTTTTCACATATTGTTTCAATCAGAACCCCTCATGATCCTTTGATAAAGCCTACCAACATGAGCTAGAACTTAATCCTGCTAACCAAAAAGTCACCCAAACCATAAGGGCTCACATCATATGAGATCAAATATTAAGTTCAGAAAAACGAAATCAAACATCCCATAGACATACATAGCAAAAAGATAAAGCATTCAAGCACAGGCTATGTAAATCAAAAACTATCACAAAAAAAATTATAAATCAAAATAATTTTATTCATAATAAGATAGTTTTATTCATAATAGACCTAATACAATCATTGAAAGATATCAAAAATTGATGTCTATTTTCCTAGATTAAGTATTACAGCATATAACTTAATCTCTAGTGATGCTCTTGTTGTTCACTGAGGTTTCTTCAGTGTTCAAACTTTTGAAGCATGTCTCAAGAGACTTGTCTGCAACCACTTCTTGTTTCTCAAGTTTTTCAACTTGAACCTTCATATCAGCAATATCAGCTTTTGTTTCCTCAATCTTATCTTTGAGCCAATCTTGATTTCGAACCGTTATTATGAGATTGGTTCTTAGTTCTTCAAAACCTTGGATATAGTCAATCATACTATCAGAACGAATCCACTTGGTTTTGGTTGGATATTGTAGGTTGTAAGCCAACAAACATGACTCATCTTGTGATCCAACTGAACTATCAGAATCATAATCAGACATGATATTTGATATGTTTTTCTTCTTCCTCTCTGTATTGATTCCTTGACAATCTTTAACCTTTTGAGCTTCCTCCTTATTAGCCTTTGTGATACTGCGAGTTATTGGAGGCATGCTCGGTTATATAAATAAGGATTGATCAGGGTTTCAATAATAAAGGCAAGAGATAGTTTCCCTTTAAGAAGAGACAACTCTAGGACCGAAAATATCAGGAAATTCCGAAAATATTACAGAAATATATTTCGTTTCCTTTGTCCGAACTTCTCATGCTGGGAGGTTTATTAAAATTCGAAAATTCTAAATAAAGCCTATTTTTGGAAGATCATGATTAACATGAACACTTTTTAGACAGAATGGATTCGCAGTAATCCATAAAATGTCACAGATTTTTCTGATAAGCAACTACACATAAAACAAATGTGCTCTCGTTTTATTGTGCTTTTCTCATCCATAAAAAAGAGCACGGAATGGGATGAGAGTGCACAATTTCGATACAACTAAGTTGTATCGGAGTAAGCTTTTTCTAGCTTATAGCGAGTATCATAAACAAAGTTCATGTTTCTCTTTGGGAATTTCTGCCCTAAATGTTTCCTCCCAAGATGATGATCTTTTCAAACTCTAGAGATATGATCATGTGGAGAAACTGTACTGATGTGAGAATTTTCAGAGATAGATAAATCTCTCTTAATTCTTTCAATGAGATTTTCATAAGATTTTCTCATTCTAAGGACTTCCTTATGATCCACATCAGTGTGATTATCTGAAATAATTATCGGAAATTCCTGATTGTTTCTTTTAGCAGAGATTCTCTCTTTCCCTTTCTTCTGGAGTCGTTCTTCATCAAAAAAAGAATTGTTTCGATATGGGTGAGGAGGAACCTTTTTCCAGAAGCGATTATCAACTCTTTCCTTTGATTCTTTTGAGTTGATCTTATCGGGTAGTGGTATAATTTGTCTTTCTACTGAGGAATGATCTTTCAGTTTTTTAAGACAAGAAACTTCTTTCAATATTTTTACCACCGTATGATGAAGAAGTATAAGGTTCCTGTCAAGTGACTGAAAGTTGTATTCCTTAAGATCACTTACACGGAATCGGTTCAAAGTTTCCTTTGCACAAGATTTCGTTTGATCATCATTAGATCTAGAAGCTGGTTTCTTATCCTCTTCTGATTCGATGTAATTAGGAAAACTACCATCATCTTGATCTGTTTCAGATGTGATTATACCAGTTTTATCACAATCTGTAAAAGTCAAACAAGGACTTTTAGTTTCCTAAACATCAGAAGAAATCACAACAGCATCATTAGTCAGAGTTATAGGACGTGCCTCTTTTTCTTGAGTAAGAGATTGACCAAGAACTTCTAATTTGACAGTGAGATCCATATTCTCTTTGGCAGGACAAGTCAGTTGAATGTCTTTATCTCCGATCTCCTGTTTAAGAAGATTTGACTATGTCTTTAATATCATCACCTTAGAAGACGGAGATTTTATAGGCTTTAGGAGTTTTACCAACTCTTTATCAGCATCCTCTTTCCCATCAGAGAAAGACATAGATGTTTTCGCAACTCCTGGATCATGAGTTAACGAAGTGGTAACATCTTCAACTTTTGAGTATTCATACTCTTGCATAACGTTAACTGAATCAAACATGGATTCAATTTCTTATAGGTTGGATCGTACCAAACACAGATTGTTAGATATTTTTGTGTTTGGCCGCTCTGATACAAATTGAAAAGACGAGGGTACCCAAATATACCTCAATCTAAAACTTTTCCACCTATAAGTCCTTTCTCAGAAAGTGATTGTCTATGGGTGAGTCGAGACAATACAACTAATCGGTTCACACTTCGTGTGATCGTCTATGGATACGAGATCGAGACAATACAACAACGAAGTATGTTTACTTGATAAGAGGTTCGGACTTAACCAAACATAATAGGATTACTATCAAGTAAATAGGAATTAATGTTTGTGTAATTTACTTTAAATTATAATAACAACAATTATAATTGCGGAAAATAAAAGTAAATGACACAGCAAGATTTTGTTAACGAGCAAACCGCAAATGCAGAAAAACCCAGAGACCTTGTCTAGAATTGAATACTCTCAGGATTAAGCCGATATACAAAATCAAACCAACTTCGTATAGTTGAGACCAAACAACTAAACCTATAGTTCACCTAGTTCCGTATGTATTCCCACGCCTCCAGCTTGTAATAAGTCGCGTACTTGGAACAATTCCTTTGGTTCGTATTCCAAACAGTAAAGGAACAACAAATCTGTTTGGTATCAACTATTTTCAACCAAGTGTTGTGAGTTCGACAAAAGGCTCTTCCGTTTATCACAATAAACTCCTTTGTCAGGTCCTTAGATCTATCTTATCAACAACTACCAAAGTAATTGTTAAGATTTTGAAATCAATACTTTTAATTTCAAAGAAACGTATTGATGCCGATCTACACAACTAATCAATCCAATCTATCACAAGGATAAACCAATTATAGTTGGATCCTCTTTAACCGAAACAAGTATTGTGCAAACCAAAGATTATGAACCCAAATCAGAAATCTTCAAAGTCTTCTTTGTCTTCAAATCTTCTTAGATCTTCAATAAACACCTGCACACAATCAACTTGAATCTCTTGTGATCAATCACGCACAGAGCGGAGTTTGTTAACAATGGATTATCACAAGACGTCTTTGGATCAACAAACAGTCTAAAGATCCCCGTCGAAACTTCGATCTAGTTTGAGTGAATCCTATATCAGAAGAGGAGATTCTCAAGCATAAACAAACTAGGTGCAATCAAAGTTCAACAACCGTCAGTCAATCAAATCAATCAAAAACTAATAATAAACCACAATATCTAGTTTACCACCAACGGTACTAATAGAGCTTCTCAATCCCAAAGAAGTCTTTAAACCGAGCGGCCGTAAGAGATTTCGCCTAATTAGGTTACTTTCCTCTCCGAATAGGCGGCTCCACCAGTAACAACACAACTAGGTAGTTTTGATGGCTTTGAGGATTAGTTTGCTAGAAATGCAAACTTTGATATTTATAGACAAGGAAGTTTGGACACCAAGGAATTTCCAAAATCGAAAATATTCTCAAGATATGCAATATATTACAGATTCGGTTTCCATAATTCCTGGAAATGCTTTGTCCAAACATTGACCGAAAATCGCTTAGAAAATCTCCAATTAGTAAATGCACATTACTAATTTTAATTTTCCAAAAATAAAATTAAAAACCTTAATTAAAAGATTCTCAACTTATTTTTTCGATCCGGGATTTTTTTTTTCCTTTAGCTATTAAGGAATATCTTTGGACAATTAAAGATAAGCGTTACTGCACATGTTCAAAGAATGTCGACATCATTACTTTGTAAGTCTTCTTTCATACTTACAATCTTGAAACCGATTTGCCACACTTCCAAAAAAGTTTAGAATTGGTTCATCTGACTTTCAAGAATTATGTGATTGATCAAGAACACTCAATCACCAATCATGGGTTTCACGGTTCTACCAAAACAAGTTTCGGTTCTACCTCCATGTGAGTACTGGATTAGTCACACTAGCTTTCCAAAAATTCGGTTGACTAGTTACTAGGATCGGTTCCCCACATATATATGGTATCTAACTTGTATGTGTTGCACATGTCCATAGGATCGGTTCCCAATGTCTAAAAACATGTTGCACATGTTCATAGGATCGGTTCCCAATATCTAAAAACGTGTTGCACCTCATACAAGGATTGATTCCTATCTTGTGATAGGTTACACCTCTTCATAGGATCGGTTCCCCTTTGCCTAGAGTTGGTCATACCAATAACACTAAATCGATCATACCATCTCATGTAATTACTTAAGATCGGTTTCACTAATAAAAGTTATACCAATGCAAAAGTCAGGTCTTTGTGAATAGTTTTACCAAGAACATAAACAAGTCATGAGCGGTTATACTATTCACACATATTGGTAGTTCAAAAGATATGCAATGAATAACAATACCAATAAGCCTGGCGATTTCCCTTTCGATTCACAAAACAAGTTTATGAATTTACTTCCTTTAAACGAATGTAAAACATTGTTTTCTAGGATGAAATCTTCACCTCATACCCATACATAATTACAATAGCATTCATGCGATTATGTCGATGACTTATATACAAAGTTTAATGGTTAAGCAATAAACCTCGTATTGTATTCCTTAATACTACGTCTAACTAGAGTATAATCATTCATCTTCGCAGTTATGTTTTCAATATGCACGACTTGAAAGATACGTTAGGGAATGAAACAGTTCAAGTCAAATATCACTAACATCAAGTGGAAGGATGATGTTGTCGTTGTAGCTCCTTACTTCTTCACTTCTTCAAGTCTTCGTAATAATGTCTCATATCCTAATACTTTCAAGCTAACCTATACGAAGTTGACTCTAGTACATAATCAAGCGACTCTTTAAATGAGTTTTGATTCACTAAAATATGACAACCAAACTTGACATACCAACGCTTGGTGGGTTTAGCCGAGCTATGCTCTAACAATCTCCCCCTTTGTCAATTTTAGTGACAAAAATCTTACATCATATGGATAAACAAATTACAAGAATTCCTTACACATACGATTGATTCCCGAATTCAACAACACAGTAACCTGTATACATTCAATCCATAAACTCCGTTGTTGACATTATAATAACAAAGCTAATACTCCCCCAAAGGTAAGATAGGTAGATTTTATCAATCCGCATGTCTTTGTTATTCCTTTGTAGTCCATATAAATACAAATATCATATGATATGCTACTCCCCCTTAGTCCATGCTTTACTCTTTCGTTAGATAAACGTTTAAGCACAAATGTCCTTTCCCTTGGTGATACCAATCAATATAAATCAATACCAGTATCACTTGTTTACTCCATATATTTCTCCCCCTTTTTGTATTAAAATGACAAAGGTAAGAACAAATAAAGGACAAACCGAAAGGATCTTACAAATCTCACAAGACTTGCAACCTATAGAGTTAAGCACGAGGGTTCCACACACCATTTTTGATAACCAATATCAAAACCGAAACTACAAAGTAATTTTATTTTGATATGTTATCAAGGAAACAATTGCCCGAAGCAATTTTCCCTAATAGTTTAGCAAACCAAAAATCGACTAAGCACCTTAGTTCCTTTGCTAAACCGATTGTACAAATACAATCGCTTGTTCGATAAGACCAAAATAAAGATAACTATATTTTATCATCATGTTCTAATTATCCATATAACTTAGACCTTTTACTTTTAAACAAGACAAGTACTAGGTTAGTTAACTAGTATTTCTTGTTAAGGCATTCGATTAGACTTGAATAACCGAAACCTCCACTTTGATAAGTCTAACTAAGATCAGAATTAACTTAGTTTCTCTTATCCAGAATCGAATTGGACTAACCAATTCATCCCGAAAACTTTTTCTTTCGTTAAGCCATAAATAATTCATACAAACCAAATAAATCAACTTGCATAATTATTCACCTCAACCGGAAGCAATTGAAACAACATAGACATTAAAGCACCGCAATTGCACCGAAATTTTGTAAGCCTAAACGATTGATACCAAACAATAAAGCAAGATAACAATAGTTTTTCTTAACCAAAAACAATTGAATTACACACACATCCATACACAAATAATGGAATAAAACATCAATTGTACCGAAATTTTGTTAAGCAAAAGCAATAAATATACGCAATAAACTTAGGCTTTTCTTAAACAGGAAAACGATTAACTAACAAAGTCGTTACCTCAAATTTCGCATCCACTTCTCTAATATGTTTGCATCTTCTTCCAGGGAGAATTGATATCGAAATATCATTATGTTGTCATCCTTATGCAAAACAAAAGAATAACAACAACCAACCTTTACCAGAGAAAGGTTGAAAATCGGTTTTTAACCATAGCAAGCAAAAGTTGAAAACCCCGAAACACATATGCTTTTATGCTAAACCAAACGATTCAACATATTGTGACTTTTTCACATATTGTTTCAATCAGAACCCCTCATGATCCTTTGATAATGCCTACCAACATGGGCTAGTCATAAATCCTGCTAACCAAAAAGTCACCCAAACCATAAGGGTTCACAACATATGAGATCAAATATTAAGGTCAGAAAAACGAAATCAAACATCCCATAGACATACATAGCAAAAAGATAAAGCATTCAAGCACATGCTATGTAAATCAAAAACTATCACAAGAAAAATTATAAATCAAATAATTTTATTCATAATAGACCTAATACAATCATTGAAAGAAATCAAAAATTGATGTCTATTTTCCTGGATTATGTATTACAACATATAACTTAATCTCTGGTGGTGCTCTTGTTGTTCACTAAGGTTTCTTAAGTGTTCAAACTTTTGAAGCATGTCTCAAGAGACTTGTCTGAAACCACTTCTTGTTTCTCAAGTTTTTCAACTTGAACCTTCATATCAGCAATATCAGCTTTTGTTTCCTCAATCTTATCTTTGAGCCAATCTTGATTTCGAACCGTTATTATGAGATTGGTTCTTAGTTCCTAAAAACCTTGGATATAGTCAATCATACTATCAGAACGAATCCACTTGGTTTTGGTTGGATATTGTAGGTTGTAAGCCAACAAACATGACTCATCTTGTGATCCAACTGAACTATCAGAATCATAATTAGACATGATATTTGATATGTTTTTCTTCTTCCTCTCTGTATTGATTCCTTGACAATCTTTAACCTTTTGAGCTTCCTCCTTATTAGCCTTTGTGATGCTGCGAGTTATTGGAGGCATGCTCGGTTATATAAATAAGGATTGATTAGGGTTTCAATAATACAGGAAAGAGATAGTTTTCCTTTAAGAAGAGACAACTCTCGGACCGAAAAAATCAGGAAATTCCGAAAATATTACAGAAATATATTTCGTTTCCTTTGTCCGAACTTCTCATGCTGGGAGGTTTATTAAAATTCGAAAATTCTAAATAAAACTTATTTTTGGAAGATCATGATAAACATGAACACTTTTTAGACAGACATGGATTCGCAGTAATCCATAAAATGTCACAGATTTTTCTGATAAGCAACTACACATAAAACAAATGTGCTCTCGTTTTATTGTGCTTTTCTCATCCATAAAAAAGAGCACGGAATGGGATGAGAGTGCACAATTTCGATACAACTAAGTTGTATCGGAGTAAGCTTTTTCTAGCTTATAACGAGTATCAGAAACAAAGTTCATGTTTCTCTTCGGGAAAATGTTTCCTCCCAAGATGATGATCTTTTCTAACTCTAGAGATATGATCATGTGGAGAAACTGTACTGATGTGAGAATTTTCAGAGATAGATAAATCTCTCTTAATTCTTTCAATGAGATTTTCATAAGATTTTCTCATTCTAAGGACTTCCTTATGATCCACATCAGTGTGATTATCTAAAACAATTATCGGAAATTCCTGATTGTTTCTTTTAGAAGAGATTCTCTCTTTCCCTTTCTTCTGGAGTCGTTCTTCATCAAAAAAAGAATTGTTTCGATATGGGTGCGGAGGAACCTTTTTCCAGAAGCGATTATCAACTCTTTCCTCTGATTCTTTTGAGTTGATCTTATCAGGTAGTGGTATAATCTGTCTTTCTACTGAGGAATGATCTTTCAGTTTTTTAAGACAAGAAACTTCTTTCAATATTTTTACCACCGTATGTTGAAGAAGTATAAGTTTCCTGTCAAGTGACTGAAAGTTGTATTCCTTAAGATCACTTACACGGAATCGGTTCAAAGTTTCCTTTGCATAAATTTTCATTTGATCATCAATAGATCTAGAAGCTGGTTTCTTATCCTCTTCTGATTCGATGTAATTAGGCAAACTACCATCATCTTGATTTGTTTCAGATGTGACTAAACCGGTTTTATCACAATCTGTAAAAGTCAAACAAGGACTTTTAGTTTCCTCAACATCATAAGAAATCACAACATCATCATTAGTCAGAGTTATAGGACGTGCCTCTTTTTCTTGAGTAAGAGATTGACCAAGAACTTCTAATTTGACAGTGAGATCCATATTCTCTTTGGCAGGACAAGTCAGTTGAATGTCTTTATCTCCGATCTCCTGTTTAAGAAGATTTGACTATGTCTTTAATATCATCACCTTAGAAGACGGAGATTTTATAGGCTTTAGGAGTTTTACCAACTCTTTATCAGCATCCTCTTTCCCATCAGAGAAAGACATAGATGTTTTCGCAACTCCTGGATCATGAGTTAACGAAGTGGTAACATCTTCAACTTTTGAGTATTCATACTCTTGCATAACGTTAACTGAATCAAACATGGATTCAATTTCTTATAGGTTGGATCGTACCAAACACAGATTGTTAGATATTTTTGTGTTTGGCCGCTCTGATACAAATTGAAAAGACGAGGGTACCCAAATATACCTCAATCTAAAACTTTTCCACCTATAAGTCCTTTCTCCGAAAGTGATTGTCTATGGAATGAGTCGAGACAATACAACTAATCGGTTCACACTTCGTGTGATCGTCTATGGATACGAGATCGAGACAATACAACAACGAAGTATGTTTACTTGATAAGAGGTTCGGACTTAACCAAACACAATAGGATTACTATCAAGTAAATAAGAATTAACGTTTGTGTAATTTACTTTAAATTATAATAACAACAATTATAATTGCGGAAAATAAAAGTAAATGACACAACAAGATTTTGTTAACGAGGAAACCGCAAATGCAGATTAACCCCGAGACCTTGTCTAGAATTGAATACTCTCATGATTAAGCCGCTATACAAAGTCAAACCAACTTCGTATAGTTGAGACCAAGCAACTAAACCTATAGTTCACCTAGTTTCGTCTGTATTCCCACGCCTCCAACTTGTAATAAGTCACGTACTTGTAACAATTCCTTTGGTTCGTATTCCAAACAGTAAAGGAATAACAAATCTGTTTGGTATCAACTCTTTTCAACCAAGTGATGTGAGTTCGACAAAATGCTCTTCCGTTTATCACAATAAACTCCTTTGTCAGGTCCTTAGATCTATCTTATCAACAACTACCAAAGTAATTGTTAAGATTTTGCAATCAATACTTTTAATCACAAAGAAACGTATTGATGCCGATCTATACAACTAATAAATCCAATCTATCACAAGGATAAACCGATTATAGTTGGATCCTTTTAACCGAAACAAGTATTGTGCACACCAAAGATTATGAACCAAAATCAGAAATCTTCAAAGGCTTCTTAGATCTTCAATAAACACATGCACACAATCAACTTGAATCTCTTGTGATCAATCACGCACAGAGCGGAGTCTGTTAACAATGGATTATCACAAGACATCTTTAGATTAACAAACAGTCTAAAGATCCCCGTCGAAACTTCGATCTAGTTTGAGTGAATCTTATATCAGAAGAGAAGATTCTCAAGTATAAAAAAAACTAGATGCAATCAAAGTTCAACAACCGTTAGTCAATCAAATCAATCAAAAACTAATAATAAACCACAATTATCTAGTTTCCAACCAACGGTACTAATAGAGCTTCTCAATCCCAAAGAAGTCTTTAAACCGAGCGGCCGTAAGAGATTTCGCCTAATTTGGGTACTTTCCTCTCCGAATTGGCGGCTCTACCAGTAACAACACAACTAGGTAGTTTTGCTGGCTCTGAGGATTAGTTTGCTAGAAATGCAAACTTTGATATTTATAGACAAGGAAGTTTGGACACCAAGGAATTTCCAAAACCGAAAATATTCTCAAGATATGCAATATATTCCAGATTCGGTTTCCATAATTCCTGGAAATGCTTTATCCAAACATTGACCGAAAATCTCTTAGAAAATCTCCAATTAGTAAATGCACATTACTAATTTTAATTTTCCAAAAATAAAATTAAAAACCTTAATTAAAATATTCTCAACTTATTTTTTCGATCCGGGATTTTTTTCCTTTAGGAATTAAGGAATATCTTTGAACAATTAAAGATAAGCGTTACTGCACATGTTCAAAGAATGTCGACATCATTACTTTGTAAGTCCTCTTTCATACTCACGATTTTGAAACTGATTTTCCACACTTCCAAACAAGTTTAGAATTGGTTCATCTGACTTTCAAGAATTATGTGATTGATCAAGAACACTCAATCACCAATCATGGGTTTCACGGTTCTACCAAAACAAGTTTCGGTTCTACCTCCATGTGAGTACTGGATTAGTCACACTAGATTTCCAAAAATTCGGTTGACTAGGTACTAGGATCGGTTCCCCATATATATATGGTATCTAACTTGTATTTGTTGCACATGTCCATAGGATCGGTTCCCAATGTCTAAAAATGTGTTGTACATGTTCATAGGATCGGTCCCAATATCTAGAAACTTGATGCACCTCATATAAGGATCGATTCCTCTCTTGTGATAGGTTGCACCTCTTCATAGGATCGGTTCCCCTTTGCCTAGAGTTGGTCATACCAATAACACTAAATCGATCATACCATCTCAGATGATTACTTAAGATCGGTTTCACTAATAAAAGTTATACCAATACAAAAGTCAGGTCTTTGTGAATAGTTTTACCAAGAACATAAACAAGTCATGAGCGGTTATACTATTCATACATATTGGTAGTTCAAAAGATATGCAATGAATAATAATACCAACAAGCCTGGCGATTTCCCTTTCGATTCACAAAACAAGTTTATGAATTTACTTCCTTTAAATGAATGTAAAACATTGTTTCCTAGGATCAAATCTTCACCTCATACCCATACATAATCACAATAGCATTCATGCGATTATGTCGATGTATTATATACAAAGTTTAATGGTTAAGCAATAAACCTCGTATTGTATTCTTTAATACTACGTCTAACTAGAGTATAATCATTCATGCTTCGCAGTTATGTTTTCAATATGCACGACTTGAAAGATACGTTAGGGAATGAAACCGTTCAAGTTAAATATCACTAACCTCAAGTGGAAGGATGATGTTGTCGTTGTAGATCCTTACTTCTTCACTTCTTCAAGTCTTTGTAATACTTGTAATGTCTCATATCCTAATACTTTCAAGCTAACCTATACGAAGTTGACTCTAGTACATAATCAAGCGACTCTTTAAATGAGTTTTGATTCACTAAAATATGACAACCAAACTTGACATACCAACGCTTGGTGGGTTCAACCGAGCTATGCTCTAACAAGGTTGTCCTCAGTTGCGTTCTTGGATGCTGTTTGTGTATCACAAGCATTTTCAAAGTGTTGAGAAGAAGAATATGAACCTTTTGTACCTTTCATGAGTTGGTCAGTTGCACTTCTAAGCCTTTTGCCAAGTCTTTCATATTTTAGATTATTACCTTTATGTTCATACATCACCGTTTTTGAAATAACTCTTAGTCCATATCGAGGGGGAATAAAGCTCTTTTGTTTGGTAATTTTCTGTTGAGCTGCTTTTGGAATCACTGTTGTTGATTTCATTCCTTGAGCAATCCTTCTTACACCAGAACCAGCAACACCAAAATAATATGGTTTTTTTGTGAGCCTTAACAAGGAAGTCAGCAGAAGCTTTGCAAGCACATTTAGCATGTTTCAAAATATAACATTCTGGACAGATTTTGTGTGGTTGTTTCTCATAGAAGAACCTGATCCATCTTGTGCAGCCAAAGTTAGTAAGATCCATAACACCCCTTCTCAGTTGATTACTTAAGTCAATTTGGATACATACTTTCATAGGATATCCAGTTGAAGGAATTGCATCTCTATTTCAATAGCAATGACTTCACCCGTTATCTATCTAATCTTCCTCATAGCATGAGAGTTCGTGTGTTCTAGTAGTAGTTTCTTCAATTAAATCCAGAAATATTGGCGCTCCCTGTCCAAATCTTGGTAAACCATTTCTATGTTGTAGTCATAGAGGACTACCAGATGACCATTGATTCTATATGGTCTCTCCTCCCAGATTTTGTTCAGTGTAATCCAGCTCTTAAAATTAAATTTCATGATATTTGTATCCAACTCGAAAACCCTAATTTTATCTTATGGGATAATCGGACAAGTAAAATTGATGTGATTCTTTACAGATTTCAACTGCATAGTACCTTCAATAATTATTTTACCAACCAGAATAACTTCCATCTCCTTCTTTTTTTTCTACCCGCTCAATGTTATGAGTCACCGCTTTATCAACATCCCCTAGTTCAATTGCTGCATTTATGAATTTTTCTGCCAAGTCAACGACGGAGTTTTCAACATTGTCTGCCATTTTTCTATAATTAGGGTTCAAGTGATATAAGAAAATTTTCGATACAAATGGATCGTAGATTAGAGATGGTTTTTTATAGCTTTGAAGGATATTTAGGGTTTGAAGAATCATATTACGAAAAATATGGATTTTTGATTGATTTTTGGCTAGGGAATTTCCTATCAGTTTGGTAACAAAATAATTTCCATTTAGGAAGCCGAGAAGAATAAGGAAACCTAATAAAATTCTATACCGAGATGGTTGAGTTTTTTGAATTTTGAATTTGCAAAAGACGCGACCTTTTCCACACTGCAAACGATTTGGATCAGCCCAGAACCGATCCATCTTCTTCAACAAATTTTGAGCAATGCTTTGATACACAATAGCTTCTAAAATCTTTAGAATAATTGCCGCAAACGCATACAAACAACTATATCAGTAGCAAACGCCATGAATGACAACACTGCCTGTAAACATATAGAGGGATCAAAGATATTAGACACACATTATCAAAGCAGAAAGCAAAAGATTTTTGAAACAAAAATTCTTTAATGAAAAATAATGATTATTTAAGAAATTAAAAATTAAAAATCATGTGAGATTTGATGATAGAATCAAAAGATTTAAATATCAGAAGAAGGGAATCAAGAGAGTTAAGATTGATCACAGTTTTTTTTTAACTGAGTTGACTCATTTTTCGCCTGATCCACAGAGCCCTAAAGTCGATCGTTGTGAATCAACTTGTAATCATCTATTATTGTTTTATTATACCAGAACAACTGGTTATTATTAGAATCAAAGCATCCTAATACTAATTAAGGTAACTATATTAGCTGCAAAGTCATTCCAGGAGTAGCTTTTTGAAAGGTTTGGGTAGGCATTACATAAAGGCTGAGCACCATTGGGTATCCAATTGTCTCTAAAAGCCAAAATGGTATTGTCGTCCCTAAGATCCCAAACAACATTATGGAGAATGAAATCTATGCCTCTGCAAATGCTTCTCCATACCCCAAAAGCAGTCTCTACTCAATGAGTAATGATGAGGAACACAATATTTGAAATACTTACATTTCAAAATCTTAAAACAAAGCTTATTCTGAGAGTGAATTAAATTCCAAGCAATTTTAGTGAATAAATATATGTTTGTATGTTTAATATTTTTTAAACTAAGGCTCCCTTGAAATTTGTGGGTATAAAATTTTACCCAAATTTTTCAAGTATAGGCCACCAGGTCTATTTTTTCCCCACCAAAAATCTTTTTGGGACTGCTATATCTGGTGAATTACTTTGTCGGGAATAGAAAAGGTGTTCATATGATAGACCAGAGAGGCCTTGAGCACATGATCAATAAGAACAGACTTTCTTGCATGGTTAATGTTTTTACCTGGCCATTTTGCTACACTCTTGTCAAAATGACTAGTTAAAGGATATAAGAATCTGTTTTGGACTTAGTTATGAAAAGAGGAATACCCAATTATTTCTCATTTAGGGCAATTTTCATAACATTAAGGGTCCTGATAAGAGAAACATCAAGGCTAGGATCAATATTATGGCTGAAAAAGCAACCCAATTTCTCAAAATTTATGACCTGACCAGATACAAGGCTAAAGTCTTTGATTAAGCCCATTAAATTCTCAGCATTAACATGAGAAGCTTTAGCGAAAACAAGATTGTCATCTGTAATTAGCAGATGACTGATGCTAAGCGCATCTTTAGTGACCTTAAATCCATGGATGAGCTGGCAATTCTCAGCAAGGATTAGGTATCTGGAAATAGTCTCCATACATATTATGAAAAGGTATCGAGGCAGGGGGTCATCCTGTCACAAACCCCTAGTTGGTCTACAAGCCTTATATGGAAATCCATTTGTCATGATGGAAATATTGGTAGTGCTTATGCACTAATAAACAATCTCACACCGATGTTCTGGAAAACCAAAGACTTGAGAACATCGATGGAGGTACTAATTAGAGTACGAGAAGGTTTCGCCACTAGGTAGTCATCGGACTACCTGTTTGGTAGACAACTCATGACTAAGCGGATAATTTGTCCATCAGTGGCAAAGATTTTTATGTGCTCTTGCAATAATATAAAAGAAAAGTTCTTGGAGTATGGTTTAGCAAGAACAACGTTCTCTCCTCTCTAGAATGTTGCTCTTGATAAACCATAGTCCGAGAACTTCTCTTTATATTATTGCAAGAGCACATAAAAATCTTTGTTTAGAAGTTGTTTTTTTGACTTCTGAAAGTAGAAAAGTCAGAAATTAGTTTGCGCATACAATTTTAAAATAATTTTTGGAAGCATAAAATTAATTTGTAAAACAAAAATATTTTACTCCTGATTTCTGCTTCCGACTTCTGTATTTGGAGGTATCCAAACAAAAATTGAATTGATTATTTCACTAATAAGAAAAGAAAGATTGCATCTCCTAAGACTAAGTCTTATGGGCTAGATTATTTGGAGGTATCCAAACAAAAATTGAATTGATTATTTCACTAATAAGAAAAGAAAGATTGCATCTCCTAAGTAGGTTTCCCACAGACTACCAATGTGATATACCCAATAAGTCAAGTATAACCATTAACGGTCTTACATGTTAGACTAATCTAACAACGACAGTCTTAGTTGTTGAACGATAACACATAATGATGTGACACTTCAATTATGCAGGAGTATTTATTTAGGGAGGTGATCCTGTTCAATTGTAAATACATTAATAATTTTATAGCCTAATAACCGAGACAAGTCGCTCTTTATGAAGAAGATAGACTATTGCAAACCGGCAAACGATACGAGTTACCAAACTCTTTACTCATTGCGAACGCTATTCCAGCTAAAGAGATTTGACAATTCAATTTTGGTAGTTAGAATTTGAAACAGTTTATGATGCATCAATTTGTTCTTTGGATTAGCTAAATGCCTAAACCTTGCGTGTTAATGGAGTTGGTGGCTTAAATCGTTCTATGACGTGAATGCTGACTTCAAAATCAAGAGTATTTGAGGTTTGAAACTTGGGAAAATGCCCCAATATGAGGTGCAATGTTGGAAATCTGCCCTAATGTTAAAGAAAAAAGTTGGAAAAATGCCCCATTCCGTTAACTTTGCCATCCAACCCAGTTAAGTCATATGTGTAAGGCCACGATCACCACCAGAACCGCTACAAAAACCACTGTCGCCACTCGCCACCACCTGAACCTTAAATCCTAAACCATCAACCTGAATCCTGAATTTTAAACCCTGAAACTTGAATTCTGAAGGGCTTTTTTTCGCGTGTGAGATGTCACACATGTGACTTAACCGGGTATTTTTCTAAATTTTTAAATGTTAGGGCAGATTTCCAGCATTGCACCCCGTATTGGGGCATTTTCCCAATTTTCCCTTGAAACTTTGAGGCCGAAGCTAATTAACATAGAGCTAATTTGCATTTCATTTTCAGTTGACTACACGGGTGTTTCGAACCTGTGAATTTCATCTGCAAAACTAAAGATTCATCTATCATCACTTCATTCATTCAATGAATTCATCTCAAAATCAAGAACAAAATCCAAATACAGTAATCCCAATTCAAGCTTCAGTTGATGGCCTTGTAAAAAGTTGGAAAAGGAGGCAAAAATGGCAACTTGTATTCCATAATCAAGAACCAGAAAATGTGAGCAGTGATAAGAAGCAAAGAGCTCCATGGAGAATACGCTTAGCGAAATTCCTCGAATCAACACCGGTGCATGTTATCTCAATCTTACTTATCTTAACTGATCTCGTTTTTACTGTTCTCGATCTTTCTTTCTCAGTACTATCATGCAAAAATAAGAAAGAGGACGAAGAGAATGAATTGTTTCATTGGGGAGGGATTGTCACATTGATTATACTTTGTCTAAAAGTACTGGCTTCAATTGTAGCAACAGGTACATCATTTTTTGTACGTCCAGGTCATGTCATTGATGGTGTATTTGTGACTAGTGCGTTAATATTAGAATTTTTGAAGAAGGAATGGTCTGGGTTGCTGCTGCTGGTTAGTCTCTGGCGTATTGTTAGGGTGGTGGAGAGTGTTTTTGAGCTTAGTAATCAGGCCATGGAGGCTAAAATTGTAGCAATACAACGTCAATTTGAGGCGCTTCAAAACAGGAACCAGCTACTTCCAGCTGTAACGGCATAGCTGATGGCAAAACAGCGGAGCCGAAAATAAAAATTTGTAAATTATTATTGTTTGACGATCGATAATTGTAAATCAATTATGAATAATTTTCTATTCATTTTTTGTTGTTGTTCTTGCCGATACCATTGATTGTTTTATCAAGTTGGACTTTCAAAGAGTGATTTCGAAGACACTGATGTTTCATTTGAAAGATAGGATGAAGTTGGTGGGGTTTTGTTTGTGGGGTGTACTATCTCATTCACTATTAGAAAGGCTGTTAGTTTGCAACTTGACCGTAAAGTATACAAAAAACATGGCAATGCTTGCAGTTTACTTGTCTTTGACCAACGGATACCACGTTAAGTATAAAATCATGTTTATAGGTATGCCCACAGATAACTTCTCAAGGTTTATTGATCTAGTTCATTAATTACTTCATTCTGTTTCCAATGAATCCATCTTCTTAAATTCAAGAAGCACACAGCATATGGCGGATTCGTTAATAATCCCGATCGAGAATTCAGTCAACAGTCTTGTTAAAAACTGGAAAAGGAGACGAAAGTGGCAGCTTGTTTTTGGTAACCAAGATCCTGCTACAGATGACCAGAACGGAAGGAATAGAGCTCCATGGAGAGTTTGGTTGGGAAAATTCATCGAGTCGACCCCAGTTCATATTGCTTCTCTCATACTTCTTTTAATCGATCTCGTCTTAACTGTCCTTGATATCTCTACTTCATTAGTATCATGTAAAGCTAAGAAAGACGAGGAAGAAAATGAAGTGTTTCATTGGATAGGAATTGCCATATTGAGTGTTTTAACGCTTAAAGTGCTGGTTTCAGTTGTGGCTTGGGGTATATCGTTCTTTAAACGTCCGGGAAATGTCATCGACGGCGTGGTAGTGATTAGTGCGTTGATATTGGAATTTGTAAAAGAAAATTGGGCAGGATTGTTGGTGGTGGTTAGCATATGGCGAGTTGTTCGTGTCGTTGAGAGTGTTTTTGAGCTTAGTGACGAAGCAATTGAAGCTAAGATTCAAGGCATACAGCGTCAGTTTGAAGATCTTAGGAACGAGAATCAATCGCTTCGTGATGAGATTGCTGAAAATTCTGAGAAGATAGCTGAACTAGAAAAGGAATTGGATGAATTAAGATTTAAGAAAATTATTACGTAAATAAGTATCATTTCGAGATTTAATGAGTATTGCTTTTCTTTTTAGTGCTGTATCTGGTTGGATGGTGGATCTATTCACACTTCTATTTTCACACTATTTCATATTTTGGGAGTTTTTTTTCCAAAAAAATCTAGAGTGTTGTTAATCGGAGGGAAGGAATAGATTTGAGGAGGTTAAATACTAGTTAGTTTTCGGTCAAAGTCAAACTAAGTGAAATAGAGGAATTATTTTTTAGAAATGCCAGCCATACCCTCTATAATTTTTCGATCAAAATCAAATAACCTAGCACTTGATAGTTGATACAACAGTGCACACGAGAGATCCTCACCAAATAATTGACGAGATCAGTTGCTTAAAACTTTTAAATTCAATATGAGAACTCTAAGAATCATCAATCAAACAAATATGTCATTTATATGATCCAAAAATAATTCCGATCTTCAAAGAAAGTGGAGATACAGGTTAACACCTTCTTTTTAGTTATCGACCATGGAAGGTTCATTCCCATCAAAGGGGTATTCATTCCAAGTTAACGGAAGATATAGCATCCGAATCATTAGTTAAACCTGCAAGTCAAAGGTGATTAAAAATTTTAAAAAAAAATCAAATGGTTTTTCATGATGACGACGATGGTGTTGGTTGACGGTGTTATTGGTTCTTTGGTGAGACTCCGTCAGTTTATGATAATGGATTGTTACTATGCCTTGCATCAAAATATTAGTGAAGAAGATGAATTTTTATTTTTGTTTTATCATAGGTTAAAGGATATATTGGATATTTCATCTCTCTTTCAAAAAGTCATTCCCACCCTTGAAATTTTAATTCCCTCCTCATAATATTTCCCTCCTCAAATCCATTGTTTCCCTCCTAATTACAAGACTCAAAAAATCCTAGACAGTAGCGGATTTGAAGCTAATATTTTGGAGATATATTATTCTTGCAAAGCTCTACATACCTACTAAAAATGAGTACATTCTGAAATACCAAACCTCGCAATCTATCGATTTTAATTTTAACGGTTGAAAATTCGTTAATTTTCGGCAGTTAATTTTCAAAGTAGTAGATATTGATGTTACGCCTTTCGGAATTTGCTCTTTTTTGGTAAGAACGTAGAGCTATATAGGACGAACATATAACCAAAATATTAGCTTCAAATTTGCCTGGCTAAATTGGGGCCTATGCCCATTAATTTGGGCCTACGACTACATGACAAAAAAAAAGGTAATTGAAAAGTAAAAAAAACCACCCCTTATCCAATTATTTTAAAAAATGACGAATTTACCCCTTGATTAATTAGTGTTAATCGGGTGATTAATTGATGTTTAATCAAATTAAATTAAAAATTAACTAATCTTGATTCTTCATCAAAACGTGAATTTTTTTTATTTTTATTTTGAAAAAATCAAACCAGAATCGGTATATGAACGTGCTCTCATAAACCGATTCTGGGTTACTTTTTACAATTCACAAAAAAAACCAGAATCGGTTTTTACAAATGTAGACAAAAAACCGATTATGGGAAAGAAAAAAAATCAAACATAATTTAAATCATACTCGATTTGAAAATGAGTATGATTTCATACTCGATTTCAGTTCGCGTATAAATTCATATACTCATTTTGAGATCGAGTATGAAATCATTTTCAATTTGGGTATAACCAGAATCGGTTTACACGATACACACATAAAAACCGATTATTGACATTGCACAACAGGAATTGGTTTATAAAAGTGCTCATGTAACAAAAAAAAAGATACAGAAAAATTGTGAATTTTTTCTTACAACAATCGGTTTACTCGACACACATATAAAATCCGATTCTAGCATTATACATCAATAATCGGTTTTTATAAGTGCTAATGTAATCCGATTATGGGCTACTTGATTATGAATTCAAATGGTAGACAATCGGGCTATGTGGACATTAACATTGACCGATTCTGGTTCAAATTGCTCGAACCACAAAACATATCCAGGACAATCGGTCTTTGTGGGAATGAACATAAACCGTTTCTATTTGCAATCGGATCACATGTACATTAACGTTAACCGATTCTGGTAAACCCGGAAAAGTTTGATTTCAAAATTTTCAATTTTTGAGCGATTGCATGTTACTAAAACCTAGTTGGGCCGACCGAGCGAAGCGAGGGAGGACCTTTATATGGCCATTTTTTTGTAAAATCTAAGTGATCAATTGACACAAAAAGATTAGAAATGGTTAGGGCCGAAAAACCAAAAATGTCCCTCCCTTTTAGTCCAATTACTATAACTCTTTGTGTATCCTATCTTTTCAGGGGTATAATTGGAAACCAAACTTTAATATAACATATCTAAAAATCCGTGCCTTGGAATTTTACAAAATTTATCTCGTTGGAAAGGTTATAAAAAACTGTACGCAACAAGTACAAACAACAATATCAAATTTAGAGTTTTTACGAAAAATTCGGAGGTATTTATCATTTTAGGCACAATTTTAGAAAATTAAATGTATATCCATTATGCAAACCACCACAAAAGATACATAATACTTTATGTAGCAAAATTTTAGTTTATGCATCAACTAATTTTCCGTTGCAACTAATAAAACGATGTACTCCCTCCGTTTCAAGAAAAATGATACTTTAATTTTAGGCACAATTCTCGAAAATTGAATGCATAGCCATTATGCAAACCACCACAAAGGATGCATAACACATCATGCAACCATATTTTGGTTTAAGGATCGACTAATTTTCCGTTTTTGAAAAAGTGATACTTTCTCAACCCGTTTCAGGAAAAGTGAAACTTTCGATCCGTTTCGGGAAAAGTGATACTTTCGCCCCGTTTCTGATACTTTTTCTGAAACGGGGCGAAAGTATCACTTTTTCCGAAACGGGGCAAAAGTATCACTTTTTCCGAAACGGGGCGAAAGTATCACTTTTTTAGAAACGGGGCGAAAGTATCACTTTTTCAGAAATGGGGTGAAAGTATCACCTTTTCTTAAACGGGACGAAAGTAGTCGCAGACGAACCCCATGTTCATTTTTTTTTTTTCGGTCGGCCCTCCCACTGTGGCAACGGTTATACTAGTTTAGATTGAGAAGAAGAATCAGTTGAAGTGGAGATGAAAATAATTTTGATTTTGATTTTGATTTTGATTTTATGGTGGGTTTGGATGTAGAATTTTAAAGGTGGAATTTATGGGTCTAGGGGATTTGGTAGAATTACGTTTCCTTATGTCTGTTTGGTTTCCCGAATCCTTGGAATCACGTTTCCTACGGGATTCAGTTTTCCAGCAAATCCTCAATATGGAGTCCGACCCCTCCCCCCTAAGATTTGCTGTGAAACTTACCAAGGGATTTATGGACCCACTTTTTTTTTAACTCTAAATCTCATATATATGCAATTTTAAGATTTGAGGGTAATGGCAAACGGTATAAAAACTTTAATTCAAGAAAACCTTATAAATCCTAGGAATTTTTATTGAGTTACCAAACACACAAGGAATTTACATAAATCCCAGAATTTATAATCCCATGCGATTATAAATTCCAGGAAACAGTGAATTCTGCGAACAAACCCACCATTAGTTTTTAGTTTTTAATTTTATGATTTTAGGTTTATGATTTTGATTTTGATTTTGGTTTTTAATTTTATGATTTGAGTTTTATGATTTTGATTTTGATTTTGATTTTTTAATTTTATGATTAGGATTTAATGGGGACACATTTGTAGTATTGGTATTTGATAAAGGGTAAGTTGGTAGTTTCATCTCTTAATAATCTTTTTTTGTCCCGTAGTGTAGGTCCAAATTAAGCCAGGCAAATTTGCTACCGTCTAGATTTTTTTTTAGGGAAAAAGACGCCCAAAATGTGAGATAGTGTGAAAATAGATGTGTGAATGGATCCTCCCTCATTTAGTTTATGTTAAATCAAGAGATATTTTGTAAATGGGTTGTAAGTTTATAACCAAATTAGGTTCTAGGTCGTAAAACATGTTGCTGATGCATTAGGGTTATAGACTAACTGGGCCTGTTAGAGAAATGTTAGCTGACTGTTGCATTTTGTCAAACCCCCTGACCGTTAGTTGACTAGCTACAGTTTAATTATTTTTAACAAATCTAGAATCTCATCCTTTTATCCTTCATCTTCTTCTTCCATCTGATTAATTGTCTTTTTTAACGCATAATATACCTTTTCCATATGAACGAACAAGAGGATTTCACAAGGATAAACCCATCCATGGAGCCAGATTGGCCAACCACGGGCTCCAACGGCCGCTCTTGCATGGAGGACGGATCACAAACTTGCGGCAAAGTAATCAACATTTCTCCATTCAATTTATTCTCTTGAGGGTTTTCCACTTAGGTTCTCTTGACTGAAATTTAGATCGAAGAATTTTTATGTTCCTCTCCAATTTTGTTTCCCCTAAATCGCAGCAACAACCAGAGATGAGAATAGGGAAGGATTTGAATTGTTGATTGTTCGAATTAATGATAGAGAACTAGAAAGAGCTTGGGTTTAATTCGAATCTATGAGGGGCTGGAGTAGATTGAAAACAACAGTGAAGAAAATATGAAGATTTAAGAAAGAATGAATTAGGTAGGTTAATTGTTCATGCTAGTTGTGTTCGAAATGTAAAAGGGTTGTGCATGAAATGCAAGTCGTGAGAGAAGGGAAGATTGTTGCGGTTGACATCGGTGATGGAGGAGAAGAAATTGCTCCATTCTCTTGTTCATAAGTCGTTCGATGAAATGTCTGTTAGCTTGGTTAGGTATTTAACTTAGGATAGGATATTATGTCGTATCATTATCTTATATAAGGGCAGTTTAGTAAACATTTCAGACAGTCAACCTTAGTCCATGACCCTAACACATCAACAACATGTTCTACGACCCATACCCTAATTTAGCTATAAACTTGTGACTCTTTTATAAGATATCTCTTAAATCAATTTCAGTGTGTTTTTGTTCCGTTTTGCCCTTGAATTTGAATTCCTGGGTCAAAAAGACAAGTAAAATATTGGTCCTTCTCTAATGACCAAGAAAGTAAAAGATATTGTTTTAATATCCAAATTGGATATTCTGCCCAACAATTAAAGAATAGTACAAGTGGAACTGTCCAACATGCCCCTAAACGTACGTTTCTCTTCTTCTTTCCCTACTTTCGACGGTAATTAAATTACCAAAATCTAGTCTCTGTGTGTGAAACTGGCGTTAGTGGTGAGTAGTTGATAAGAACTAAGTATGATGATTATTGAGACTGTACATTTGATGGTGTTAAACTAAGGGTTTGAAACTTTAAATATTAACAGTGGCATCAATATCAGTTTGATTAAAGAGGGTAACGACATCACAATCTTTGTTGGCATTTGGAGAAATTGAGATCGATGGAAGATAAGGTCGATCACACTTCAGCACAGTTATGTATAGTCGTTCTTGATATGTAGACTCTAAGCTTAGTTAAGAACAAAACATGATTGAATTCTAATGGTAAGTCTTCTTTTGATTTTTTTTTCATGAGTGTTTTACTTAATCGAGTTGTTATATAAAATCCTAATAGTAATGGGTCTCTGCAGTGATACCCAATTTACTATTGTTAATTGTTAGTAATCGATCTCCCAATGTTTGTGATTTCTGTTAAGTAATTAAGTTGAACTTCATTTCAATCCCAAATCAGTAAACAAATTGGATGTGTTGCCCGGAAAATAACTTGGAGCCATGGTGGTTGCCATTGATTATTATCGATGAATGAGTGGATTAAGAGTTATTTTAGTGTTTATATATGTCAAGGACTGTGTAATGTATATCCTATTAGAGTTTGTAGGGAAGAAGATCTATAAACGACAGCCAAAAGATACTTCTACACACTAATTTTACTCCCTTGAAGTGTTTGAGAAAAGTTGAAAGAGAGTTCACCTAAATATGATAGGGAAAACCACGAAATAGACAAAGATGCACCCGAGTGCATAATGCATATTCTGGCATAGAAATATATTTTGGTCAGGTTGCACCCGAGTGCATAATGTATATTTCTTTTGACTTTTTTTGGTTGTTCCTTTTTTTTTTTTTTTAAAAATTGTTTCAGGTTGATGTTTCTAATGGTGAGTGTGATGATAATCATGGTGGATTTATTACTCGAAATCCTGAACTAATGGTTTTGGTTATGTACAATATATTGCAGGTGACTAGTTGGATAAACCTAGATTTATTCACGAAGTACAAAAGATGCACCCGAGTGCATAATGTATTTTTTTCTTTTGCAGGAAATAGGTTTTGACCAGATGCACCTAGGTGTATAATGAATATTTTTATAGAAGATAGGTTATGGACACGTTGCACCTGGGTTCATAATACATATTTTTATAGGAAATAAATTTTGGTCAAGTTGCACCTGGGTGCATAATGTATATTCGGTCTGGTGTCAAGTTTTTTTTTTTTTTTTTTTTTTCCGAATTTCATATCAACAATGGATCTTGTTTTGTTGAGATTTTCGAGCCCTTTCCAAAAATATAAATTTTATTAAAATCCGACTTATATTTCGGAAGTTAAGAGTTTTCTCGCGATTAATTTTAAATTAGAAAGAGAAAATGGTATAATAAAAAATAAAATTTAAAGCAAAGGGTGTATATGGCTAATATTTCGTATGTCTTTTTCACCCAAGCCTATATTTTACAAGTCCACTACTACCAACCTTTAGGGCCCTATGGTCATATGACCCATTTTCCGGTTTTTGTTTGAACATAAAATGGTTACTGCTTATGAAAGGTGGCTCTTCCGGGTTCATGGAGAAATAACCAATACTACTACGTGTGACGGTACAAGTAAAAAAGTAACGAGGTCTGTTAGAGTATAGGATTCGTAATAATAAATTATATGGAAAGTTTTAGTATTTAGGGTTATATTTAGTATTTGATATATTTAGTATGAATTGATTTACAAGCATTATTCTTGCATACCAAGTTACGGTATCGCTATATATACCCTATGGGTTCTCAATGTAATATATACCATTCAATAATAGAATTCTCTTTTATCTTTATATTTTCTAGTTCTAAGTTGGTATCAGCAGGTTCGATCCGGACCTGTTGCCCACCTCGTTTCTTTTCTAACCGGCGGCGGTAGCCTTCCATGCTACCGCCCGCCGGATCTTTCTTCCGTTGCAACATTATTAATTTTTCATACCAGGTTTTTATTTTTAGGTTTATCATCCATATTTGCCAAACTCTAAATCCAACCTCGTAACTGAAGTTATCAGATTTTGTTGAAGATGTCGGCAACACCACCTCTCCCTTTAGGAAGTTTCATTACTTATTTACGGTTCGATGTGCTCCTTTGATTCTTTTAATGATTGTGGACCCAAGAACGGTGATTCTCCTAATCAATTATCCCTTTTCTCTACTGTCGCACTATTCTTCGTCAACTTTTCTATTTTATTCTCCTAATCATCTCTTTTCTCTACTGTCGCGCTATTCTTCGTCAATGCACTATTCTTCGTCAACTTTTCTATTTATTCTCTTAATCATCTCTTTTCTCTACTGTCGTTCTTCGTCAACGCACTATTCTTCGTCAACTTTTCTATTTTATTCTCCTAATCATCTCTTTTCTCTACTGTCGCGCTATTCTTCTCAAATCCCTATTTTGAATCCATCGACGCTTCTGTGAATTTCGTTGTTTTTGGCGGTTCTCCTAATCGGTAAATTTTTCTTATGGCGACGCGCTTTCTTCTTATGCATCTTGGACGTTTATTGGCACCGCACTTCATCAACAACTTTCATGGCCAATCTCATGTGATTTTCAATCCCCATGAGATTGAGGGAGGGTGTTAGAGTATAGGATTCGTAATAATAAATTATATGGAAAGTTTTAGTATTTAGGGTTATATTTAATATTTGATATATTTAGTATGAATTGATTTACAAGCATTATTCTTGCATACCAAGTTACGGTATCGCTATATATACCCTATGGGTTCTCAATGTAATATATACCATTCAATAATAGAATTCTCTTTTATCTTTATATTTTTGTTTGAACATAAAATGGTTACTGCTTATGAAAGGTGGCTCTTCCGGGTTCATGGAGAAATAACCAATACTACTACGTGTGACGGTACAAGTAAAAAAGTAACGAGGTCCAGCAAAAATCTCCCATTTTAGGACAAGTTCGGACTGGAAGATCATACGATAGTCTGGTTTACTTTATCATTTACCAAGGAGAATTTTTATTACCAGAAGTCTAAAGAAGACTGTGTATTACATACTTAGTAAAAAAAAATCAATTTCAATTTGAATTTCCGCATCTTGAAAACGATCCACAGTTTAATGACATGCACCAACCGAAATCCGTTTGATCAGTAAAAATTGCAAAATCTGTATTTTTTAAGCTTGGAAAAGCGCAAAGTGGCATGGTACTATTGCAAATTACTGAATATGGCCACACAGGACGAAAAGGTCCTAAACTAGAAAAGGATTAACGGCAATGCCACTGAAAATCATGACACTGGGTATTTGAGTGCCTCGTCAACTGACACGTTGGAGGATCCACACCTAAAAGCACAAGGGGTAAATTTATTAAATACCCTTAGTTGGCGAGATTGGGGTATACCCAAACTAATTGGGGTATACCCAATGAGACAAAAGAGGGTC
Source organism: Papaver armeniacum (assembly GCA_023531295.1). Classification (NCBI taxonomy): domain Eukaryota; kingdom Viridiplantae; phylum Streptophyta; class Magnoliopsida; order Ranunculales; family Papaveraceae; genus Papaver; species Papaver armeniacum. Next base: position 194,941 of record JAJJWW010007984.1, read on the forward strand.
ATTTTGAAGTAAAAGAGGTCACCCCTTAACCAAATATTTTCAAAATGGCAAAATTGCCCTCGTTTAATTAACCCTAAAATTTTGATTAGATTAATTAATTAAGTTTAAATTGATTGAATAGATTAAAACTTATGAATTTTAAGTTATGAAATTTTGTTTTTGATTGAACTTTTGTGGGATGATTTTTGATGATTTTTTTTTTTTTTTTTTTTTTTGAGAATATCTCTTGCAACGAAAATGAAGCACACAACCGAAATACTTCTAAAAAGGGGATTGTGAATCTATTATATGAAATCATACTCAAAATCAAAGAATAAATCAACACTTTCAGTTCTGAAAGTATGAAAAGTCGGCAAGGTCGACTAATGAAGATCATGCCGGCCAAAAGTGGCCAGCAAGATCTTCATCGTCGACCTCGCCGGCCAAAAGTGGCCGGCAAGATCTTCATCGTCGACCTCGCCGGCCAAAAGTGGCCGGCATGATCTTCATCGTCGACCTTGCCGACTTTTGTTTTTTGACATACAGGAGATGACATAAAAATTTTATTGGCCGGCAAGGTATTCAAAAAAATACCCTTTCCTTTGTTTTTGGCGGCAAGGTATTCAAAAATACCCCGCCTAGATTTGTTGAAAAATTCTGATCCGCCGCCATGGTCATTATGAAAAGTCCGGCAAGATATGCATGCTACGACCTTCTTAGGCCAAAAACACGAAATCATAATTTTCGATTTCTAACCTAATATAACAATCAAATCACACAACACAATGATGGGTTTGAGTTTAAACATCATTTATAGTCTTCTTTTCATTTGTTAGAGTCAATAATTTTTTGAAAAATCAAAGTTGAAGATTTTTATATGGCTTTGGTTGATGGAAGATGAAGATGAAGAAGAAGAGAAGATTAAGAGTTGGTTAGTTTTTTAATTTTAGGGTTAATGAAATTAAGAAATGAGTTTATTTTGAAAATTTAATTAGTTCAAGGGTATTAAAGTAAAATCACACTTTTTAATAATGACACACCATGTCCCTGTCTCATTGGGTATACCCCAATTAGTTTGGGTATACCCCAATCTCGCCAGGATAAATATACCCTTATATAACAATATAAATACCCCTATCATTTAAATACCTTATCCTTAAAAAATAGATTACCTTAATACCCTCACTTACAATATTATTTTCCATTTAAAAATCTTATCCATTAAAAAATAAATTTTTCTATTATTTCACATCCACCAGCAGCACCATTTCACCACTACCAACAGCACCGCCGCCACCACCACTCCACCACCACCGCCACTTTGCCACCACCACTCCGCCACCACCACCACTTACTAAATACAACCACCAATAATATTCCACCACCGGCACACACCACCACCACTGTTGTTGCCGCCGCCACCGCCGCCATTAATATTAGGTGTCAACAACTGAAGTTGATCCAAAAAATCAAAAGTTCAAAAATATTTGTCAAATTTGGTTGTTGATTCCATTTTTCCATTGTTGATACACAAACATTGGTTGTTGACTCCCTAAAACTAAGGTCAATTTCTATTGTTGATACACAAATATTTGTTGTTGATTCCATTTTTCCATTATTGATACACAAACATTGGTTGTTGACTCCCTAAACTAAGGTCATTTTCTATTGTTGACTCCCTAAACTAAGGTCATTTTCTATTGTTGATACCACCACTCCACCACCACCGCCACTTTGCCACCACCACTCCGCCACCACCACCACTTACTAAATACAACCACCAATAATATTCCACCACCGGCACACACCACCACCACTGTTGTTGCCGCCGCCGCCGCCGCCACCGCCGCCATTAATATTAGGTGTCAACAACTGAAGTTGATCCAAAAAATCAAAAGTTCAAAAATATTTGTCAAATTTGGTTGTTGATTCCATTTTTCCATTGTTGATACACAAACATTGGTTGTTGACTCCCTAAAACTAAGGTCAATTTCTATTGTTGATACACAAATATTTGTTGTTGATTCCATTTTTCCATTATTGATACACAAACATTGGTTGTTGACTCCCTAAACTAAGGTCATTTTCTATTGTTGATACACATATATTTGTTGTTGACTCCTTACACTAAGATTAATTTCTATTGTTGATACACAAATTTGGTTGTTGATTCCATTTTTCCATTGTTGATACACAAACATTGGTTGTTGACTCCCTAAAACTAAGGTCAATTTCTATTGTTGATACACAAATATTTGTTGTTGACTCCTTACACTAAGATCAATTTCTATTGTTGATACACAAATATTGGTTGTTGACTACCATTTCTATTGTTGATACACAAACATTGGTTGTTGACTCCCTAAATAGTTGATGGAGTAGTATTCAACAACTTGTCGTCCAACCTCACCACCACCACCGCCAGCAGCGTACAACATTTCCAACACCACAAACAACCAGAATCACCATTATCTTCATGAACAACTTTAATTAATCATTCCAACCACAACCAACACAATCTCCATCATCAAAATTCATCGTTCTAACCTCACCAGCATCACCAACACCACCAGCACACAAAATATCCACCAACACCACAACAACCATAACCACCACTATCTTCAAGACTGATTTTATTTCATCATTCGAACCTGAACCAACACAATATTCATGACTGATTTTATCTACATACTACCACCACCAGCAGAAACTCAAACTAGAGAAAGAAGATAATCAACTGATAGATTGAAATACATACCTCCTTCATCGCTGCCGCCACCACCATCATTGTAGATCTGGTATCTTCCTCCACCACCATCATCTTCTTCTAATTAAACAGAGATTTGATATCCTCCTTCACCACCACCAAGACCTTCACCTCTATTATTTGAAACTAGGGTTGCTGATGGATCTTAAATTCGAGCTTGTTACTCTATCGATTGAGAAGAAGAACTTTCAATTGAAAAGCTAAACCCATTAAATCTATAACAGACATCAAAAGAAGAGGAATATTAACAGTTGATAATGATTATCAAGCTTGATTTCTGAATCAGGTGAAAATCGATCTAAATCAGGTGGTGATGCTGCTTGCTTGTGATGGATTTCTTTGGAAGCATAAGAGGTCTTTGCCAAATCGATGACGAGATCGGTGGAGGTGGTGGCGGAGGCGACTCTGAAGATGTACTGGCGGAGATGACGATGAAGAAGTTGATTTTTGGTTTTTAGTAATGAAGAAGAAGAAGTATCGAATAGATTAGGGGTATTAAAGGAAGTATCTTCTAATTGAATTTCCTTGTTTTTAGATTAGGGGTATTAATATAGTGAACAAGGGTATTTTTGAAGTCCATGAGAAGGAGGGGCATTTATATGATTCCCACAAAGCACAAACCATATGTCATTTTATTACATTTCTTTCTCTACATTCAGCTGATAAAAAAATTTCTTTCTTTATTCTCAGCTGATAAAGAATTCTAAAGTTTCACTTATCGGTTCCGTAATTGATCGATTACAGAAGGTGAAAGTTAGGTTTGATCACCAATTTCAGCGGTGAAACTTCCCATATCAAAATCATCCCCCAATTTTGATATTCAACCTACTATTTTTCGACCTTGATTAGTAAATCGTGAATTTATTAGCTTTTGGAGCTTAATTTGACAATTAATTCGAATTCATTAGTTTTTGGTTGATTTACTGGTTAATGATTGTCGATTGGGAATAACTTTAGTTTTGTTATTCTAATTTATTCTGTATGCATCCATGAGTGAAGAAATTTGTTATGTTGAGTTTATGGCACTTTGATTTGGTTCACTGGACTGGTATTGTCACCGAACACAACCAGTTGGATCAGTAACAATTCTTGTTAGTATTGATCACTTATTAGGGGAGTCCATATACTGTTCTTTGGCTGCAAACCTTGAACAAAGTCTCTAGTTTGTGCTTTATTTAAGAACCCTCTTTGATGCAATGCTTAATTACATATCATGATGTTATGAATCATTTTTTACCTGGGATATTATGATTGATTTTTTTTTCTTCGCAGTCTAAAAAAATGGTTAGAAGCTTTCATATTTTTTGTATCAGGATCTGGAAGTGTTGGTAGCGGTAGCTATTGTGGTGTTGCTGAATAAGTGAAAAAAATCTTGGGAATTCAGAAGGTGAACTCGAGACCGGTATTTTGTATTTTGCAAATCGCATAACATGGAACTGTTATCGTTTTTACTCATTTAATCTTGTCTGACATACTTAGGAGTTTTCTCTAAACTACCTTGTTTTTTTTATAATGTATACAGTTGCATCATTTGCCAATTATCAGATCTGGGAGGACATATTCAGACAACAAATACACGATGTAGTGCCCCATCCATGATTTACTTTATTTTTTTTTATTGTTTGCTCATTTGTTTTCCCTTTACTTTAGACTAATTATAAAAGATCTGATTCATTTTATTAGCTTCTTTGTAATAATACCATTAATAGATCCAATTCATTTTAGTTAACAAATTATGATGAGTAAATTTTATTTCAATGATTCATGAGATTTTTTATTTTATTTTTTTTTGATTCTTATGTAATCCACAATTATGACTGTAGGTTTAAAGTAATGTGTTATGGGAAACGGCGCGATCAGGAGAAGCATAAGAAAATAAATGAGCATGCTAAGGAGAAGCAGTAGAAGAGAAATGAACATCCCAAGAAACGGAAACGATGTGAGAGTCAAGTGGAATCTGAATGTCCAGAAGTGGAGTTTGTGGAGGACATGTAAATAAGTTTTTCATGGATATTTATTTGGTTTTTGTAGTTCCAAGTAACTAATAAGGTTATGTTACACTCGTCTTATTATAAGAACGAGAACTCAATGATTTCGCCTTACATTGAGTGTGAATTCCCTCTTGATACGGCTGATGGTCTTCATAACTTACATGTACTTTGTATGTTTGCAACTTTTTCATGTTTTCTTTATTTTTTTTTGGTGTTCTGCAGTAGGTTTATTTACCCCAAAAAAACGTTCAGGGAGTGACTCCCCTATATTTCGAATTACTCCAGCTTGAATACATTAAAAGAGATACAAAATATGTTTTCTGAAAGGAAAACTGTAATTAGCCATCTTTTGGACATGTCGGACAAATGGAAATGGGCGTCGGATCCTTTTTTATATTTAATAATGGCTAGGCAGATCCGTGTAGAACCCGAGAAAACACAACAAGGTGAAGTCTGGTTCAACATTAAAGGTAGAGCCTTGTGTTTTTGAAAGGCATACTTTGAGGCGGTCACGGGTGTTTCGTTTAGGCAGTTGGGTAGAAAAAATTCAGTCAAGGAAGGGTGTCGAACCTTAAGATCAAGCATTTTCCCAATTTGCAGAAAGTCGAACGAGTAGATTTGTATGACTTCCTTTTATTCAGAACGAAACCCATGGTCCAGGGTGATGGGGTAGCAGGTGATGGGTGTAAATCCATAGTGTCGGATAAAAACAAACTACGTTCCTTGAAGTTTAAAGAGACGGAACTGGTTCCATGCATATCTGGATGAGGATATGGTAAAAGTAGCCTTGGTTACTTATTGTGCACATATTCATATTAGGACGCCAAAACCACCACTTAGTTAAAGAAAAAGTGTGGCATTTGGTGGAACACCTCGAGGGTTTCAACGCAGTCCCATGGCATGAGAGATCGTACGTCGCCACTTTTGAAAAACACAAAAAGCGATAGCATTTCAAAGCGATAAAGTAGCGCCTCATGAGCAGTCGGCTATCAAGCCACGGGGAATGCCACAAGTGTTGGTGGTAAGAGGGATTAACTTCAAATTTTTTGCATTCAAAACACATTTAGTAATTATTGTTGTTTTAATATTTATATGTATGTATTGTAGGTCTGGATGCTTGTGCTCTTCCCGCATGTGCTTCAAAAATACGGAATAAAATTAGCTATGAAAGGACGGGCCCCCCTTATGCTTACAGTGTTGTGCACGAGAATAGTTCCCTATAAAACGCTTTGAACTCATGACATGAGCAGTACTTAGAAAATACATCTTGCAAGGAATCTGTGAGGGGGTGGGGGGAGAAGATTTTCGTTTTGATTCGGGGGAGGAATATCTGTTTGAAAATCATGGTTCGGAGGAAGATTTGGCGGATGGTTGTCATATTGAAAAGGATCAAGATAGGGAACAAGTAGAAACAATTACCCCCACCCCAAAAAAAAAAGAAAAAAAAAGTTTAGATTCAAATAAGAAACAATGGTGTACAAACAACATCATGATGAAGAACTGTCGACGGTAATACTAATAAAAAGACGACCAATAGCAAAGAAACTTGCTTCGAAGCAACGAAAACAACCTGAAGATGAAGAAGATTCAACCACTACTGTAATAAATAAAGGTATTACTATTTTTGGTTCTATTAAAAGGATTGCAACTTAATTTTTACTAGATTTGATTTTAATTTTCATAAAAAAAAATTCAATTTCAAGGAATTGCGAATTAATTTTTTTACTAGATTTTCAATTTCCATGATTTATGTTTAAATTTAAAGGATTTACGACTTTATGTTTATCTAGATTATAATGCTTAATGTGAAATAGGTGATTTGAAGAAATAAAAACAACTGGAAGATGAAGAAGATTTCGCCATTTGCATAGTAAAGGAAGGTTGTACTATTTCTATTTCCATGATTTATGTTTCAATTCAAAGGATTACGGCTTAAATTTTTTTACTAGATTTGTAATGCTTAATGTGCAATAGATGTTTCGAAGAAACGAAAACAACTAGAAGATGCAGAAGTTTCAAACGCTAATATAGGAAAGAAAGGTACTATTATTTATATTTCCTTGATCTCTGTTTCAATTTAAGATTACAACTTATTTTGTAATGCTTAATGTGCAATAGGTTTGATTTTTGGTATGCATGTATGATTCATCCGTGAATTTTGTAAGATTTTGTATGAATTTTGGTACTGCTTAATCAGAACAAGAAACAACAAGAAAAAGTACTAATATTTACAGGATCACCAGTTAATATTGATGTCCAACGGTGTGTGCACAATACGTATTAAACATATTTTGATTTTTTTTTTTTTTTTTTGTAGTTAAATTAAGTTCAACACGGAAAGAACCGAGTTATAGATGTAGTTGTAGTGGCATATGTGACTTTCTGAATACTCATTTTGAGAAGGATGAAAAGGCCAGAAAGACAGATAAAGGTAAAGTGTGATTCACTGATTTGTAGTTAGACAAGCTTATGGATAACCCATTTGGAATGCACTAAAAAACTTTATTTTTGAATAAAACGAGTAACAAAATTGGTAGAGGACTGATGACGCAATATTGAAAATAGTAACAACGCATAGCTTTCAATTTGCCGAAAAATTAGCTAGTATATTTGGATTGAAAATTGTTGGCGCATGATATTATACATGTAAGGAATTAAAAAAGCCTTATTAAAATCGTGTGATCCAGTCATAAAAAGGATGCAAGATTTAATACAAAAGAAGAAAAAAAATATTACCAAATCAGATGCAAAAATCGTATATAGGGGATTTCATTCTAGCAATAATAAGAGTTGAAGCATAAGAACAAACTGAAAAAGATGTAGAAAATTTGGTAAAATTATGTACTCTTTACTTGTGCATAACAGTGTTCTTCGCCTAATCAAATGGCACTTGAGTCGGAAGAAATTTAAAGGATACTTTAAGACATTGCACAAAATGAATAGAACTTGTTAGGCAAATCTTATCCACTTAATAAACATTGATAGGTGTAGAATACACCGTATTTACTATCTAGAGTTTATGCTTTCTTTGCTATTTTTCTTGTGAATTATGTATTTTATGCGTGTTTTTGAGTTATTAGGTACTCTGGAGTCGCACGGAGAAAAAGAAGAAGAAATCACCTAATTTGAGCTGAAAAGGGTAAACCGGTCATTTCATCGGCTAATACTAATGGGAGCCCAGCCACATGTTAAGGGGTAGCCAGATTTTGGTTAAAAGAGGAGTGCTAAAAGCACCCAGAAAGAAACTACAGGCACCCAATCTGTGGGTGTATTCGAGCAGTGGGTGTCTCAAACCAACCCACCTCATAACCCTACACTGAGAGACAATTTCTTTCATTCGTCACATTTTTGTTTCTCTGAAATTGAGAATGAACAGCAGCCATGAAACTGAGAAAGGAAAATTGAATCTGAGATCGAAATGGAAGCGCAACTTAAAGTGTATGAGAGATGAAATTGATGAGATAAAGAAGAACAAGAAATCAGAGATTGAATCTGAGATAGAAATGGGTATATGTTGTGATGATTATAGGGTTTTGATGTGATTCGATTGGACTGAGAAAAGGGGATTGGTAGATAAGTTAATGGGTTTCGATAGATGAATAAGGTGAAGAACGATGTTGTGATATGGAGCAGGTGGGTTTGGTGGCTGTAATAATAAATGGGTAATGTTCAGATTTCGATTTGCATCTGCAATTGAAGAATAAGAAGGTGATATGGGTTCTGGTGATTCTTTGTTGTGAAGATTGGTACGACATTGTGTGGAGTTTGAAAAAAATTCGAGAAGCAAATTTTACTTGAGAATCAAATTCACAGCAGAAATTGGAGGTGGAAATGGTTGAGTTGTGAAGAGTGGTCGAGTTTGAAGGCTGGGATGGTGTTTCTGAATGAAGTTACAATTTCATGAAGCTGTAGAAGTTGGGTCTGTTGGTGGATCTGAATTGAAGAAGAATTTGGGTGTTGTGTTGTTGGAGCAACAAGAACATTTGGGTACTGAGATTGAAAGCAGGAGATGAAATTGATTCATGGGTTTTGTAGTTCGACTGAAGTTATTGCAATCGACGCAACTGATTGTGGTTTAAGGAAGTGATGGTTTGCAGGATATGGAGAATGATTGATGTTGTTAGTCTCAGATTCCAAGTGATGGTGATTATATGAGCTTTCGCTGCAGAGAACAGCAATGTAGATGAGCTGATGCTGTTAGTGCTAATGGCAAGGGTTTGAGTTAATGGAAGCTGAGAAGTGAAGCAATTGTGGTTGATGTCTACAGGGAAGAAGAGATGTTTGCTGCTATTGCCGCAGCTGGTGCAATTAAAATGCAGAGATGGAGCTTGTGATTGTTTTGGTCTTTGTGGCGATGAACTCGAGTTGGCGAAGAGAGCCTTGGTGGTATTGCAGTGTTGCAGGGGTGTATGGCCATTGGTGCTGGTATTGAAGCTTAAGCTGGTTTTAAGCTGAATGATGCAGAGATGGTGCGTTGGTCAAGAATTGGTAGAATTTCAGGTGGTTTGTGGTTGCAGTTCAGGGATTGCGTTATTGGTGTTAGTTGTGTCGAATAGAGTGATTATGGTGGTCTTTCAGTTGCATTGATTGCATTGACACAGAAGGTGCAGTTCCGGTGTTGCTGTTGTCGTTGGCGGGTGTAAGCTACAGAGGATGAATAAATCCTGGAGTTGTGTTTTGCAAGCAGCTGCTGTAGGATCCAAGAAATAGCCGAGAAGAATTGGTGCAGCTGACTTAGCAGTGAGCTGAGTATGAGCTGTGAACTCAGGAGGTGGTGCACTGATGTTGTTGCAGTGGCGAATGAGACTCAAATGCAGGCTCTGGTGATGTTGAGAAGAACTGGTGCAGCTGGAGATGTTGGTTTTGTAGTACAGGGAGGACTCGGATTTGCTTAAATGCATGCCTAGGTTTTACAGGTTATGATGTGAACCAGAGCTACAGAATGAAATGGGCTAATGAACTGATTACAAGGGAGCAATGGTGATGGAACTAAAATGGGTTTGTTGATGTTGCTAAGGAAATGATGGAAGTTTGGTGTTGGTATCAGGCAATGATGCTGCAGTAAACTGGTCAAGGAAGGAATGAATGCTACAAGATATGAAGATGATTTACTAGCAATGGCTGTAGGATTGGTAGTGATGAGATTTGATGCTCAGAAGGTGCAGTTCTGTTGCACTCTGCAAAGAAGAAGTTGAAATGAAAGAGCTGTTGAGTTACAGGTTATGCAAGAGCTGGTTGCGACAGCTGGGAAGTTGCAGGTGCAGAGGTGGTTATGAGTCTCAACTGGAGTGTAGGGGATGATTAGTATGATGATTTGAAGCATTGCAGTTCAGCTGGTAGGAGTTGGCGCAACAAAAGATTATAGCTTGCAAGAGCTCAGGCCTTTGGCCAAGACCAGTCAGCTGCTGAGTTAGCACTAACTCAGATCTGACTTATCTGATTAGGTTCATGACATCACTGAGTTGAATCCATTGACTCGGGTTTGACCGAGTTAGATCATTTGACCCGAGTTAGTTAGTTTGACCGGTGACCGGGTGGACTTTGCCGGTCACCTGAAGTTGATTTCCGGTCACTCCTCCGGCCAAACTCTGGCCATAATACCAGTTTTCCGGCGACATATTTTTGGGCATATTTTCTACATGGGTTTTTCTCACATATGGGCTTGGTGGACTTCTATCTATTGGACCTTTGAGATTTGACCTAATTTTGGAAAGCAAAGCTATTTAAAGGAAAGACTTCTACAACTTTTAACATTTTATTCTTGGAGTTTTGGGAGAGATCCGCTTTTGTTTACGCTACTAGGGTTTTCTTTTGTTCATCTTCTTCTTTATTCAATTCATATTTTTGTGATGAACTCCATAGCTATGAGTAGCTAAATTCTATATTATTGGTTAAGGATGTAGTCCTATTTCTAAAACTTGTGTTTGATTTATATATTAGTTTTCTCTCTTGATTATCGTTCACATCTCTACTGTTTTAATATCACATGATTGATGTATTGTGATAGGATTAGATGTTTGTTTAGTTGAGTGGCCAATCAATTCAACTTGCATCCTTTTCCATAGATATTTTAGGGTTTTTCATCGAGCGATAACCCTGAATACAAGTAGCATGATATGTTTACGGTTTGTAGTGATACACTCTCGTAATCATATGTAGAGTTTGACCATTGTCCGAATTGTTATGCGCAATGTATGACAATTGCATTGATTAGCCTATTTCTGAAACTTAATGCTCCTAGGAATTGAACTTAATTAGCGCAAGGCGTTAGGTTATTCTTTAGGTAGAATTCACATACGCAGCTCTAATGTGTGTATTGATGAACTTAGGAAATTAATAGATTATCTTGCTCTCTTGATTCTCTAGGCTTTTGATAATAAAAGAGATTAAATTGTAATTTTAATCATATATGCAAGCACATGTCTAAGATTGAAGATGAATTCCTTGACCAATATCTTTCTCTCATTGATTACTTTCTATAATTTACTTTGTTTTTGATTTACTTTTATTGCTTACAAAAATCAGAAATCCCCCTAAGTGGTTACTTTAGGAAATTGATTACATAATAACTACAATTGCCTCTCTGTGGAAACAAACTCTTTCTTATCATATACTTTAGGAAAGTGAAATTATATTTGACGCATACGACGGCGATCAAATTTTGGCGCCGTTGCCGGGGAGGCATACGGCTAGTTATTAAGTTTTTAGTTTCTTATTTTTGTTTTTGCTTTTATCTTTGCTTCTTGTTTTCTTGTCTTGTTTCTCACTTGTTTGCGAGAATTGTTTTCAGGTACCTAATCCCTGGCTTCTAAAGATTGGAATTATCCACGGTGCGGGATAACTACTCGAAGAGGCACAATACTCCAACCAAGTAAAGATACAACGGAAGAACAAGAGTTGGAAACGGAAGAAGAGACTTTCCAACAAGAAGAAGCTGTTTTAGAACAAGAGGTTCCGGGTGAACAAGAACCACCTTTTGAAGAAAAATAAGAAGCAATGGGTGATGCAAATCGTTCACTCAAGGAGTTAGCTTCTCATAGGCTTGATACACAACAGGGGTGTATTCAAACAAACTCTACTTTCGAGATCAAGCCGGGGTTGCTTAGAGAATTACCAAAGTTCCATGGCATGGTGAATGAAGACCCAAACAAGCATCTTATGGACTTCCACACCATTGTCACGGCCATGCTTCCAGCAGATGTTGAGGCGGATGGTGCAATGTTAAAAGTTTTCCGTTTCTCTTTGATGGATATTGCTAAGGATTGGTTGTACTATTTGCCTCCCGGAAGTGTCACGACATGGAATGGGTTGAAGAAACTCTTTTAAAGAGATATTTTCCTGCATCAAAGGCTACTCAAATTCGAAAGGAGATTTGTGGGATGAAGCAAAATGTGGGAGAATCTTTATATGAATGTTGGGAACGATACAAGAGATTGGTGGCAAGCTGCCCTCACCACCAATTCAGTGACGCTATGATTATCCAATATTTCTATGAAGGACTCCAATCAAGTGATATGAATCTTCTTGACGCTGCGGGTGGTGGTGCACTAGTTAAAAAGACGGTGGCACAAGCTAGAGAGTTGATTGAGAACATGGCAGCAAACTCCCAACAATTCTTGAGTCGTGGTCCGGAGGTGCTTCTTAGGAAAGTTAATGAAGTGAGCGAGGTCGAGGAACTTCGTCAACAATTGGGTAACATGACAGCAATGATGCAACAAGTTGCAGCCGCGGTGATACCAGGTTCTTCTCAAGCTTATGAGGACGAGCAAGCTAATGCGGTCTTTCCAAATCAAAAAAGACGGTATGATCCCTATTCTAACACTTACAATCCGGGATGGAGAGATCACCCCAATTTTAGCTATGCGAACAAGCAAGGAGCGGTTCAACCACCTAATTTCAACAACCCGAGTGGATTTCAACCTCAACAACAACAATTCCAACCGAGACAACAATTTCAACAACAACAACAACCTCAAACTATGGGGTCCAATATGGAAGAGTTGCTGAAATATTTTATGCAAAGAACGGAGAGTGCGGTTAAGGATTTGCAAACTCAAGTTGGTTCTATGGCTATTGAATTGAATCAATTGAAGGCACAAAATGGTGGGAAACTCCCTTCTCAACCTATCAACCCAAAAGAGGGTGTCAATGCAATTACGTTGAGAAGTGGTACACAACTTGTGCAACCCGAAGTTACTGATTCGGGCATGGTGGAAACACCGAAGGAACCTGTTTAGAGGAGAAAAATGAGGATTCTCCCCAAACTTCTGAGGTACCTATTTCTAACTATAAAACTCCGGTTTCTAGTTATGTTCCTCCTTTACCTTTCCCTCGCAGATTTGCAAATTTCAAGAAGGCGGAACTAGAAAAGGAGATTTTAGACATTCTTAAGAAGATCCATGTGAACATACCACTCATAGATGCAATCAAGCAAGTTCCAAAGTATGCAAAGGTGTTGAAGGACTTGTGTACCAATAAACAAAGGCTCAAAGGTAATGAAGTGCTTAGTGTGGGGGAGAATGCTTCGGCAATCTTACAACACAAACTCCCACTTAAGTGCAAGGATCCCGGTAGTTTTGACATTCCCGTCACAATTGGTAACACCACATTTAACAAAGCTATGTTGGACTTAGGTGCATCTGTTAATGTTATGCCTGCGTCTATGTATAATTCACTTGATCTTGGTCCTCTTAAAAAGTCTGGAATTGTGTTGCAATTAGCCGGTAGTTCTAATGTCTACCCAATGGGTATTGTCGAGGATGTTCTTGTGCAGGTAAATCAATTGGTATTTCCAGCTGACTTTTGCGTGTTAGAGATGGATGAAGGTTCACCGGACTCGTCTCTTCCATTGCTACTTGGGCGTCCCTTCATGAAAAAGGAGAAAACCATTATTGATGTTGACAAGGGAACGCTAACTATGGAGTTTGATGGAGAAATAATACGTTTCAACATTTTCGAGACGATGAGATATCCTAGTGATGTCCACTCTTGTTTCTCCATTGATGTGATGGACACATTGGCGCAACAAATGTTTGAGTTGAATGATGTTGATACTTTGGAAACCGTGCTCACTATACCCATTGATGATGGTTTTGAGTATGGTGATGAGATTAAAGAAACCATTGGTTCTCTTGACTCATTACCGGAAAAATTAGCAATTAAGAATATTTCATATGCTTCTTTACCTTGCAATGATGAAAAACTTGTGCCTTCTATTGTTAAATCTCCAAGTTTAGAATTGAAACCTCTTCCAAGTCACTTAAAGTACTTGTACTTGGGTGACAATGACGAGTTACATGTGATTGTTTCTAACGAGCTTAATGAATTACAGGAGCAAAAACTTCTAAGGGTGCTAAGGACATACAAGACGATGGACAATCGCCGATATCAAGGGTATAAGCCCTGCCGTTTGTATGCACAAGATCCGTGTGGAGGACGATGCAAAGCCTACAAGGGAAGTGCAACGTCGTTTGAATCCTCCCATGATGGAAGTTGTGAAAAAGGAGATACTCAAGATTTTGGACGTGGGTGTTATCTACCCCATATCCGATAGCAAGTGGGTAAGCCCGGTACAAGTAGTACCAAAGAAATCAGGTGTGACGGTGGTGGAAAATGATAAGAATGAATTTGTCCCAACTCGTGTGCAAACCGGTTGGAGGGTTTGTATTGATTATAGAAAATTGAATGCCACTACTAGAAAAGATCACTTTCCTTTACCATTTATTGATCAAATGCTTGAACGTTTAGCTGGACACTCTTACTATTGCTTCCTTGATTCAGATTGTGATAGCGCCGGAGGACCAAGAGAAAACCACTTTCACTTATCCTTTCGGTACTTTTGCTTATAGAAGGATGCCTTTTGGCTTGTGCAATGCTCCAGCTACTTTTCAAAGGTGTATGGTAAGTATCTTTTCGAAATATGTTGAAAACATAATCGAAGTGTTCATGGACGATTTTAGTGTCTTTGGTGATTCATTTGACCTTTGCTTGAACAACTTGTCTCTAATCCTTGAACGATGTGTTGAAACAAATCTTGTGCTGAATTGGGAGAAGTGCCATTTCATGGTAACTCATGGCATAGTTTTAGGCCATATAATATCTTCTATAGGCTTGGAAGTCGATAAATCTAAGATAGACCTTATTCGTGCTCTAACCCCTCCCACTACGGTGAGGGAGATACGCTCTTTCCTTGGTCATGCAGGTTTTTATCGTAGATTCATCAAGGACTTTTCCAAGATAGCATCACCATTTTGTAACTTATTGCAAAAAGATGTGGTTTTTAACTTTGATGAAAGGTGTATGGCAGCATTCAATCGTTTGAAAGAACTTTTGATTTCATCCCCTATCATTAAACCACCGGATTGGAGCAAGCCTTTAGAGCTAATGTGTGATGCAAGTGACTATGCGGTTGGTGCGGTGCTTGGGCAGCGTGTGAGGAAGATACCTCATGCCATTTACTATGCTTCTAGAACGTTAAATGAGGCCCAACAAAACTACACAACCACTGAAAAAGAGTTGTTAGCCATTGTTTTTGCTTTAGAAAAGTTTCGCTCTTATCTAATTGGTACAAAAGTTGTTATCTTTTCTGATCATGCAGCGCTTAAGTACTTGCTTACAAAGAAAGAGGCGAAACCGAGGCTCATACGATGGATATTACTCTTGCAAGAGTTTGATATTGAGATCAAAGACAAGAAAGGAGTTGAGAACACCGTTGCGGATCACTTGAGCCGTCTTGCTGTTAGGGCTGCACATGGTTCGGTTCGGTACGGTTGTTGGCAAAAAAACAACCGAAACCGAAGTACTCCGTTTTCCAATATTGGAAACCGGTGAAACCAATTAGCTTAGTCGGTTTCATTCGGTTTAGAGACTTCCGTTTTCGGTATAAAACCAGTCGGTTTCGGTTAACCAACCGATTTAAAATTTTATTGTTAATTTCCCGTCCGTTGTACAAACCTGACAGACAACTTTTTTCTAAACCTGTCATAAAATTATTATATCTCACAAAATTTTAAACACATTATATGTTCTTCCAACACAAATTAACAGAAACAAATAAAATGCAAAGAGTTCAGTTTCTCTTTAATGATAAAAAAAAAATTCAAACACCATAAGTTCATAACTAGTTGTTCTTTATGAAGTTTCTGCATCTCTTTAGATGAGCAATCAAACCAGTGGTCCCATTAGTCACAGGATCAGCAACAAGTCTTGCGTTACAATGACGACAATTTACATACTTTGAAGGTGGCTCTTTCATATCGAAATGAGGCCATACATCCCTAATTTGACTCTGCCTACCAAGTGGTGCTGCCACTTCTGCGTTTTCCATAAGAGGTTTACTAGTACCTGCAGATACGCAGTAACAAGTTGAGTGCATTCTGATTTGCTTCGAATAAATATCTATGAGATGTTAGATGAACAGAAATCGAACTAATACTAATACTAATACAAAGTACATATAATTACCTAACCATTTAGGCATTAACCTACATCTCTTTAGATGAAGAAACAAACTAGAGGTCCCATTCTTCAAAGGATCAGCAGTGAAACTTGTGTTACAATACCGACACATAGCATGTTTTGAAGGTGGCTCTTCCATAACGAAGTGATCCCATATTGCAGCCCTAAATTGACGATGCCTACCAAGTGGTGTTGCTGCGTTTTACATGGAAGGTTTAATAGTACCTGCACATAAGTGGAATAAACAACATATCAGAATGCATCCACCACATGCAGCCAACATAATTTCATTATTCAATATTGTAGATAATGAAGAATCTCACATAACATCAAGAACATACTCCATATAGCTCAGTTGGAAATGTTTTTCATTTCCTTTTTAATTCCCAAATATGTATAATTTTAGTCACCCACACATATGTATAGTTCATATCCATAAATTACTTAGAACCCATTAATATTATGCCATACATCGACACAAATCTTATACTAACAATACACAATTTTAAAAATAAAATTGAACCAAAGGAAATCAAGCCTCATACTAACAGTACACAAATCTCATAAAATCAAGCCTCCAAACCAAAGGAAACCACATAAGAGGAAATTATTCATTCAATTGAGTAAATTTAACATTAGATTTACCCAATCATTCTTCTGTAATCCCCTTTTCACTTTTAAGTCAATCTAAATTAGTATCACAAAACTCTAATTTTCATGATTGTAGCATCAAATCTAACTAAGAATTTCATAAATAATTCAAATCTAACGCTTATGACAGAGATCTACCTTTCTTTTGTTCTACAGATGGAGAAAAACCTTACCAATGAATCCTGAAATCAAAAAGCAGTAATATCAAAATCTAAAAACACATAGTTGAATTAAAATAACGATGAACGAAAAATTGAGAAGAGATTTGGGTAACTGAGATTTACCCTTTTTGTTGTAGAGATGGAGAAAAACTTTAACAGTGAACCCTGAAATCAAAAAGCCCCGAAATTAGTAAAACCCCTAAACATGCAGTTGATAAAAAAAAATCAAAAGAGATTGAGTGAATAAGCTTACCTTTTTCTTTATAGAGATAAAAGAAGAAGAGGAAGAAGTAGGTGGATCTGAATCTGATGATGGGTGAGATGGCGAAGGTGACAAACTGTGAAGAAGAAGAAGAAGAAAGGAGAAGAGAAGAAGGAGGAGAGAAAAAATGGGCAAGGATGCTTCTGGTCGATGGTGAATGAAGAGATAATGAAGGAATTATATACCTAAATCTAATGGATACGATTAAACCTAACAAATCAACGGCTAATATTTAGTTATATTCGGTTTCTCGGTTAATTCGGTACGGTTTTTGACAGAAACCGAAACTGGATATGTCGGTTTCCTAGAACTGACAACCTAAACCTAAACCGTTGGATTCGGTTTCACTTCGGTTCGGTTTATTTTGACACGGTTTCGGTTCGGTTCATGGTTATGGTTCGGTTTTGTGCATCCCTACTTGTTGTGGACAAGGAAACTATCCCGTTGCGTGAAAGTTTCTCGGATGAGCAACTATTCTCAATTGCCTTTGGAGAACCATGGTACGCTGATATTGTTAATTACTTAGTTTCTAAACAAATCCCAAAGAACTTGTCTCGTGCTGAGAGGGACAAACTTAAGAAGTTAGGAAACCAATACATATGGGATGATCCATACTTATGGAAACATCGTAGTGACCAAGTAATACGTAGGTGTGTTCCCGAATTTGAATTTAATTCTATCTTGTCTTTTTGCCACTCATATGCTTGTGGAGGACACTTTGGGAGTAAGAGAACCGCTCTCAAGGTACTAGAATGTGGTTTCTTTTGGCCAACTTTGTTTAAGGATGCACATGCATTTTGTACCACATGTGATAGGTGCCAAAGAACAGGCAATCTCGGTGCTCGAAATCAAATGCCGCAAACTATTATTCAATTTGTGGAGGTTTTTGATGTATGGGGAATTGATTTTATGGGCCCTTTTGTCAATTCTAGTGGGAATTATTATATCTTGCTTGCTGTGGATTATGTCTCGAAATGGGTGGAAGCTAAGGCCACCCCAACTAATGATTCTAAAGTTGTTTCGCATTTCGTGCAAGCTAATATATTTGCAAGGTTTGGCATTCCAAGGGCTATAATTAGCGATGGAGGTTCACACTTCAAAAACAGGTTCTTGCAAAACTTTTTAAGGAAGTACAATGTGTCGCATAGGATTTCAACACCCTACCATCCACAAACAAATGGACAAGCCGAGGTTTCCAACTGAGAAGTAAAATCCATTCTAGAGAAGACGGTGAATCCAACAAGGAAGGATTGGAGTATGCGACTCAATGATGCTTTGTGGGCTTATAGAACCGCATACAAGATACCTATTGGGATGTCTCCCTTTAGGCTTGTTTATGGTAAACCTTGTCACTTACCCGTTTAAATTGAGCATAAGGCGTTTTGGGCTATTAAGCAATGCAATATGGAGTTGGATGGTGCTGGAAGGCAAAGGAAGTTGCAACTTCAAGAGCTAGAGGAGATTCACAATAATGCATTTGAAAGCTCACGGATTTATAAGGAAAAGACGAAAGCTTTTCATGATAATATGATTACAAAGAAACAATTTTGCATTGGGCAGAAAGTTCTTTTGTTTAAGTCTCGCTTGCAATTATTTCCGGGTAAATTAAGGTCACGATGGATCGGACCTTTTATTGTTACTAATGTGTTTTCTCATGGTGCAGTGGAAATTCGTAGTTTAGCTACAGGAAATGAACTTAAAGTGAATGGGCACCGGTTGAAACCATATTATGAGAACTTCTCTTCGGATGTCGTGGAAGGAGTTAATCTTGTGGAAGTACTCCCTCTGGAGGAGTCATAGAAAACAAGGAGATAGTCGGGATGACGACTTTAAACCAAGCGCTAAATGGGAGGCAACCCATAGGTTTTGTATCTCTTATCTTTTATTTTCTTTTCTTGTCATGTTTTTACTTTTTCTGATTGCTTGTTACATTTTAAGTATTTCCCACCTTAACTTTCGTTGGACGATTCAATTACATTGAGGACAATGTAAAGTTTAAGTGTGGGGGAGTGGTTAAGTATTTGCATTGTAAATTTTTCAAAATTTTCAACTTTTGTGTAAAATAGTGAATAAAAAATTCCAACTTGTGGTTAGTTTAGAGTCACATAGTATACATGTCGCTAAGATTACATCGAGATTCTCATAAGAGTGACTGAACTTAGAGATGACGGAGAACATGATCGGGTTTCTTACTTGTATGAGAGTTAAAGTTGGATTTAACCATGCCAGTGGCAAATAATGTGCAGACTGAATTCGGTATTAGATTAGTGATCCCCTATAGTGGAGACTACCCATGTTACATAATGTGAGGCACCAACCTTCAATTCTTTGTACCTGTCTAAATATGTGCTTTTAGAGTGTGTGTCACCGTACGTAAACTCCGGGGTAGAATGGTGAGCTACCCAACCTCCCACCTTAGAAGCACTATTTTGATCTCTTGAGTGCTATTTTGTCAATCATGATGGTGACATCGAATTGCTAACTTACATACCACTTGTAATCTTGTTCGCAGTTAGCACCATCTACTTTATCCCTCTCTACACCAACAGGTCCATAGAAACACCATCATCATCGCATCACAAATTCGAAGGAAGTTGAAGACGTTCAAGGTTTACAAGCAACATCACAGAATTGGGCAGATTTCAGATTCAAGTAAAGCAACAAGACAAGGAGCAGAATTTTTACGAGTTGAAGACTATTGTACAAGAGCGAAGATTATCAAGATGAGAGTTCGAGAAGTTTATGATATCAAGACATACAAGTTGTGAAAAATCAAGCGGTAAAGTACTTACACCATGGCCTTTGTACTTGCATTTTTATTTTATCTTTATTTATATTTGTTTATTTGTATTTCATTTTCTCTTGTCTCAAAAAAAAAAAAAAACCAAATTGAAATGATAAAAAATTTAATTTTTATTATTTTAATTTTAATTATTATAAATTACACAGAACTTTTGGTTGGCAGCCTAGCGACAAGCTGAGCTAAACTATGCTCGCAGACGAATTCGAACTTGCGACCACAAACACACATGTTGTTCTCTGGACCAACTGTTCAAGAACTTCTCTGCAATTGAAATTGAAAAAAAAAAAAAAAATGAAGACAAGAGAAAATTTCTTTAGGTTCATTACTAGTTTTATTGTTTTGTTTCGTTTTTGTTTTTATTTTGTATTTATTTTTCTTGTCTCATATAAAAAAAATAATAATAAAAAAAAAACACAAAGGAAAAAGAAAATAAGAAAAAAAAAAACACAAAGAAAAAAAAAACAAAAAAAAGAGAGACAAGAAAAATTCATGTATCATATTTTGGGTTTGTATAGTTCGTTTTTAGTTTTGTATTCTTTCAATAAAGCCAATGGAAGAAGGAATATCTACAATGAAGTTTCAAGCAACACGGAATTAGAGGAAAGAATCACATTGTCAAGATTCTACGAAGTTCAATAGTTATTATCAAGAGTTGAAGACCGAAGACGAAGATGAAGACACCGATTGAAGACCGAAGACGTTTCTATGGATGCTATGAGAGTGGTGCTAGCTGCACGCCGAACAGATAACGAGGTAAGTAAGCATATTCCCACCTTCGTTAAGTGGTTGATTTCCTTTCTTAGAGATCGTCAGAAAAAGGGTTTACAAAAATGATAAAAGATGTGGGTTTTCAAAACAATTCGGAGGGTTTTGCCTTCCTACCATTCAACGTGTCGCAGGATTCTCTCTTCATTCCTACCTGGACACATGTGTGACCCATACAAAGCTGTTTATTATTGAGCGCAAATTCATAAAACCCTTTCTTGTGAGGCAGAGTCGAGACTTTCGATCACTCCGAACCCAAATTTCTTTCGAGAAGGGATGGTTATTTCTCTCTCAACTTTTAAGGATGAGATTATGTTCATTTATGTGTCTAACTTCTTATGACTAGTGTGCAGAATCTATATGTCTTCTTAGCGCATTGGATGCTATTATTACGGAGAACTAGTAAGTTGAAAAATAGGTTTTGTGGGTATATCTCTAGTAAACCCTCACGAGACTATAACTCGTCCACTAGGGACACCTAGGGGTTTAAAGGCTTGTTATACGTGCTAAGTGTGACCGTAGCCTCGAAGACACGGAGCTGTATGTATATTTTAGAATTTATTTTGTTTGATTTGCTCGAGGACTAGCAAAGTCTAAGTGTGGGGGAATTTGATAGGTGTAGAATACAATGTATTTACTATCTAGAGTTTATGCTTTCTTTGCTATTTTTCTTGTGAATTATGTATTTTATGCGTGTTTTTGAGTTATTAGGTACTCTGGAGTCGCACGGAGAAAAAGAAGAAGAAATCACCTAATTTGAGCTGAAAAGGGTAAACCGGTCATTTCATCGGCTAATACTAATGGGAGCCCAGCCACATGTTAAGGGGTAGCCAGATTTTGGTTAAAAGAGAAGTGCTAAAAGCACCCGAAAAGAAACTACAGGCACCCAATCTGTGGGTGTATTCGAGCAGTGGGTGTCTCAAACCAACCCACCTCATAACTCTACACTGAGAGACAATTTCTTTCATTCGTCTCATTTCAGTTTCTCTGAAATTGAGAATGAACATCAGCCATGAAACTGAGAAAAGAAAATTGAATCTGAGATCGAAATGGAAGCGCAGCTTAAAGTGTATGAGAGATGAAATTGATGAGATAAAGAAGAACAAGAAATCAGATATAGAGATGGGTATATGCTGTGATGATTATAGGGTTTTGCTGTGATTCGATTGGACTGAGAAAAGGGGATTTGGTAGATGAGTTAATGGGTTTCGATAGATGAATAAGGTGAAGAACGATGTTGTGATATGGAGCAGGTGGGTTTGGTGGATGTAATAATAAATGGGTAATGTTCAGATTTCGATTTGCATCTGCAATTGAAGAATAAGAAGGTGATATGGGTTCTGGTGATTCTTTGTTGTGAAGATTGGTACGAGTTTGTGTGGAGTTTGAACAGAATTCGAGAAGGAAATTTTACTTGAGAATCAAATTCACAGCAGAAATTGGAGGTGGAAATGGTTGAGCTGTGAAGAGTGGTCGAGTTTGAAGGCTGAGATGGTGTTTCTGAATGAAGTTACAATTTCATGAAGCTTAGGGCTGCACAAGACCCGCCCACCATACCCAAACCCGTCCGTACCCGCTAAATCCGTGGGTTTTTAGTCCATACCCTCCCGTTGTGGGTGCGGGGTTGGTTATGAAAACAAAAACCCGCTGTCTGTGGGTGCGAGGTTGGTTTAAGCTAATACCCGCCCATACCCGCCCAAAAAACCCGCAGATTATATACCATTAGATAAAACTAATCTTAGTCGTCCATTATGAAACCCTAATACTAGTAGATAGGATAACTGATAACCCTCATTCACTTTCTACACTCTTCTCTCTATTCGGCCTCTCCTCTTCTTCCTCCTCAGTTCTTCTTCTTCACCTACAAACGACAATTACCAGAAATCTTCACCAGAAATCGACAACAACAACTTCGAATCTTCACCAGAAATCGACAACAATCGAAAAATCAACAGATTCAACACTTAATCTTCATCTGTGATCATCGATTAGTTATTTATCTGATTGGATTGGGTTTTGGATTCAATTTTGGTTTGATTAATAAAGCGGGTTTAAACCCATACCCGCCCAACCCGTAGCGGGCGGGTAAAAAACCCGCCCGCTGTTTGTGGGTGCGGGGTTGGTTATGAAAAAAAAAACCCGCAGTCTGTGGGTGCGAGGTTGGTTTTAGCTTATACCCGCCCATACCCGCCCATGTGCAGCCCTAATGAAGCTGTAAAAGTTGGGTCTGTTGGTGGATCTGAATTGAAGAAGAATTTGGGTTTTGTGTTGTTGGAGCAACAAGAACATTTGGGTACTGAGATTGAAAGCGTGGAGATGAAATTGATTCATGGGTTTTGTAGTTCGACTGAAGTTATTGCAGTGACTTAATCGATTATGGTTTAAGGAAGTGATGGTTTGCAGGATATGGAGAATGATTGATGGTGTTAGTCTCAGATTCCAAGTGATGGTGATTATATGAGCTTTCGCTGCAGAGAACAGCAATGGAGATGAGCTGATGCTGTTAGTGCTAATGGCAAGGGTTTGAGTTAATGGAAGCTGAGAAGTGAAGCAATTGTTTTTGATGTCTACAGGGAAGAAGAGATGTTTGCTGCTATTGCCGCAGCTGGTGCAATTAAAATACAGAGATGGAGCTTGTGATTGTTTTGGTGCTGTGGAAGTGAACTCAGAGTTGGCAGTAGAGCCTTGGTGGTATTGCAGTGTTGCAGGGGTGTATGGCCATTGGTGCTGGTATTGAAGCTTAAGCTGGTTTTAAGCTGAATGATACAGAGATGGTGCCTTGGTCAAGAATTGGTAGAATTTCAGGTGGTCTGTGGTTGCAGTTTAGGGATTGCGTTATTGGTGTTAGTTGTGCCGAATAGAGTGATTGTGGTGGTCTTTCAGGTGCATTGATTGCATTGACACAGACGGTGCAGTTCCGGTGTTGCTGCTGTCGTTGGCGGGTGTAATCTACAGAGGATGAATAAATCCTGGAGTTGTGTTTTGCAAGCAGCTGCTGCAGGATCCAAGAAATAGCCGAGAAGAATTGGTGCAGCTGACTTAGCAGTGAGCTGAGTATGAGTTGTGAACTCAGGAGGTGGTGCACTGATGCTGTTGCAGTGGCGAATGAGACTCAAATGCAGGCTCTGGTGATGTTGAGAAGAACTGGTGCAGCTGGAGATGTTGGTTTTGTAGTACAGGGAGGACTCGGATTTGCTTAGATGCACGCCTAGGTTTTACAAGTTATGATGTGAACCAGAGCTACATAATGAAATGGGCTAATGAACTGATTACGAGGGAGCAATGGTGATGGAACTAAAATGGGTTTGTTGATGCTGCTAAGGAAATGGTGGAAGTTTGGTGTTGGTATCAGGCAATGATGCTGCAGTAAACTGGTCAAGGAAGGAATGAATGCTACAAGATATGAAGATGATTTACTGGCAATGGCTGTAGGATTTGTAGTGATGAGCTTTGATGCTCAGAAGGTGCAGTTCTGTTGCAATCTGCAAAGAAGAAGTTGAAATGAAAGAGCTGTTGAGTTACAGGTTATGCAAGAGCTGGTTGCGACAGCTGGGAAGTTGCAGGTGCAGAGGTGGTTATGAGTCTCAACTGGAGTGTAGGGGATGATTAGTATGATGAGTTGAAGCATTGCAACAACCTGGTAGGATTTGGCGCAACAAAAGATTATAGCTTGCAAGAGCTCGGTGCCTTTGGCCAAGACCGATCATTCTTGAGTTAGCACTAACTCGATCCGACTTATCTGATTAGGTTCATGACATCACTGAGTTGAATCCATTGACTCGGGTTTGACCGAGTTAGATCAGTTGACCCGAGTTAGTTAGTTTGACCGGTGACCGGGTGGACTTTGCCGGTCACCTGAAGTTGATTTCCGGTCACTCCTCCGACCAAACTCTGGCCATAATACCAGTTTTCCGGCGACATATTTTTGGACATATTTTCTACATCGGTTTTTCTCACATATGGGCTTGGTGGACTTCTATTTATTGGACTTTTGAGATTTGACCTAATTTTGGAAAGCAAAGCTATTTAAAGGAAAGACTTCTACAACTTTTAACGTTTTATTCTTGGAGTTTTGGGAGAGAGCCGCTTTTGTTTACGCTACTAGGGTTTGCTTTTGTTCATCTTCTTCTTTATTCAATTCATATTTTTGTGATGAACTCCATAGCTATGAGTAGCTAAATTCTATATTATTGGTTAAAGATGTAGTCCTATTTCTAAAACTTGTGTTTGATTTATGTATTAGTTTTCTCTATTGATTATCGTTCACATCTCTACTGTTTTAATATCACATGATTGATGTATTGTGATAGGATTAGATGTTTGTTTAGTTGAGTGGCCAATCAATTCAACTTGCATCCTTTTCCATAGCTATTTTAGGGTTTTTCATCGAGCGATAACCCTGAATACAAGTAGCATGATATGTTTACGGTTTGTAGTGATACACTCTCGTAATCATATGTAGAGTTTGACCATTGTCCGAATTGTTATGCGCAATGTATGACAATTGCATTGATTAGCCTATTTCTGAAACTTAATGCTCTTAGGAATTGAACTTAATTAGCGCAAGGCGTTAGGTTATTCTTTAGGTAGAATTCACATACACAGCTCTAATGTGTGTATTGATGAACTTAGGAAATTAATAGATTATCTTGCTCTCTTGATTCTCTAGGCTTTTGATAATAAAAAAGATTAAATTGTAATTCTAATCATATATGCAAGCACATGTCTAAGATTGAAGATGAATTCCTTGACAAATATCTTTCTCTCATTGATTACTTTCTATAATTTACTTTGTTTTTGATTTACTTTTATTGCTTACAAAAATCAGAAATCCCCCCAAGTGGTTACTTTAGGAAATTGATTACATAATAACTACAATTGCCTCTCTGTGGAAACGAACTCTTTCTTATCATATACTTTAGGAAAGTGAAATTATATTTGACGCATACGACAACGATCAAACATTTACTCTTTTCCATGCTAATTATTTGACCAGATGCAGCTTGATATTTCTTTAGCATAGCCATCAACTTTCCTACATTTCTGCTCTCACCATTTTACAAAATATAAATATGTCATCTGCAAAAAAATATATGGGATGGCTAAACACCATTCATATTCACCATTAGAATTATACTTCTTTGTTGAATATGTTTGTTCAACAACCTGCTTAATGCATCTTCAACAATCACAAAAAGTAATGGAGATAATGGGTCACCTTGTCTAAGGCCCCTTCTTACTTTAAAGTATCCAACAGGTCCACCATTTACCAATGCAGAGATTCTTGCAGATCGATTGAAGAAGCATATGTAACCATTGTATGTTCTTTTCTGAGAAACCAAATACTCTCATAACCTGAAATAAGAAAATCTAGCTAAAAGAGTCATATGCTTGAGTTATGTCAATTTTAAGTCCAAAATTTCTTACTCTTCTTTTGACTTCAAGCTCATTTATTAATTCAGGAGATAATACTATTTTCTCTTGAATATTTCTCCCTTTAATAAATGCTCCTTGTTGGGGGAAAACAATTTTGTCAATTATTCCTCCTAATCTTGATGCACATGTTCTTGTTATAATCTTGAAAATAAAATTCATTAAACCAATAGATCTAAACTTATTTGCCTTCTTAGCATTTTCAGTCTTTGGTAATGTTAGAGCATTGCTCGGTTGAACCCACCAAGCGTTGGTATGTCAAGTTTGGTTGTCATATTTTAGTATCAAAAGTCAATTAGATTCGCTTGAATATACTAGAGTCAACTTCGTTTGGGTTAGAATAGAAAGTCTAGGAATGTTGAGACATACAAGTATTACTCCGAAGATATGAAGAATGTGAATAATTAACGAACTACAACGACGACATCATCCTTCCACATGAGGTTAGTAATAATGACTTGAACTTGTTTCATTCCTATCGTTGCTTTCAAGTCGTTTAAGATTGAAAACATAATATGTGAGGTTATATTTAATACTATAGTATTATACTTGGTCATTTTATTATGATCAAAGTGTCAAGGAAGAATATTTGATTACGAAGTATAACGTTTATCTTTTGAACTTCGTAAAATGTGATATCGGCATAATCTATGTAACTCGTTACTAGATTGTGTATTGGATATATGTGTGATTTCATCTTAGGAAATTATGTTTGATTATATATGTTTAAAGGAAGTACATATATTCAACTTGTTTCGTATTAGAAAGGAAATCAATATGCGTTTTGGTCCAGTTTTCATTGAAGATCTATTGGACGACCAATTCGAACCTAGGTAAAATTTTTGGTAGAACCGATCTTGACTTATGTCGAGAATTATGGTAGAACCGATCTTTACCTAGTTTGGGATATGCAATAGAACCGTTCTTAACTTATGTTGAGAGTCTTGGTAGAATAGATTTGGGCATTTATTGCATATCTTGAGAATACTTTCGGTTTTGCAAATTCCTTGGTGTCCAAACATCCTTGGTCTATAAATACCTAAGTTTGCATTTCTAGCAAACTATCCTAAGAGCCGGGCAAACTTCATCTTTTTGTTGTTTCTGGTGGAGCCGTCTATCCGAAGAGAAAAGTACCCTAATTAGGCGAAATCTTTTACGATTGATCGTTTAAAGACTTTTGTGGGATCAAGAAGCTCTACGAGTATTGTTGGTGGGAAACTAGATAATTGCAGTGTTATTAGTTTTCGATTTGATTTGATTGACTAACGTTTGTTGAAACTTTGATTTCACCTAGTTTGGTTATTCTTGAGAGCCTTCTCTTCTTACATAAGGGTCACTCAAACTAGATCAAAGTATTGACGGGATCTTTAGAACTGTTTTTAAATCTAAAGACAACTAATGATCATTCATTGTTAACAGACTCCGTTCTATGTGTGATCGATCATAAGTGGATTCAAGTTTGTGGTGTGTAAGTACATAAGAAGGCAATTGAAGATTTGAAGAAAAGAATTTTTTTATTGGTTTTCGTATCTCGTGATTTGTGCACACATCTTGATCGGCTGGGATCCGACTTAGATCTGATTTATCTTTGATACATTTGATCATATAGTTGTTTAGATCGGCAACTATCGTTTAGTGGTATTCTTCAATGTCCGAATCTGATAGTTGTGAATCCGAATCTAAGTTACTGATTTGGATTGATCTTACCCGACAAAGGAGTTTACTTGTTTAAACGGAAGGGCCTTTGTCAAAAATCAACGAATCTTTTTCTGAAAGATTATTGGAGTAGTTACCAAACAGCTTTGTTCCTTTACAGTTTGGAAGATGATCAAAAGGAGTTGAGTGCTTAAGACTTTACATCGGTAAATCAACTCAAGATAGTGATTTTTTGTCTTGGAATTCACGTGCATGACCAGATGGTTGTAGATGCAGGGATACTAATGGAAATAATTAACTAAGGGTAGATTACTTGGTCTCAACTATACGAAGTTTCCTTTGTTCTTTGTATAATGGCTTAATTATGAGAGTATTCAAAACTGGCCCAGGTCCCGGGGTTTTTCTGCATTTGTGGTTTCCTCGTTAACAAAATCTTGTTATGTCATTTACTTTACTTCCACATTATAATTGTTGTATCATAATAAACTAAATAACACTAGTACGTTAGATCATAATCACTTGACATTGATCATATAGTCAGTCGGTCTTGTACCGTAACGGTTAGAGCACTGCTCGGTCGAACTCGCAAGCGTTGCTATCTCAAGCTTGTTTGTCAATGTTAGTGATCAAAACTATAAGTCTTGATTTATAGTCTACTAATAGTGATATCTCGAACTAGGATAGATTGTGTAGCATTAGACTTCACGGCGTTCATCAATTGAAGACGAAGAACTACTAAGGAGAGTTTGTGGAACTTCATCAACAAAAGGTATGTGGAGACTAAAACTCATCTATCACTTGAAAGTCTATTTCTACTCTATCTCCTATATTGAGACAAAAGTCGTATTACTATATAGTATTCAATTATACACATTTGAGATTTCGAGCTGAGATTAACTCGCTTACATATTTCTCGAAATATGTATTGGTAAGATTTCGCTTCAACCAAGTTCATATAATATTCTTGACGAAAGTCAAATCATGTGAAAATCGCCGAGTAACATCTTACATGGTTTGTGTGATACAATCATTTGGTGTAGACTTAGAATGTTTTGTTATGATTATTTCAATAACATGAAAATTGCTTTGATGCTAATAGTGTGTGAAAACGGCTATTGTCAACCTCTAAGAAAGTTTCAATGATTGAAATAGAGTTTATAACTATTGGATTATGAACATAGTGTGCATTCTTGCATGTGTGTGATACATGACCGGAACTAGAGTATCCATACCCGTATGCGTACTTGTAGTTGTGAAATTCCTTGTACCAAGTACACATACATGTATGCATACTTGCGTAAGATTTAGGTCCGCTAATTTCTGTTGGGATTTGCAAGTGTACTAAGGTATGCGTACATGTTCGCATACTGGTGAACCCAAACTCATACCAGCTACTTAAGTATGCGTATCCGTTTGCATACTTGAGTGGTTAAAGTTCTAATATCGGTTTGTTCATGAACTAATACATTTATATATTAAGGAATGCATTCGTTGCAAACCGTGGCTATAATGTTCATGAATTTATTCGAGTGAATCAAACCGATTTTGCTTCAATTGTGTTCTTGTATACTTCTATGAGAATATAGCAATTGAACAACTCTTTGACTAGTTTCATTTGAGTCATTTGAACTAGTTATGGTTAAGATGAATAAGGTTGATATGAGAGTGTTCATATGGCTAACCTCGGTTAACTACTGTTGAGCCAACATGGTGTACACGTTTAGGTACGGTTACTTAAACCTAAATGAAGGTACATTTTATTTGTGTATAACAAGCTAAGTTCGATCTAACAATTCAACTAATTGATAAGTCCGGGTTATCAATTGGTTCATGTCCACCTTCATTTATCAATTTGTTTATCAAGTCTTCGACTTTGGGTCGTAGCAACTCTTGGTTGTGGGTGAGATCAGCTAAGGGAATCAAGTGCGTAGTATCCTGCTGGGATCAGAGACGTAAGGAGCGCAACTGTACCTTGATCAGTGTGAGATTGATTAGGGCTTAACTACATTGGTAGTATGCTAGTGTCTATAACGCCTTAATACAGTGTGGAGTTCAAAGCTGGACTAGGTCCCGGGGTTTTTCTGCATTTGTGGTTTTCCTCGTTAACAAAATTCTGGTGTCTGTGTTATTTCCTTTCCGCATTATATTTTGTTAAATAATTGAAATATCACAGGTTGTGCGTTGAATCGATCAATTGGTAAATCCAACCTTTGGTTGTTGATTGAAATTGATTGATCCTTCAAGTTACTTCTCCTATATTCAATCGGGCTCGCAAATTTCTATTTGCTGATTGCAGATTGAATTGAGAGATAGAAATATAAAACTCTTTGATATACTTTTCTCTAGATTGAGTCTGACTATCTAGTTGATTCTCTTGAAAGTATATTGGAGTTTGTCTATTCAGATTTCCAAACGAAATATTGGGTGTGGTTGTTGTACCCACGCTTTTTCAATTGGTATCAGAGCATGCAAACACATTTAAGACCTCATAAGTTTGTATTTGTATCAATCTGAAAATGGACAGAAGTGTTATCTCCATAAACG
Source organism: Papaver armeniacum (assembly GCA_023531295.1). Classification (NCBI taxonomy): domain Eukaryota; kingdom Viridiplantae; phylum Streptophyta; class Magnoliopsida; order Ranunculales; family Papaveraceae; genus Papaver; species Papaver armeniacum. The sequence goes on from JAJJWW010007984.1 coordinate 225,410, forward strand.
TACCACCAGTCTTCGATGGCTCAAATTACTTATGGTGGAAAATTTCTATGCGTGCCTTTCTTCAAGCACGTGATTTTCAATCATGGGTTTATGTTGTTAATGGCTATAATCCTCCGGTCGTTGCAGAAGGCGATGCAATTGTTCCAAAGGATATTGGTGCATATGAACCTGCCGAGATTCTCGTTGCAAAGCAAAATTCTGACGGGTTAAATACTATCATCCATGCCATTACCCCATATCTTCAGCACCATGTGACTATGTGCACTCGGTCTAAAGATGCTTGGGATATCTTGGAAACCGTATTTGAAGGGAATACCTGTGAAAAGGAAGCTAGGCTGCAAAACCTAAATTCTGATTGCGAAAACCTTCGTATGGAAGATGAAGATTCATTTGATGAGTTTAATCACAAAGTGTCTGAAATTTTTAATGCATCTTTTGCGTTGGGTAAGACTATTCCTGAAAAGGACATTGTGATGAAAATTCTCAGATCGCTGTCATCTAGATACGATTCTAAGAAGCATGTCATCGTTGAAGGTAATAACCTTGCAACTCTTTCCAGAAATACTCTGGTTGTGAAGTTAAAGATCCTTGATCATGAGCATACATCCAAATCTGGAAAGGATGTTGCCTTCAAAGCACAAAAGAACACTAAATTACTTGACAAAAGTAAAAGTGTTTGCATCTCTGAAGATGATCTTACTGAGGCTGATTCATCAGATGAAGATCTTGACAAGTCAGTCTCCTTGATCACAAGACGGTATAGAGATCTTCTTTTAAAGAGAAGTAAACGGTTCTCCAGAGATAAACATAGGTCATCAGTTAAGCCTCATAATCGTGTTCCTCATAAAGATAGGGATATTGATGAAACTGATGACGAGGATATGCCACAGTGCTTTAAGTGTAAAGGTTTTGCTCATTTTGCAAATGAGTGTACAAATCATAAAAAATACACTGGGAACAAAGTTCTAGCTGCAACTCTTGATGAAATGTCTGACAACTATGATTCTAATGAAGACAAAAAGTCAAGTGTTGCACTTCTTTGTGAAAATATTGATTTTGATAATTGTAGCAATACATACATCAATCTTGATATTATTTCAGAAGAAATCTCAACCGGTCTGGAAGAAAAAATGGATCTATCTGTTTCTACTGGAAACTCTTTTCTGATTTTTCAGGTTCCACTATTTGTCTAGCTTCTTACACATCTCGGGCGTCTGAATCATATTCCATGTTGACATACTCTTATTGTTCTCTCAAAGGTCATGAACTTTCATAGTGTTTCAAGTACAAACACAAAATGAGATATGTCAACAAACTTCAACGAAGAGCGAATCGATTAGCAAACAAGCTCATACTTGTTCAAAAATCATCAGAGGTATGTAAACGCATCTCTTCTTCAAAGAAGTTAGTTTCCAAAGAAAAGACTAGATCATTAGAGAAAAAATTATGGTCTAAACACTCGGAGAAACATGGCTCTATGAATTCCTTCTAAAAAGGTTATGGTGGACAAATTGTTGTTCACCTCAGCACAACATAATTGTGTTGGTTAGTGCATCTTGTCTCATGTGCCTGATCAAAAGAGACAAGATTGTGCACACCTCGGGCTTTAGGTAAAAAGAGAAGTGTTTTACTTTGAATTCTCTTGGTAGTTTTGTTTTGCAAGTCTGGAATTCATCCTTCCTTTCATATCTAATTGATAGTGGAAAGGATTTTCTGTTTAATAAATAAAAGAGGGTTATTCTCGACAATTCTATCCTCTTTAGGGTTGAGAGTTGTGCGTGTGTGAACTTGAGTGTTTAAAATTTCTGTAACCCTACATTCCTTTTTCCTTCACTTGAAACTCTTTTATATAAGACTGCTTGTTGAGATCATCTTGTGATTCCTGTCACAATTCCGTTCGTATGGATTCTCCAAGCATTATGTCTTCTGATGGAAAAGATGTTAATATGATTGTTAAGCCATCAATCATGAAGTAAAAAGATAAATCTTTGTTACCTCCAACTTTAAAAAGACAAATAAAGAATGTGAGGAAGCCTAGAGTTATACCTTCAAATTCTCAGAAGTTTTCTGGTGTTCTTGAAGATTTGAAGGAAACAAAGAAGGAGAATTTTTTTAGAGGTCTCAAAGTCTAGGGAACTTCTTATGAGAATTTATTCTTGTGTTTTTAAGAAGGATAACTAGGGTTTGAAATAGACATTATTGTGAGTGCACATAGCTATTGCCAACATTTTCATCTTGCAATGTTTTTAGATTTATTTATTTAATCTAAAAACATTTTCATCTTTTAAGTTATTTGGAAGATGATTTTTGCAGTATTAATCTTTATGGTTTATATATTGCAAATTGTTATGGGATATGTTGTTTACATCCGTGAACCTTGACTGTCCCATATTTGCTCAAAAGTTAACTCTATTATATGTCATTGTGTAAAAGTTAACTCTATTATATGAAAGTATTGATAAAATATAGAATGAACTTTTGACTACAAAAGTTAAGCCTATTATGTCATTATTGATGAAAGATAGGATGAACTTTTGTTTACAAAGATCAAGTATATTATATGTCATCGTGCAAATAGTGATGAAAAATAGAATGAATCTTTGATTATTCTGCAGTATTGGTCTTTCCATGATCCACATCTTTGTGTATGTACTGTGTTGCTCCGTAAGTTCTCTTATGTTGAGCATGGACAATTGAACTGATCATTTTTTGTGGTTAATTCAATTGATTTCTTTGGATACAAATTCATGTTTCATGTGATTTGTTAATGTCCAAAGAAATCCTTCTTTTATTGTAAAAGTAAGGTCGCTCATGTTGTTCTTTCGGGAATGACATTTTATGGGGGAGAGTTCTTAATTGAACTTGTGCTTGATTGCCAAATCTTTGTGGGGAGTGCGGTTGTGGAATATTGCAGGGGTTATCTTGTATCTTTATAAACTCCTTGATGAATACACTAAGTTTCGACTATGTGAAATCATCGAAACAAGTGGGTATGTTGTTCTCTTTTGGTCATGGAGTATCTCTATGAATATTACTCCCACTAGTTTCGTACCTTTGCCAATTTATATTGACAAAAAGGGGGAGAATTAATGTGTAGTTCACACTACAAATACATATGGTTTACGGATCATTATGTAAGGGGGAGTGGTTTTCATTGTGATATGAAGTATTGACTTAGGGGGACCATAGTATTTTTGTCAAAGTTGTGATACAATTGAACTTTGATGCTGTGTAATAATACTATGACACTGTATAACAATGATTGAGATCAACTGTTTTCTCATTGTTATTGCTACGGATCTTCAACAACTATGATGCTGAGTTGAACACATTTGGAATCATTGGAGTACTTGGAAGTGACGAAGATTTCGAGTAATGTTGAAGAACCAAAGAGATCTAGCATTTGGATGAGAAGCTACAAAGTTTATTTATCTTGTGATCCATATGTATTGATAGCTTTGTCACTAAAATTGACAAAGGGGGAGATTGTTAGGGTACTGCTCGGTCGAACTCGCAAGCGTTTCTATCTCAAGCTTGTTTGTCAATGTTAGTGATCAAAATTATAAGTCTTGATTTCTAGTCTACTTATAGTGATGTCTCGGACTAGGATAGATTGTGTAGTTGAGTATTAGACTTCACGGTGTTCATCAATTGAAGACGGAGAACTACTAAGGAGAGCTTGTGGAACTTCATCAACTAAAGGTATGTGGAGACTAAAACTCATCTATCACTTGGAAAGTCTATTTCTACTCTATCTCCTATATTGAGACAAAAGTCGTATTATTATATAGTATTAATTATACACATTTGAGATTTCGAGCTGAGATTAACTCGCTTACATATTTCTCGAAATATGTGCTGATAAGATTTCGCTTCAATCAAGTTCATCGTATATTCTTGACAAAAGTCAAAAGATGATCATGTGAAAATCGCCGAGTAACATCTTACATGGTTTGTATGATACAATCATTTGGTGTAGACTTGGAATGTTTCGTTATGATTATTTCAATAACTTGAAAATTGCTTTGATGCTAATAGTGTGTGAAAACGAATATTGTCATCCTCTAAGAAATTTTCAATGATTGATATAGAGTTTATAACTATTGGATTATGAACATAGTGTGCATTCTTGCATGTGTGTGATACATGACCGGAACTAGAGTATCCATACCCGTATGCGTACTTGTAGTTGTGAAATTCCTTGTACCAAGTACACATACCTGTATGCATACTTGCGTAAGATTTAGGTCCGCTAATTTCTGTTGGGATTTGGAAGTGTACTAAGGTATGCGTACATGTTCGCATACTGGTGAACCCAAACTCATACCAGCTACTTAAGTATGCGTATCCGTTTGCATACTTGAGTGGTTAAAGTTCTAATATCGGTTTGTTCATGAACTAATACATTTATATATTAAGGAATGCATTCGTTGCAAACCGTGGCTATAATGTTCATGAATTTATTCGAGTGAATCAAACCGATTTTGCTTCAATTGTGTTCTTGTATACTTCTATGAGAATATAGCAATTGAACAACTCTTTGACTAGTTTCATTTGAGTCATTTGAACTAGTTATGGTTAAGATGAATAAGGTTGATATGAGAGTGTTCATATGGCTAACCTCGGTTAACTACTGTTGAGCCAACATGGTGTACACGTTTAGGTACGGTTACTTAAACCTAAATGAAGGTACATTTCATTTGTGTATAACAAGCTAAGTTCGATCTAACGGTTGAAAGATATTAGCTTGAATCTAATCAGGTTTTCATCTAACGGTGAATATTGAATGCTTTGTCACCAAGGTAACTTAGATTGCAAACCCTGATTTGAAAACTATATAAAGGAGAACTCTAGCAACTGGGAAACCTAATCCCCACACCTCATGTGTGATACTAGTTGCATAAGCTAGATTCAATTCTCCTTTAACCTTAGGTTTTTCACGAAACCTTGTAGGTTAACGACTTGAAGACTTCATTGGGATTGTGAAGCCAGACCCAACTATTTTCTCTGTAGTTGCGTGTTCTGATCTTACTTATTCTATCGTGATTGAGTATTATCTTTTCTAAGATTTGCTTGAGACTTATCTCCGATATGTAAGATTAAAAGTAGTCACAAACATCTTCGTCTCATCGTTTGTGATTCCACAATATCTTGTTTTGCTACCATACGATTAAGATTATTGTGAGGTGATTGATAATACTAGGTTGTTCTTTGGGAATGTAAGTCCGGGTTATCAATTGGTTCATGTTCACCTTGACTTATCAAAAGACGGAACAAAACTTGTAGGTATTTCTGTGGGAGACAGATTTATCTATTCTGATAGACTTTTCAGTGTGAGACAGATTTGTTCATCAAGTCTTCGACTTTGGGTCGTAGCAACTCTTGGTTGTGGGTGAGATCATCTAAGGGAATCAAGTGCGTAGTATCCTGCTGGGATCAGAGACGTAAGGAGCGCAACTGTACCTTGATCAGTGTGAGATTGATTAGGGCTCAAATACATTCCATTCCGAAGTTCATTGGTAGTAGACTAGTGTCTGTAGCGGCTTAATACAGTGTGGTGTTCAAAGTTGGACTAGGTCTAGGGATTTTTCTGCATTTGCGGTTTTCCTCGTTAACAAAATTCCGGTGTCTGTGTTATTTCCTTTCCGCATTATATTTTGTTATATAATTGAAATATCACAGGTTGTGCGTTGAATCGATCAATTAGTAAATCCAACCTTTGGTTGTTGATTGAAATTGATTGATCCTTTAACATTGGTCTTTGGTACCATTCAAGTTACTGATCTTATATTCAATCGGAATCGCAAATTCTTATTTGCTGATTGCAGATTGAATTGAGAGATAGAGATATAAAATTCTTTGATATACTTTTCTCTAGATTGAGTCTGACTGTCTAGTTGATTCTCTTGAAAGTATATTGGAGTTTGTCTATTCAGATTGCCAAACGAAATATTGGGTGTGGTTGTTGTACCCCCGCTTTTTCAGTAACTATTGTCAAGTGAATACCTTGTTGTTGTAGTGTCTCGACTTTGTCTATAGACGATCATACTTGGTATCGGACTTATAGGTTGATACAAAAAAGCGTGGTGTATTTGGGTACCCTCGTAATTTCAATTGGTATCAGAGCAGGCAAGCACGAAAAGATCTAACGTGTTTGGCGCGATCCAACCTATAAGACACGAGTCAATGTAAGATCAACGCAAAGAGAAGAAAAAGCTCAATTAACGTAACACAAGACTTTAGAAGTTTTGAATTTAAGAAATGTGTTAGAGCATAGCTCGGTTGAACTCACCAAGCGTTGGTATGTCAAGTTTGGTTGTCATATTTTAGCATCAAAACTCATCTAGAGTCTCTTGATTAAATACTAGAGTCAACTTCGTTTAGGTTAGACTAGAAAGTATAGGAATGTTGAGACATACAATTATTAGTCCGAAGACCTAAAGAATGTGAAGATGTAACGAACTACAATGACGACATCATCCTTCCATTTGAGGTTAGTAATATTGACTTGAACTGTTTGATTCCTAACGTATCTTTCAAGTCGTGCTATATTGAAAACATATTGTTTATAATACTCTAGTGATGAGACATGATCATAGTATTAAGGAATTAGACTACAAAGTATAACGCTTATCTTTTTAACTTCGTAGATACGATCTTGTATATAGTTTTATGATTATGTGTATGGGTTATGGTGAAGATTTCATCCTAGGAAACAATTTTTTACATTTGTTTAACGGAAGTACATTCATGAACTTGTTTCGTGAATCGAAAGGGAAATTAAAAGGTTTATTGGTCTGTCTATTCATTGTATAATCTTTGATGACCAATATGTGTGAGTCGGTAGAACCGATCTTAACTCCGGGTATGTATCTTGGTATAACTGATCACAATACCTAGACTTATGATTTGGTCTGACCGGTCCTGGTAATTGGTGTAAACGATCCTAAGTAATCACCATGATATGGTATGATCGATCCTTGTAATTGGTGTGACCGATTCTGGTAATTAGTATGACCGATCATAAGTGTAGGTATGACCGATCCTTGTAATTGGTGTAACCGGTCCTGGTAACTGGTGTGACTGATCACAAGTGGATACCATGTTTAGGTAGAACCCATCCTAGTGATTGGTATAACCGATCCGAACCCATGTATGTGACTTGGTAGGATCGATCACAACTAACTATTGTGATTTAGTATGACCAATCACATAGTAGTCTAGGAATACTGGTAAACTAGTTCTAAACTTGATTAGGAAGTGTGGTAGAACAGATTATAAGAAACAAGTCCATGTAAATATGAAATAAGGATTTGCAGTGAAAATTTGTCAACATACTTTGAACACGAGCAACAACTCTTATCATTTATTGTTCAAAAATATTCCTTGGTACTCAAGGTGATCCTGTGCCCAAATAAATTAAGAATATTTTAATTAAGGTTTTTGGTTTTATATGCTTTAATCACCAACAATTAATGCATGGCTCTATAGAATAAAAAATAGTAATGTGCATTTACTAATTGGAGATTTTCTATTGAGATATTTCGGAAATATTGGACCAGCATTTATTGGAATTAGGAAAACCGAATTTGGGAATTCATTGCATATCTTGAGAATATTTTCGGTTTTGGAAATTCCTTGGTGTCCAAATATCCTTGGTCTATAAATACTTAAGTTTGCATTTCTAGCAAACTATCTTATGATCCAGGCATACTTCATTTCTTGTTGTTTCTGGTGGAGCCGTCTAATCGGATAGGAAAGTATCCTAATTAGGTGAAATCTCTTACGACTACTCGTTTAAAGACTTCTGTGGGATCAAGAAGCTCTACAAGTACTGTTGGTGGGAAACTAGATAATTGCATTGTTATTAGTTTTCGATTTGATTTGGTTGACTAACGGTTGTTGAAACTTTGATTGCACCTATTTGTTTATTCCTGAGAATATTCTCTTCTGATATAAGATTCACTCAGACTAGATCAAAATATCGACGGACTCTTTAGAACTGTTGTTAGATCTAAAGACATATTGTGATAATCCATTATTAACAGACTCCGTTCTGTGTGTGATTGATCACAAGAGATTCAAGTGGTGTTGTGCAGGTATTTGAAGGAAATAAAAAATTTGAAGACAAAGAAGAATTCTTATTAGTTTTCGTATCTTTTGGATTTAGTGCACCAACCTGATCGGTTGGGATCCAATTAGAATCGAATTATCTTTGATTGATCTGATTGATTAGTTGCGTGAGATCGACATTCTTTATATTTCTCTTTGAGATCTGTATTGATTGAGTGTGAATCTAGACTTGACTATTTCGGTAGAGGACTTATAGGTTGATAAATAAAAGATTGTGTTGTATTTGGGTACCCTTGTCTTTTCAAAAAACTTAGAGGATACATCCTCATCGAGCTCTACCGGCCCGGTTGAAAATATTTTTGAATATTCTCAAGATGAGATTAAGTTAAGTCCTATACTTATGATCAATGACCTTGATTCTGAAAAACCTTTTGAAAAGACGAGGGTACCCAAATATACCTCAATCTAAAACTTTTCCACATATAAGTCCTTTCTCTGAAAGTGATTGTCTATGGACTGAGTCGAGACAATACAACTAATCGGTTCACACTTCGTGTGATCGTGTATGGATACGAGATCGAGACAATACGACAACAAGATAGCTTGTGTGATTGGTTATGGATACAAGATCAAGACAATACAACAACGAAGTATGTTTACTTGATAATAGGTTCGGACTTAACCAAACACAATAGGATTGCTATCAAGTAACTAGGAATTAACGTTTGTGTATTCTACTTCTAATTATATTAAAACAATTATAATTGCGGAAATAGAAAAGTAAAAGACACATCAAGATTTTGTTAACGAGGAAACCGCAAATGCCGAAAGACCCCGGGACCTTGTCCAGAATTGAATACTCTCAGGATTAAGCCACTATACAAAATATAAACCAACTTCGTATAGTTGAGACCAAGCAACTAAACCTATAGTTCACCTAGTTCTGTCTGTGTAATGACCCGTCCCTCCACCGATATTGTCCCCACTTATCCACTGCGGATATCCGACAGTGTGGGGTTTTCAACGGGCATCGCTGCGGTAATCCAGCAGAAACTTCCCGGATGGTCACCCATCCCTAGATTACTCCCGCCCGAGCACGCTTAATTGCAGAGTTTTCTGCCAACTCTGGAGCCAATTGTGCTGAAAAGGCCTCGGTGTTAGGAAAGGACAAATCATTACTTATATTCCATTCGGCCAACCACTGCCGAAATCGGGGTATTACAATACAACCACCTTAAATTGGAGTCGTCCTCGAATCCGGAATATATCCAAGCCCAGATATCTGGCGTTCCCTGCCCCTCATGAGAAACACCTGGACCAACCCCGTCCAGCGTACCATCCCACCCTCGGCAGGTGACCCGTCGTCAACTCTAATACCATTTGTAATGACCGTCCCTCCACCGATACTGTCCCCACTTAGCCACTGCGGTTATCCGTCAGTGTGAGGTTTTCAACGGGCATCGCTGCGGTAATCCAGCAGAAACTTCCCGGATGGTTACCTATCCCTAGATTACTCCCGCCCGAGCACGCTTAACTGCAGAGTTTTCTACCAACTCTGGAGCCAATTGTGCTGAAAAGGCCTCAGTGTTAGGAAATAACAAATCATTACTTATATTCCATTCGGCCAACCACTGTCGAAATCGTGGTATTACAGTCTGTATCCCTGCGCCTCCAACTTGCAATAAGTCACGCACTTGAAACAATTCCTTTGGTTCGTATTCCAAACAGTAAAGGAACAACAAGTCTGTTCGGTACCAACTCTTTTCAAACAAGTGATATGAGTTTGACAAAAGGCTCTTCTGTTTATCCCAATAAACTCCTTTGTCCGGTCCTTAGATCTATCTTTTCAACAACTACCAAAGTAATTTTTAAGACTATGCAATCAATACTTTTAATCACAAAGAATCGTATTGATGCTGATCTACTCAACTAATCAATCAAATCTATCACAAGGATAAACCGATTATAGTTGGATCCCCATCCGATCAAGTTTTGTGCACACCACAGATTATGAACCCAAATCAGAAATCTTCTTCGTCTTCAAATCTTCTTAGATCTTCAATAAACACCTGCACACAATCAAATTGAATCTCTTGTGATCAATCACACACAGAACGGAGTCTGTTAACAATGGATTATCACAAGACGTCTTTAGATCTACAAACAGTCTAAAGATCCCCGTCGAAACTTCGATCTAGTTTGAGTGAATCTTATATCTGAAGAGAAGATTCTCAAGCATAAACAAACTAGGTGCAATCAAAGTTCAACAACCGTTAGTCAATCAAATCAATCGAAAACTAATAATAAACTGCAATTATCTAGTTTCCCACCAACGGTACTCGTAGAGCTTCCCAATCCCAAAGAAGTCTTTAAAACGAGCGGTCGTAAGAGATTTCGCCTAATTAGGTTACTTTCCTCTCCGAATAGACGGCTCCACCAGTAACAACACAACAAGGTAGTTTTGCTGGCTCTGAGGATTAGTTTGCTCGAAATGCAAACTTAAATATTTATAGACCAAGGAAGTTTGGACAACAAGGAATTTCCAAAACCGAAAATATTCTCAAGATATGCAATATATTTCCAAATTCGGTTTCCATAATTCCTGGAAATGCTTTGTCCAAATATTGACCGAAATCTTAGTAGAAAATCTCCAATTAGTAAATGCACATTACCAATTTTTATTTTCAAAAGATATGAATTTTAATTACTGGAAATTAAAAGCATATAAAACTAAAAACCTTAATTAAAAGATTCTCAATTTATTTCGATCCGGGATTCTCCTTTAGCTATTAAGGAATATCTTTGAACAATAAAAGATAAGCGTTACTGCACATGTTCAAAGTATGTCGACATCTTTACTTTGTAAACCCTTTTTCATATTTACAATCTTGGAACCGATTTGCCATACTTCCAAACAAGTTTAGAATTGGTTCATCCGACTTCCAAGAACTATGTGATTGATTATCCTATCAAATCACCAATCATGGGTTTCACGGTTCTACCAAAACAAGTTTCGGTTCTACCTCCACGTGGGTACTAGAATTAGTCACGCTAGTTACCAAAACTTGGTTGACTAGGTACTAGGATCGGTTCCCACATATATATGGTATCTAACTTGTATTTGTTGCACATGTTCATAGGATCGGTTTCCAAATTAGTAAAAACTTGTTGCACCTCTTACAAGGATCGATTCCCCTTTTGTGATCGGTTGCACCTCTTACTAGGATCAGTTCCCCAATGTCTAAAGTTGGTCATACCAATTACAACAAATCGATCATACCATCTCAGGTGATTACTTAAGATCGGTTTCACTAATAAAAGTCATACCAATACAAAAGTCAGGCCTTGTGAATAGTTTTACCAAGATACATAAACAAGTTATGAGCGGTTATACTAAACACACATATTGGTAATCCAAAGATTTGCAGTGAATAACAATACCAATAAGCCTAGCGATTTCCCTTTCGATTCATAAAACAAGTTTATGAATTGTACTTCCTTTAAATGAATGTAAAACATTGTTTCCTAGGACGAAATCTTCACCCATACCCATACATAATCACAATAGCATTTATACGATTATATCGATGTCGTATATACGAAGTTCAAAAGATAGACGTTATACTTCGTATTTTAATTCCTTAATACTATGTCTAACTAGAGTATAATCATTCACATCTTTGCAGTTATTTTTTCAATATGCATGACTTGAAAGATACGTTAGGGAATGAAACAGTTCAAGTCAAATATTACTAACCTCAAGTGGAAGGATGATGTCGTCGTTGTAGCTCCTTACTTCTTCACATTCTTCAAGTCTTCACGTAATACTTGTAATATCTCATATCCTAATACTTTCAAGCTAACCTATATGGAGTTGACTCTAGTAAATAATCAAGCGAATCTTTAAATGAGTTTTGGTTCACTAAAATATGACAACCAAACTTGACATAACAACGCTTGGTGGGTTCAACCGAGCAATGCTCTAACACCTTTCATAGGAGATGAAAAGTCTGCTGATCATGTCTGTATAAAAACTTCCGAGCTACAAGATTTTAGTGAAAATTTATATCTTGTGCAATAGAACTTAATCTACACTATAAAGAGAAGGTAACCTTCTAAGTTGCTTACATTCAAAGCAAGCCGAAAATGATCAACTTGTTCTCGATCAGGCTTCCACAAGAGCAAAGATTCTTTCTCACAAGAATATTTCTTCCTTGAAGATAAAATCTTTTGAAGAGAAAGAAGATGCATATCTCTTTCGATAAAGACGCCTTGAGTTTGATCTAGCTGGTGCGCTTGATAAAATCAAAATGTTGGAAGAAGAAATTTTGAACTTGAAAAAGCCCAATGACAGCTCAAACAATTTAACCTCAATGCTGGAAGCAGGTAGAAATCATTGTGATACACGAGGATTGGGCTATAAGGGAATAAGCTTCCGACAGTAACAAAGAGATAAATTTTTTCAAAGCTACAACTTCTTTCATAGAAGAGGGTATCTCTAAAGACGAGTCTACTGAGTTTGTTGGAATCATAAGTCATGATCAGTCAAAGCCTTCAAGTGAGACACATAAAGAAAGTATATTTGCAAGTGACCAAAAATTTGAACCTCCAAAGATTTAGAAATATAAAACTCAATAAACGGGAAGTCCACAAAAGGTAACACTAAAACTCATACTCCATATGTTACTAAGGATTGTTATTTTTGTGGAATTAAAGGTCATTTGAAAAGAGGATACAAAATTCGTCAGATGCAAAATGCTCTATCTTTTGTATCAAACGAATTAAGTAAAATTGCTCCAAGAAGGGGTTTCAAATCATTTTTGCTCCATGTTTGAGCAAAAGAATTTTTATAACCATAGATCATTCTCTACAAGGTCATCTTCTAGAAAGACCAATAAGGAGAATGATATTGTCGAAGGAGAAACAAGATCTGATGCACCAACCTTGGAAAAAGGTGGTTTCTCAGGATATGAAACAATTTTCAAATCCTAACCCTCTACAAATGGATTCCCAAATCGGTAAAAAAAACCACAAAAGAGATATCAATATAAAATTTAAGAAAGACAATCATTTGTTGATCTTCGATAACCATGGTTACAAGCGTCTAGTCAATAGACTCAAAAGTGGCCTAGAGATATCTTGTGGTACAAAGTCTTGTATGACTTGTGGTGACTGGTCTCATCATAAAACGCGAAAAATGAAATCAGTCAGAAATAACCGATTGAGACTGAGATTTTTTTTTTAAGAAAAATGGGACAGATGTAAATAAAATATAAGTTCCGGTTATATTTCATTTTTCTTGCACTTTCCAGTTTTGGGAATACTTTTGAAATTTCACAAACTTCCTTATTTCAACTGCTCAAAATCTATATATACTAATAGGTTCGGTTTTATATTTCACGTACAATCTCCAGTATTAAGAGAAACCTCTTGTATAACGAAAGATATTGTTTACAATGTCTTTTTGTAAGAAGGAGGAATATGTGGAAGATTTAAGATATTGTTTAAGAGATTTCGTTATGATTAACACATGTATATTTCAACCTTTATCCAAAGAACTTCATACTATTCTTTTTATTAAGAATGGTGAAGAAAGTGGTGAAGTTGTTTGTGAGTACTGCATTGAAGAGGTCGAGAAAATTCTTGACTCAACCTCCACTAAAAAATGAAGATTTGGACTTTGTTCTGAATATTGTCCTTTTCCTATTGAGTCTACGCTTTCAATGGTCAATGCAACCAGTTGTTCGAAGAAATTTTAGAACTTATTGGAAGAAGAGAATTACTCAAGGATTTGATTGCTGATGCAAAATATGGAATCTTTTGTAATGATCAAAAGTTAAAGCATCTCCAGTGGTCAAACACATACAATAACGTTGATGCCTACCATATGAAGATGTTGGATTACAACAAGAAAAATATGACAAATTCGAATCCAATATGAAGGGTATCACAGAAAAGGCGTGAAAAATAAATCTTCATCAGACATTTGAAGATTTTCCCAGCCAGAAGTAAGGTTTTAAATCCTAACTTCTTTCTCCTAGGTATCTTCTTCGTATAAGGTTTCTATGATATCCCAAGCATCTTTGGACTTAGTGTACGATGTTACATGGTGCTGAATATCTTGGCTTATGGCGTGGATAATAGTGTTTAACCCGTTAGAATTACGCTTTGCAACACTTATCTCGGTTTCACTATATTGTCCTAATGGTTTCGCAATAGTGGTTCCGTCTCTAACAACTGTTGGAGGATCGTATCCTGTAACTACAAGTTTCCATGTCTTAAAGTCACGGGCTTGTATAAAGGAACGCATAGCAAATTTCCACCACGAGTAATTTGTGCCATCAAAGGCTGGTGGTATGTTTATCGAGATTGCACTCCTGTACATATAGTCAGATTGCTTCAAACATAGACTTCGTAGGTCTTAAACGTGTTTGCCTGCTATGATACCAACTGAAAATACCGGGGGTACCAAAACACACCACCAACTTTTTCTTAGGCAACCTGTATGTACAAAACCTAAATATTATTCCGAAATTTCAACTTAATGAATCTCAATCAAGGAATAATATTTAGAGTTATATCTCTTTCTCTCACAATCAGAAAGTTTACAGAGGCAAGTCCGTGAACCTGATTTACGTGTGAGAGTACTTGGGCAATTCTAAATGTCAATTTCCAAGTATCAATCAAGTCATATCCAACAAACAAGGATGGATGTATCTACTTTGATTGATTAACGTACAACCTGTGATATTTCAATTATAAAGATAAACAATATAATGCGAAAAAAGAAATAACACAGACACCAGAAATTTTGTTAACGAGGAAACCGCAAGTGTAGAAAAACCCCGGGACCTAGTCCAGATTTGAAAACCAAACTGTATTAAGGCGCTACAGACACTAGCCTACTACAAATTAACTTTGGACTGGAATATAATTGAGACCGAATTAAACCCTCACAACAATTCAATTACAGTCGCGCTCCTTACGCCTCTTGAATCCCAGCAGGACTTTATGCAAATGATTTCCTTAGATGACGTCCTTTACAGACTAAGAGTTGCTTCAACTCAATTGAATACTTTAAACCAATCTGCCTCCCACAGATAAACCTATATGTTTAATTTCCTTTTTGATCGTAGATCAAAGTCATACTGGAAACCGATAGCAATAGACAAAGTCTAGATAACCTCAAAATCCGGACTTATGCTTCCCGAAGAGTAGCCAAAATTATTATTCACCTAACAAGTATTAAACTTGTGCAATCAACAAGGTCTGAGATGAAGAGAACTTTAAAGATTTTTATCTATCTTGTTCAAGTGAGCATCTCAGCAATCGAATCCCTATGAAGTTATTTTAATTGCTAAACCCTAGAAGGGTTTTAAGAAGAGGACGACTCTAGTTTATAACTATGACACACAAGAAGTAGTGTCGGGATTCAAACCAGAAAAATCATGCGCTGACATCTTGTAAAAGATAAAGCCATTTATAAGTGTTGGATATTCCCTCACTTAATTCACCAAGAATGGATCATGTAGCAACAATCCCTTCTTGTGAATTTCATATCAGCCTTGTATTTCCTGTACTCATTATCAGTGTGGCATGACGACTGAGTGTTACTCTTATAGAGTAACACGAACCTCCAAGCACTATAATAAATCATTATCAGTGTGGCATGAGACTGAGTGTTACTCATATATAGAGTAGCACGAACCTCCAAGCACTATAATGAAACCATGTACGAAATACCCGTACGTGGCCGATGCTCGGTGTGTTATATTAGCCCGAGCCCCTCTCGGTGTGTTATACTAGCCCGATTGAGCCCCTCTCGGTGTGTTATATTAGCCCGATTGAGCATCCGGACTTGACTGTATAGTCTCCGGATATGATCTGATTGCAGTCATCCAACTCCATAAGCATGATTGGGTGACCACAGATCAATTCCATCACCCCAAGCATGGTATGGAATACCCACGGCCTTAGCTTGCCAAAAGAAAACCGTTCATACCAAGCATTATGACGGAAAACCCTAAATTAGGGTTTGCGGCATATTACATATGTTGCAAAGTAGTCTCAACCATCCATCTTCGCAGGTATAGATGGAGGGTCTAGATGTAGACTCAAAGGGCCGTGAGAGCATGTCAACACGATCACCGTGAGACCGCCTACACACTTGACCAGTCGGTCAAGACCAACAATGTTTGGCCGTGACAAAATCGTCACCCAAACAAGAGGTGGCGCACGGCTTTGAAAGCCAAATTAAGGTTTCAAGCCATCACGCGCGTCCATCTTCTCCGTACGAATGGAGGGTCACAGATTAGATTAAACAGGTCCAGTCATACCAGCATGATCACCGTGGGCCCATCTATCTCCTCATGCAGTCGGCCAAGGCATATCATGCTCGGATAATCCAAAACGCCCGCCCAAACATGCGTGGTTACACTTCCCAAATTGCAAATTGATCTCGACCGCTCAACTTTTAGGATGATTTGAATGGCTTAGATCACGTTTTCATGGGATAATCAGGTATAGGTGTGAACATCAACCTACCACCCACACGCTGGAGTGATCGACCAAGACCGACCAAGGACGGTTGTCTTGGAACGCGTGCGGGAATACCACGCGGTTATCAACTCCTTTGCGGTAAGAACTTTCTGCCGCAAACCGATCTCAACCACTCAATTGTGTAGGTCAATTTGAGTGGCCTAGATCGCGCCTTCTTGGGAAAGTGAGACATGGACGTGTACACCGGCATGCCATCAACATGCACGACCGGTCGGTCCTCTCCAAAGCTTTCCCCATGCTTGGTTTCGACCAAGCTGAAGACTGATGCTTGCGCACCTCTTCAAAAACCCTAGTATTCATTAACGGTCGCAGATGAGTGTCTCAAACATCATCTCATCCGTTCAACTTCACCGACTTGGTTGTACAACCCCTGTCGGGAGTTATTTGGTTAGTGAGGCGTCATTACCCATCACTTTACCACACCACAATGCAAGACACTGCATAAAATACACACGATACTTCACAAGTATCGACTTCCGAATAACACGGTTATTCAATTCAGCATTACATGCTATCTTTCGTGGATCCACGATCCACACATTCCGCACATCAATCATGTCACAAACCGGGGGATACATACTTTGGGGTATTGGTCCGGCGGTTTACGGCGTGCGGCGTGCAACGCGCCATCACAAGAACGTGTTAGGAAGTCATGGACGGTTAGAGATGAACAGGAGAAGTGGGCAAGACTGGTCGACGCACAACTCCACTACTCAATCACTCCACTTCCTCCACTTCCCACGAGAGACGTGAATGAGGCTCAATGACTTGTATAAATAGGTTCTCCGCCCTATTTCAAACAACAACACAAGTTCAGACGAGACAGAAAATCAAGTGTTGATACCATTGTGTTCAAACACCCAGAGCCTCCTTACCGTAAGCCTGCTCATTTTTCTGTCACAAGTCATAAGCAAGCCAACACCTTCACAATCTCAACACCTTCTTCGCTTCCCTCCCTAAGATCAACCCCATCTCCTTCACTTTGTGACCGAAACAAGTCTGGAACGGCCATTTCTTGGTTTAGGCCGGACTTGCACAAATTGATCTCTCGAATCTACAAGCACTCATCGCGCAGTGCATTTGTTTAGGGTTTAGATTCATTCCTCATCCACACCCCAAATTACCAAATTCTGCAGGAGTAGTTTTCACCCATAAACAATTGGCGACCACAGTGGGAGGTTGATCTATCGGTTGCAAAAAATTGAATCCTCAATTTTTCGGTTTTCATCTCGCGATGTATCCTCACCAGGAGACCACAGGTGGTTCAGATATCATGGGAAGTATAGCTAGAATGCTGGAGGATGTCTTGGCAAATCAAGCTGGTATCACCAGAAGGCAGAGCGAGACATTTCGCCTTTTGAATGATATGGCAGCACAATTACAAGAAGGGTCGACGGGCATCAACTCAGACAGTGCAAGAAACGGCGAATCCTTATCCAGGAATCACACCTTTACCGGTGGAGAGGCAAAAAGAGCGCGTAGCCGCAGGAGACTCGGGAAAGATGAACAACATGTTCCAGTCAGCAATGAAGACCCGAGGCAACTCCACAGAGGAAAGGACTTTTCCGGAGTACTACAACGTCTGCCAGATAAAGAAAGGGAACCTGCAGCCTATGGAGCCCTGTTAGAGGACTTATATCTCAAAACTCTTGCTGAAGCCCGAAAAACTGTCCAATCGCATCGACCTTCCAACCAAGTGAAGAAATGCTCGAGGAAGGAGAGATCGATCAGGAAATACGTGAATACAGAGGATGGGAGCGTTCAATTCGATCACTCAGCAGTGATATCACGACACCTTCTACATCCCTTTACCCAGACAAGCGATCCGCAGATATGATGGCAGTCGCAAATCTTCCAACTTCATCTCCGGAACGTGCTCCACATCAAATTCATGCAGAGACATCACGAGGCACACTAATGCAGGAAAAGCTAGACTCGAAGTACTTATGCTTTTCGTTCCCTATGGAAAAGATTTTGGAGTTGCTGGAGACGTGGGTACGAAACAGAGAGGTGGAACTACCTCCTATATGGCGTCCACCAACCGATCAAGAAGTAATGGACCCGAGTGCTAGCGGAGCAGGAGGTATTCCAGTAGGTGTAACGCCTCCCATCACCAGAGCCAGAGCACCCGCAACATCCCCTGGAGCCAACGAGGAATGCATTCAACGCACCGGAAAAGGTACTTCAGCGGCGGCGGACCTGCATGGACCTGATCAAAGAAGCAACATCAGATATGAGCGGTCCTGTCCTGGAGACTCCTACACTGGGGACTGATCCTCACAATGATCCTCCTCAAGTCAGTAGTTTCACTATGAACCAGAGGCCGGTGGACCGGGAAACATTTTCTCTAGTTGAAAGTTTATGCGAACTTTCACACCTCCTGAAGAATCAGCGCACGGAGATATTTTGCTGCAATCAACCAGAGAAAGTTCACAACAGTGCCCTACGTGTCACCGCACGCATCAAGGATTCAGATTTCAAGACGTCCCTTATCGACACAGGAGCGTCTTCGAATGTGATTACTCTCAAGACTCTCAAGACATCCAAGGTCCCAGGCAAGGTCGTACGGAAGCCTACCACAATGACGGACTTCGAGGAAAACCAAACCAGC
Source organism: Papaver armeniacum (assembly GCA_023531295.1). Classification (NCBI taxonomy): domain Eukaryota; kingdom Viridiplantae; phylum Streptophyta; class Magnoliopsida; order Ranunculales; family Papaveraceae; genus Papaver; species Papaver armeniacum. The sequence continues at coordinate 244,653 of JAJJWW010007984.1, forward strand.
ACATACGGGAGAGGTTCCGCGGAAAGAATCAAAAAAGTGCGTTGCATCCCACTCCCCACGTGGGCGTCAATTCAGGAAGAAGACCGGCTCGCATCATTGAGGGCTAGTACCCACGATGCATCTTTGCTGACGGCGCATTCTTCTCCATCCTGTGAAGCCACGACCCACGTTCACACGAAGCTCGGGGAACTTCTCAAAGAATACCAGGACATATTCGCTTGGAGTTGCAGTTAGGAAAATGGATAGATCACGTGCTGCATAGACTTCAGAGGTTTGAACAGATGCTGTTCCAAAAACGATCCTCCTCAACCTAACATCGACATGTTAGTAGATGCAACCAACGGAAACGGCATGTTCTCCTCCATGGATGGATGTAGCGGCTACAACCGAGATAAGGATGTACGAGCATGATGCAAGTAAGATGGCTTTTCGAACTCCTCTCGGAAATTTTTATTTATACTATCTTGCCATTTAGTTTAAAGAATGCCGGTGCAACGTATCAAACGCCGGCAATCTTCCACTTTGGAATCGATACCTCAAGGGAACAACCTCAAGGAGATAATGATGTCCACGCGTCATATCGAGCAAGATCCGGGCGAGTCACCTTATCAGACAGTGATACTGTCTATCATGCTATATTGGAGAATCTGCGCTTTTGGTCATCCTCTGGAGCTGTTGGACGCTCATCTACAACAACATATGGCATGATAGAAAGAACTAGGCCTGCTGGTAATGAAGAGCCTCATAATGTTCGTAGGGCATATATCTCACCAACAGCGATTCAACCTTGAGCCTTACGCAGCGACTCAAGCACCAAGAGGAAAACTACCGAGATACAACATCCTGCGCGTCTTATGTGTGAGTTTGACTCCAACTCCGGTACCACATGCACGACTCCCACAATGATGAAGCAATGTCCAAGATATTCTATATCGGCTCGACAACGACCACTACGAACAAACCATGTAAACCACGCTTGGGGACCGAGGCTCGGCATGGAGTTCCTTCACCTTGAGTCAAAGACTTCTTCAACACGAGAAAGATGGTCGGTCAAGAATCATGGAATTCGCAAGGGTAAATCAAGAAGCTCGTGTAGGCATAGAAGAGAAGCGCTCCGCTTCAACGCTTCCTCCAAGTAATTGCTTCAATGGTCTATCCAAGAGCGCGCTCAATGCTCTCTCCGGGACCCTGTTCACTTGAGAATCACTATTCATATATTCATAAACTTGTTTACAATTGAAGATGAAACCTTTATCGCTTCAACACTCTCTCCAGGATCTACCTCAACGTTCGCACGAAGCCACTTTAACATCCTCTCGAGTCGTCAAATCCTAGGACATGGGTTTGTGGTGGATTTGAATTTGCGAGGTAAATAGAGTGCAAGAGATGATTTCGTGACCCGAGGTAATGGCACATACAACATTTGACAAATGAAAAGATGGAAAACAGCCAAACGTCTTCTTCTTGGTGGTAATGCGGTGTGGTTGTATCCAACCGGCTCCAATTGGTGGTTTTGGTGGGTTTCAAATGGAAGTCTTTAAATGATATGGCTTATGCGGTTTGCTTGAGTTCGGGCGCGAGGTAAAGATGGGAAGAACGGAGTTCTTGCTTCCAGAAGTTGTTGCGGTTTTGGTACTTTTTTTGTAGTTTTGTGCTCGTTGAATATATCTCACCAACAAAGGCGATTCAACCTTCTGGCTGGGCTGTGTGGCCCAGGATTATCGGTGAGTGGATTGGGGGCATTGATAATTGTTGAGGGCAATAGATCGAGGTGGTCTTGTTCATTTGCAGCACCAAGAGGAAAACTACCGAGATACAACATCCGCGCTAGTGGTGAAATGGAGTGAACCGGCCGTGTAGGCATAGAAGACTCCAACATAATTGAATGGCGGTTCAAGTTAAGCACTAATTTGAATGCACATGCACGACTCCCACAATGATGAAGCAATGTCCAAGATATTCTATATCCGGCAGTAGGACTCGACAACGACCACTACGAACAAAACCATGTAAACCACGCTGGGGACCGAGGCTCGAAGAATTAACATGGAGTTCCTTCACCTCTCATTAGGAGGCCAAAGACTTCTTCAACACGAGAAAGATGGTCATGATTGATGGATTGCAAGAATCATGGAATTCTTGAATACTAGTAGCATGATATGAAGGGTAAATCATATGTAGAAATTGAATCAAGAGCAATTGCGCTCCGCTTCAACGCTTTAGGTAGAATTTCCTCCATCTTGCTTTCTCTTGATTCTACATGGCTTTTGATGATAGCGAGGATTAAATACGAATTCTATTCATAATGGTCTATCCAAGAGCCTTTATTTGCTTTTTGTTTATTTTTATTTTACCTCAATGCTCTCTCCGGGACCCTGTTCACTTGATGAAGCGTAATCTCGCTTCAACACTCTCGGCATGGAGTTCCAGATCTACCTCAACGCTCGCACAATGCTCTCTAGGAGCCACTTTAACATCCTCTCGAGTCGTTTCAACACTCAAGCTACATCAATAATATGCGCTCCGGTCAAGTTGTCTTTGATGTACTCATTGCTCAACGTGCGTCTCATTCATCCTTCATGAGGATCCAGCAGAGCATGAAAAACCCTGAAGTCGATAGGAGGAGGGTTATCCTGTGGAACGAATATTTTCATATAGTTGAGAGGGCGCGGTGAACAACTCATCATCAATGTTCGGCATGTATTTGAAGTTGTCAACACTTCCACCAAACATTATCTTCGGAAGACATATCAACGGGAGTTCTTTTCTTTCTACCGCAATGAAATAAAAGACAGGAGTTAGAACTTGTATGAAAGCACATGAGAAGTGTAGTCACACACGGCAAGACACAACTCACATCGGAGCACACAATGGCCGGTCCAAACATCGTTAAAGTATGTCCAGTATTGATTTCGATCCGGTATAAGTTTCAAGACCGGTATTGCTCAAGTCTCAAGTCCGGTATTGCTCAAGTCAAAAAGCTGGTATTGCTCAAGTCGCAAAGGCTGGTGTTAATCATGACATAAGTCTGGTATATTAGGCGCTCACAAGCAGGACCGGTTTTAATCGAAGCACATGGCCGACGTTTGAAGCATGTACACAGTGGACCCACTTTCAACCGAAGAGCAGACACAACAAGCCCACGTTCGATCAAGCAGCGCAGAACCCCACGAACGAAGCATGCGCAATGATCGGTCGATTAGGCACATCCCCACGATTGAACGAAGCGGGCGCAATAGCCCCTCGACCAAGCGATCATAGCAAGGTCGATCGAAGCAAGCAAGACCGACATCATGCTAGGGGAACACTTTCTCGGACGTCTCTTGAACGTGACATGCTCGAAGGACGGGACGACCCCGTCTCTCTGGTAACATCTAACTTTGTCTCATAAGTTTTATCTTTAACTGTCACCATCTCATGCCTACCACACAATAGTGTAACCATTATGTGCTAGGCAGGGGACTTAATGTTGATGGTGGATTTTCATTCAAGGTTAGATTTGTAAAAAACCGAAAAATCATGCGCTGACATCTTGTAAAAGATAAAGCCATTTATAAGTGTTGGATATTCCCTCACTTAATTCACCAAGAATGGATCATGTAGCAACAATCCCTTCTTGTGAATTTCATATCACCTTGTATTTCTGTACTCATTATCGGTGTGGCATGACGACCGAGTGTTACTCTTATAGAGTAACACGAACCTCAAGCACTATAATGAATCATTATCGATGTGGCATGAGACTGAGTGTTACTCATATATAGAGTAGCACGAACCTCCAAGCACTATAATGAAACCATGTACGAAATACCCGTACAGGCTGATGCTCGGTGTGTTATATTAGCCCGAGCCCCTCTCGGTGTGTTATACTAGCCCGATTGAGCCCCTCTCGGTGTGTTATATTAGCCCGATTGAGCATCCGGACTTGACTGTATAGTCTCCGGATATGATCCGATTGCAGTCATCCAACTCCATAAGCATGATTGGGTGACCACAGATCAATTCCATCACCCCAAGCATGGTATGGAATACCCACGGCCTTAGCTTGCCAAAAAAACCGTTCATACCAAGCATTATGACGGAAAACCCTAAATTAGGGTTTGCGGCATATTACATATGTTGCAAAGTAGTCTCAACCATCCATCTTCTTGAGTATAGATGGAGGGTCTAGATGTAGACTCAAAGGGCCCCGAGCATGTCAACACGATCACCGTGAGACCGCCTACACACTTAACCGGTCGGTCAAGACCAACAATGTTTGGCTTTAGTGACAAAATCGTCACCCAAACAAGAGGTGGCGGGTGTTGAACGGCTTTGAAAGCCAAATTAGGGTTTCAAGCCATCACGCGCGCCATCTTCTCCCACGAATGGAGGGTCACAGATTAGATTAAACAGGTCCAGTCAGCAAAAAAAAAAAGGAATGGAGACAGCATGATCACAATTGCAGAATGGTAAAGTGGGCCCATCTATCTCCTCATGCGGTCGGCCAAGGCATATCATGCTCGGATAATCCAAATGGAGGGTCACAGATTAGATTAAACAGTCCAGTCATACAAAGATGATCACCGTGGGCCCATCTATCTCCTCATGCAGGTCGGCCAAGGCATATCATGCCCGGATAACGCCCGCCCAAACATGCGTGGTTACACTTCCCAAATTGCAAATTGATCTCGACCGCTCAACTTCAGGATGATTTGAATGGCTTAGATCACGTTTTCATGGGATAATCGGTATAGGTGTGAACATCAACCTACCACCTACACGCTGGAGTGATCGACCAAGACCGACCAAGGACGGTTGTCTTGGAACGCGTGCGGGAATACCACGCGGTTATCAACTCCTTTGCGGTAAGAAATTTCTGCCGCAAACCGATCTCAACCACTCAACTGTGCCGGTCAATTTGAGTGGCCTAGATCGCGCCTTCTTGGGAAAGTGAGACATGGACGTGTACACCGGCATGCCATCAACATGCACGACCGGTCGGTCCTCTCCAAAGCTCTCCCCATGCTTGGTTTCGACCAAGCTGAAGAGTGATGCTTGTGCACCTCTTCAAAAACCCTAGTATTCATTAACGGTCGCAGATGAGTGTCTCAAACATCATCTCATCCGTTCAACTTCACCAGACTTGGTTGTACAACCCGGTCGAGTTATTTGGTTAGTGAGGCGTCATTACCCATCACTTTACCACACCACAATGCAAGACTGCATAAAATACACACGATACTTCACAAGTATCGACTTCCCGAATAACACAAGATTATTCAATTCAGCATTACATGCTATCTTTCGTGGATCCACGATCCACACATTCAGGACATCAATCATGTCACAAGCGGGGGATACATGCGGGGTATTGGTCGGCGGTTTACGGCGTGCGGCGTGCAACACGCCATCACAAGAACGTGTTAGGAAGTCATGGACGGTTAGAGATGAACGGGAGAAGTGGGCAAGACGGTCGACGCACAACTCCACTACTCCATCACTCCACTTCCTCCACTTCCCACGAGAGACGTGAATGAGGCTCAATGACTTGTATAAATAGGTTCTCCGCCCTATTTCAAACAACAACACAAGTTCAGACGATACAGAAAATCAAGTGTTGATACCATTGTGTTCAAACACCCAGAGCCTCCTTACCGTAAGCCTCTGCTCATTTTTCGTCACAAGTCATAAGCAAGCCAACACCTTCACAATCTCAACACCTTCTTCGCTTCCCTCCCTAAGATCAACCCCATCTCCTTCACTTTGTGACCGAAACAAGTCGAACGGCCATTTCTTGGTTTAGGCCGGACTTGCACAGATTGATCTCTCGAATCTACAAGCACTCATCGCGCAGTGCATTTGTTTAGGGTTTAGATTCATTCCTCATCCACACCCCAAATTACCAAATTCTGCAGGAGTAGTTTTCACCCATAAACACCTAACAAGTATTAAACTTGTGCAATCAACAAGGTCTGAGATGAAGAGAACTTTAAAGATTTTTATCTATCTTGTTCAAGTGAGCATCTCAGCAATCGAATCCCTATGAAGTTATTTTAATTGCTAAACCCTAGAAGGGTTTTAAGAAGAGGACGACTCTAGTTTATAACTATGACACACAAGAAGTAGTGTCGGGATTCAAAGATCGCTTTGGTTTGAGGTTCCCCTTTTATATACTTTCAAAGCATAGGTTGCTTTAGGTTTAAGCTAAGATAGCTTTGGAAACAAGCAAACATTTTCTATCGTTAGATGAATCTTTGAAATGTGATTGACATATCAAGATATACACTCTGGTTAGCATGAACCGTAACCGAACCGTGTTATAGTAGGGTAAAAACTGATTCTGCTGAAAATAATAAATTGGGTATGTCAATGAGAAACGAATCTAAACCCTAATGTACTACACATGAGTACTTTATATTCGAGAGATCAATCTGTACAATTCTGGCCTAAACCAAGAAATGGCCGTTCCAGTCTTGCGTCGGTCACAAAAATGAATGAGAAAGGTTGGTCTTAGGGAGGAAAGCAGAGAAGTTGTTAAGATCAGAGTAATAGACTCTATGAGAGGTAAAGGTGTATAAACGTGTATCAGAAAGTAGAGCCTGTTTGAAGGTTGTAAGTAGTGTGTTCTCTATGTGTTCTGGATACTTGCGTGTTGACGATGATGATTACCCCCTTATAAATAGATTAGAAAACCTATTTATTTGTAACCATGCCTTTATCCCTGATCTCATAGGAAGTGGAAGTTATTAAGGAGTGAGAAGGTGGAGATCGTGTGAAAGTGATGAACCAGTGTACCTATCGTGGAGGAAGAATGGACGGTTGCATACCCAATACTCCTTCACTCGTTAACTGTCCGCCTTTCCTGACACTTCTCATAATGGGTGCATTGCACACCGCATTGTCGTAGACCGCCGTACCAATACCCTGATAAACATCCCCCCATTTGTGATATGTTTGATGTCTCGAATATTTTGGTAGAAAATAACACTTAGTCGTGACTTGCATAACTAGGTGGATTGAATGACTAAGGCTCACCTGTAAGGTGAAGTCGACATGTTATGAGAGAAAGTCGAGTCACGACTACTGATGTGAAGTGTGGTAGTTGCTGAGTGGTCCCATCATCATGACATGTGAGAGTTGGTCATGAAAAGTAAAGGAATGAATACGTGATTATTCTAGCAACTAACATGTGTTGTTAGCCTTGTGTGTAAGATCTACATATAGAGAATATTTCGACCAATCATGCGCAAGCTAGGCATTAGTTGGTCGTAAGTGAGAAGTCGAGCACTGCTTTTCATGATATAAACGAGAGGTGATGGGTGTTCATGAAAGAGTGGAAAAAAATATATATGAGTATGGAAGTAGTCATGCATATGTAACAATACATATGGTCTCATAATCATATTTACTCACCTCTTGAATGAAAGAGTGAAGGGAAGTTTATGTTAATACATGAAGAAATTCGTGAAATTTCGTAGTCAGGAATATTCAGATGTGAGACGCTTCACTAAAACTGCTGTAGAATTCTCATACGAACTAGGATTTTGATGATTTACCTCTCCATTCTTATCAGAAAAGAATTTCCTATCTTCCAACTACAGAATATTTAGGTTTTGAGATCGTTTAGGAGGTGAAAACATCCCGACAGTAAAAACTCAAGAAGAATTCAGGAGGAATTCAGCCATGACCTAGCTCACCTTTTAAGCTGTATCTTTTAGCTCGTTAATCAGATTTATGTGATTTTTTAGTATGTTATACTAGACATCCATACGAAAATTTTGGAATATAGCTCATACTCTAATTATTTACCAATTTCTCCCAGATGTTCGTCCAATATTTGGTGACCTTTTGGATATCGTCCGACCAAGTTGAAGAGATATTATTGGTCGGTGTGAAACCAAGTTGTCAGGTCAGCTTCGAGTGTTCTGATTGGACAGAATGGAAGTAGGGTGACATGTGAGCACCATGAGACGTGCTTGTTCGGTCATGGGAGGAGCTAGACTAGTTAGATTGGCCGGAATGGAGCAGGTAGGCTATAAGCGATCTGATTGGCCGGAGAGGAGCAAGCAGGCTATGAGCAATATGATTGGCCGGAATAGTAGAAGGGACGTAGGTAGTTATCATGGAGATTTCTAGACCATCCTAGTTTAGCTAATAATTTAAAGCGGAGCTTGCAGCGTAGAAGCGACGTGATTGGCCAATAGAAAAGAGGAGCTTGCAGCGTAGAAGCGATGTGATTTGCCAATAGAAAATAGGGGCCTGCAGTGTATAAGCGATGTGATTGGCTGATAGGAAAGAGGGTCGACGGACAAAAATATAGAGCAAGGCCGGTCGGTTAGAGGAGGCACAAGTTAGGACAAATTGGTCGACCTAGTGGCGCGACTATACCCTCTTTGCTACCGTCCATATTAGTCACGGTTTCCCTTTTCTTCATATTTTCCCACTTTTGGTAGGATTTACTCCTACTTGCTCCATGATGGACCGGTTTCCTAGCTTTCCTAGGTTTAATCTCGACCAATAGGGATCGAGATATCATGCAGGCTCCGCTTTAGGGCAAAAACCTAATTTTTTGTATATCGACAAAATTAGGTCAAAAATTCAATTTTTTGAATTTACACAAAATTAATCAATTTTTGGTGAATTTTGCACGATTGTTACAAAATCACTAATTTTTTTTATCTTGGTAAGCAGTGCAGCTTTGGTCTCACTGGTATAGCTTGCGCGCCTATGATTGAGTACCTTCATGCACATCTTAATTATGACACTTTGGGAAATTAATTCTAGTCAACTGAGGGTGAACATTAATTGTCATATCACGTCAGTATTAAGAGTTCAGCTGGGAACACAACATATGATACATACTCAGCAGGTTCTGGCATTAGTGAATAATACAACTAGGAGCTTAAATAGTCATTAGGCTATATATTAGTGAACAATTCTTCTAGGAGCTTGATTTTCGATACGATATGAAGAGAGGTATAAGCACTCATCATATTTGATATATTCTTTAAGTTCCTTGCGGAATATAGGCATATCAAGGTCGATTACTTCTGATGTCGGGTCAGGTAGAGACTTTTACAGTTTTTGCCCTAAACTAAAAACCACAATCAATATTTAGTCCCTTGCTTAGCACGTAACAGTGACATTATTGCGGGTTAAGCACTAGATGGTGACAGATGAAAATAAAATTAATAGGACGAAGTATATAGATATTACCGAAGAGAGCAGTCGGCTTGGGCCTTCCTTAATTAGCAGCGCTGGTGACGTAGCTATCAATCCGCAAGAGGGGAGGCGGCAACAAGCATATCATGAGATTCCATCACAGGTAGCACGACTTGTTAGGACTTTGATATTGGTTAGGCAATATTGAATCCCATGTGTGCGTATGTAAAAGGTAAGCCTTTTCCCATTCTTGGATTAGGAAGCTAGTTTGGCGCAGATATGCACTTGTCTTTCTTTATTTATTTGGAATTCTTCTTCCAAATCATGTACCAAAGTATGGAGGCTGCTATTTCCTGACGAAATGTGTAGCTAAGATATCGTCCATGGTAGCCAAGATGTGTATTGCGGACATTGATAAAAGGATGCATGTAGACTAGAAATACTACTTGGAGGTATCCAAGAACCTCGAGTTTGATGTTGTCTGGATTTATCATGAGGCAAAGAGTTGCAGGCATCATCAGATAGTTGTGGATAGGAGATAGGACACCAACGAATATGAAATGATGATCTTGAGTTATAGCTTGTAGAAGTAAGGTCGAAGACAACTGGATCTGGAAAGGCTGGTACTAGACCTTGATAATTTTATTGATGTAGATTGTAGCAACATGTGAGACTGGTATATAGCAGTAAAGATGAATAAAATTGATCGATGCGGTTAGTAGCAGGGACAACAGTAGCTGGGAGCGGAAACGATGCCATCAGCGGCAAAGAGTTGAAAGTTTAGGCTACCAGTATTAAGACGCGGCAGCAGTTCCTACTCTCAACGCGAGTGGTCAGCAACAAAGATAAGGAGGGGGAAGTAGTGATAGTACGATACCAGTCTTGACTGTATCCAACTTGAATTCTTATCTCAGTCCCCAAAAGATGGTGATGCTCGTCTGGGCAGAACTTGCTAGACTCTTGTAAGCCTTACTTCCTTGAATTCCTCTGCAGTAATAATATTTGTTGTTGATGCATTAGCTTGACCTTTTGGACATTGGTTCCCTGCTTTATTGAACAGGAAATCTGTAGGTAATCGGACTCTTCATAACGTGCTTGTGTTGAACAATGGTGATACTGTACTTGTACATGATATTGACATATTATGTTGATTAAGAACCTGGATGTAGTACTTGTCAGTGATTAAAGATATCACCAATTTATCGACCGCACTGGGAAATTGAGATAACACAGGTAGTTGTAGATTCTGTATATAGACTAAGACACTTAATTAGTTTTTGAACTTTTGCCAGAAAACTCAGTAACTCAATGGCGATGTATTCTTCAATTTCGGAGCAGTTTGTATTGCGGTTGTTGAACATGAAGGAGACATGAAGGAGATGAATTCGACTCTATGTAAGTTGCATATGGCTAGTGGTGAACTATTGACTCAGGTTTTGGTATATATGTATATCAGGTGGGAAGAAAACTTCAAAGCGGAGGTAGTGTAGCATAAATTCCAGCATGAAAGCTCTATGAAACAATTCTTTGAACTCCAGAGTGACATTAGAGGATACAACATTTATGCATTGAAGGAATTAGAAGATATACGCAGTCCCCTGCCCATGAGTATCTTTTGACATAGAGTATCTTTGTCCACCGTGGGAAGAATAAAGAAATTTTGGATGCCGCACCTTACTTCCCATTGGTAGTAGTTGTTTCTAGTAGATTATTAAGGAGATAAGCACCAAGAATGTGACGTGTGGTATGGCAGGAGTTTGTTGTTTATGAAGAATTGATCACAAGCTGGGAATATCATCTGAACATGTATGAAGGCGTCAAGTGTTCCATGTCTCCTGGTTCCATCAAGGAATTGCTAATGCCATGGATTTGAAAATTTCAACAGGTTTGGTTCCTTCTAGTGGTCTCATCATGCAAAGCGAAGCAGATATTGAGAAGCTGATTCAGGAACTAGAGTTGAAGGAAGGTGTTCTTCAAGAGATATGAGAGTGTTCTTTGAGAAGGATGAGATTCTACTAGAAGATTTCTCTTGAATACATGTATTCTCTACTTAGAACATTTTCTCGTTAGGTATTTTAAAACATGTTCTTTTGTGGTTTGATTTTATGGTTTTTAAATAAGTAGGTAATTGTTTTGCAAAGATTTTGAGTTTATCGAGATCTTGCTTTGAAATAGTTTGTAAACATAAAATATTAAAAGGGGCCAACCTTCCATTCACATCGCCTAGTCACAGTTGGATTGATAGACGGATCAAGTCCCAGGTTCTGATGGGATGAAAAATAGTTGATTGTAAAGAGGGTTGTTCAAAAAGACTTACTTGTGTGTGGAACCTTCGGATGTCTGATCTTGTATTCTTTCCAGGAAGTTGCATCACATATGCCAAGTGACGATGTTCCGAAAGCGGGTAGTCTTATTTATTTTTCTTGCAGTAATAGGCACGAACAGGACCGTCCTCACATAGTGGTAGAGCTCGTCTCGTTTCTTAGGGATAGCACAATATGGATAGGTGCATCGAGCGAGAACAATAGCATGAGATGATGACTCGACTTGTAGCAGGTAACACCAAGGTAGGGGATAAGAGACGCGCGGAGAAGCTGATGATGGAGCCGGTAGTTTCCTTGGTGTTGACTGAAGCATGTAAAACTCATTAGGCTTCCTTGACGTCGAGCATGGACTCTCACTGTCTTCCTTAATCTCGGTGACGGTCTTAAAATGATAAGATAGGCTTCATAAATAGGATCAATCAGCTTATAGCAGGATTGACAATAACTTTATGGAAGGAGTTGAAAAGAGGGAGGCAGTACCTTGTCCACGAGTACCCACGGGCTTTCAACTTAGCAAACATTTTTATTGGTGCTGTAGGAAAAGATAAATAGAAGGAATCCAAGTAATTTCCTGAGGGTTTCGATCGAAGACTTTATTAGTATGATAAGTGGTGAAACAAACATTTGACATGAGAGTTTAGATGCTTAGAAAAAATACGTGGATCCAATTCCCAGTTCCAATCTGGGATGTATATGATGAGGTTGTTTTCATTTCATTGGGTGGTGAGAGTTGTGCTAAAGAAAGAATTCTTGAGGATGACATCATCATAAGTATTGAGGCTGGAGATGGTTGTGGCTGCTTTGTTGTCAGCGGTAGTTAGAACTTTAAATTTGGTAAAGAATGTCCTTGAAAGTAGATTACCGTTGCCGAGTGGTATGTAGCATGGGTGTAGTCTCTACTCTTGACGTAATCAACAAGAAGATCCATAGAAGTTGAACGCCTGTAGGTAGTCAGGACCTTCTGGTTGAAATTGATGACTGCATTGAGTAGGCATCAGTTCCAAAATAGCTCACCACCGTACATGAGATATTTTGATGCAGCCATCGTGCATCCTTTTACCCACTTGATCCTCTCATAGAGTCTCCTTGTATTTTTGGTTGATGTTGGCGCGCTGGGTCTCTGAAGAATAAATTGGATGAGAGTTGGAGTTGAATCCAATGTTGACGAGGATCGTATGAGCTGTCGATCATGAAGCCGTTTTCGCGTCTGCATTGTGCTTCATAGAAAGTCAGGCATATCACTGGGATTTGATAATATGTCTGCTCTCTTGAGTATATCTACATCTTTGGACATCTTGGAATGACAACGATAGCGTGCACGCATCTCTCTAAATTCTGCATCTTTGAGATGAGTAGTGCTGAGCAGTCCCCAGCCACACTCTTTTGTATCTGAGCAGGTTCAAGGCGTATTTCATTTCTATTTGGAAAGATAATTTTCCTCCTGATACAATACGGGTAAGAGAAATGAAGATACCTTTGCATCGTGCCTTTGAGGAGTAGGGAAGTTTTCTTATGCGAATGACTTAATTAATGGGTTGTGCAAATATGATGAAGCTCCTGACATGGAGAGAGTCCATGTACCCCTTAAGTCCCCAGGTGCATCTCTCCTCCAGTAATTAACTATTTCTTCCATGGTAGAGGAAATTCTGAAAGTGTTTCCCTTGTTGACGTTTTTGCCATCGAGCCAGATATGGTGTAGCTTGGACGTGGTTTTCTCATTGCGGTAGTCGCATTTGTGGTACTGGAGTTAGAGCTGGTGGTGGGGATGCACGCGCAGGTTGTATCTCTGAAGTGGTGGCTTTTCTCTTTCTCCTTCGGTGAAACTGTTTACAGAAGGTCGAAGGTTATATTGCTCGTTGATGAGACGTATGCTTCCACGAGTCTCATAAGGCTCTTTAGTCTTGGTGGATCTGGTATTCTGCAACGAGGAAGGTGTCGTGGTGGCAAGTTGCTTGGTTATCCTTTGATGACAAACGATCAATGACTTCCAGGAAAAGGGCTTTGGAGGTTCCGGGATAATCAGTGGATTGTTAAAGCATCCTTGGATTGATCCGTATAGCATTGTTCAGAGGATTAAAAATAATTGAGTCGCTACAGTGACTATACCCCCTTGATTCTTAACAAGGGTGTCTCCTGCGTCTGCATCAAATCGGCTATGGTAGGATGAACTCGATTGCTTTTGGATTCTTCATTGTCGTGGCTAGATATAGGTAAGTTGATAGCATCGACGTGGATTCCAGTGTTAGTGAAGGAGGTATCGCCTGTATTGCTGGTATTAGCGTCTTGTTGATAGAAGGATTGATACTTGAAGTACGAATGTTGGAGAAAGTTGTGGTGGCATTAGGAGTACCACAGTTGTTGATTTTGAGATTAAGGTTAGAAGTTGAACCTGACCTAAGACCGACCATTTTCTGTGAAATTAAAGGAAATTGAAGCTAGAGAAATTGACTTTGCAACCGAGAGATCAATCTCCCACTATGGTCGCCAATTTGTAGTAGGGTAAAAACTGATTCTGTTGAAATAGTACATTGGGTGTGTCAAGGAGAAACGAATCTAAGCCCTAAACAAATGTAATGCACAGGAGTACTTTAGATTCGAAAGATCAATCTGTACAATTCTGGCTTAAACTAAGAATGGTCATTCCAGTCTTGCTTCGGTCACAAAATGAAGGATAAGGATTGGTCTTATGGAGGGAAGCAGAGAAGGTTTTGAGATCAGAGTAACATACTCTGTGAGAGATAAAGGTGTATAAACGTGTATTATAAAGTAGAGCCTTCTTGAAGGTTATAAGTAGTGTGTTGTCTATGTGTTCTGGATACTTGCATGTTGATGATGATGATTACCCCCTTAGAAACAGATTAGAAAACCTATTTGTGTGTAACCATGCTTGTACCCCTAATCTCATATAAAGTGGAAGTTGTTAAGGATTGAGAAGGTGGAGATCATGTGAAAGTGATGAAACCGTGTCCCTATCGTGGAGGAAGACTGGACGGTTTCATACCCACTACTCCTTCACTCGTTAACTTTCCTCCTTTTCTGACACTTCTCATAATTAGTGCATTGCACACCGCATTGTCGTAGACCGCCAGACCAATACTCTAATGAACATCCCCCCATCTGTGACATGTTTGATGTCTCGAATATTTTGGTAGAAAATAACACTTAGTCGTGACTTACATAGCTAGGTTAATTAAATGACTAAGGCGCACCTGCAAGGTGAAGTCAACATGTTATGAGAGCAAGTCGAGTCATGACTGGTGACGTGAAGTGTGGTAGCTGCTGAGTGGGCCCCCATCATGACATGTGAGAGGTGGTCATGAAAAGTAGAGGAATGAATACGTGATTATTCTAGAAACTAACATGTGTTGTTATACTTGTGTGTAAGACCTACATGTAGAGAAATATTTCGACCAATCATGCACAAGCTAGGCAGTAGGTGGTCGTAAGTGACAAGTTGAGCATTGCTTTTCATGATATCAACGAGAGGTGATGGGTGTTCATGAAAGAGTGGAAAACAATATATATGAGTATGGAAGTAGTCATGCATATGTAGAAAGACATATGGTCTCATAATCACATTAATCCACCTCTTGAATGAAAGAGTGAAGGTAAGTTTATGTTAATATATGAAGAAATTCGTGAAATTTCGTAGTCAGAAAATTCAGATATGAGACCCTTCACTAAAATTGTTGTAGAATTCTCATACGATCTCGGATTTTGATGATCCACCCTCCATTCTTATCAGAAAATAATTTCCTATCTCCCAATTAGGGAATATTTAGGTTTTGAGATCATTGAGGAGGTGAAAAAGCCCGACAGTAAAAACTCAGGAGGAATTCTGTCAGTTTTCATCCATGACCTAGCTCGCCTTTTAAGTTGTATCTTTTCGTTCGTTAATCCGATTGATGTGATTTTTCAGTATGTTATACTAGACATCCATATGAAACTTTTGGAATATATCTCATACTCTAATTATTTACCAATTGCTCCCAGATGTTCTTCCAATCTTTGGTGACCTTTTGGATATCGTCCGACCAAGTTGAAGAGATATGATTGGTCGGTGTGAAACCAAGTTGTCAGGTCAGCTTCGAGTGTTCTGATTGGTCCAAATGGAAGAGGGGTGACATGTGAGCACTATGAGACATGCTTTTTCGGACTAGTTAGATTGGCCAGAATTGAGCAGGTAGGCTATAAGTGATATGATTGGCCGGAGCGGAGCAGGTAGGCTATGAGCAATATGATTGGCCGGAATAGTAAAAGGGCCGCAGGTAGCTATCATGGAGCTTGATTGATGAGCCTATTTTTGCTAATAATTTAAAGCAGAGCTTGCAGCATAAAAGCGACGTGATTGGCCACTAGAAAGAGGAGCTTGCAGCGTAGAAGCGATGTGATTGGCCGATAGGAAAGAGGGTCGATGGACAACAATATGCAGCAAGGCTGGTCGGTTATAGGAGGCGCAAGTTAGGACAAACTGGCCGGCCTAGTGGCGCGGCTATGCCCTCTTTGCTACTGTAGCGCCCCCAAAGCTAGCAGCTGACTAATCCAAGTGATTAACTAAATAAAGAGGCACTAAGGATCTAAATCATAAACTTAAGCGTTCAATAAAGAAATCTACTACAAGACTTAACCCAAAAACTAGCCCCTCTCTGAAATATATACATACAAGAACTCCTCTCAAATGATACATATAAAATAGTAATTTGGTTTACAAATATAATTTACAACATAATAAACATAGCAGAAGTTAACCAACTAACGAACTCAACCCTTGAAGCTTTCGTTGCGCAACTCTGATCTATCTCTGAAACTGAAAGTGGGAATGGGTGAGCACATCATCCCTAAAAGGGGTGCTCAGTAGAAATAACATTTAACTTTTAAGTAATCATTTGCACAACTTGGAAAACAATACATGTTTTTTCCCAAACAATAAATAGCGACCAAGTCACTGAAATAAACAATCATGTATATGGAACTAACTCCTTCGTCAAGCAATGTATAATATTCAATGCCAAATTCCAGCACCTAATACTACTATTGTGGTGTTGCCCTAGCCATGTGCATAAAAGCTCGAAAGAAAGTAGGTATAAATGTGAAGGAGCGTATCCTATATACCACATGTGGAAATTCTTATTTCCCATACCAATTCATAAAGAAAATCAAAACATTATAATTCTTTTCCAATCCATGGAAAGATTCAAAGAATCAACAGAACAATCGTAATACAACTAAACAACGCATGGAATGCACGAATAGACAATGCATGAGTTTGTTAAACATAAACTTTTGTAAAAGAAAACAACAATGGTCACAAAAGAGTTAAATGTAAATTCCTACCTCTTTTGATGACAAGCCACGCCTACCTCGAGATCCATTGGTTCGTCCTTTGAATCGATCGTTGTTAATATAGACTAACTGTTAATCGCACAAGAACTCTAAAAATCTAGCCAATATGGCTCACACAAGAATCATATAGTTTTATCTAATGGTTCTAAGCCCATTTATGGTTCTACACCTTTTCATTATTTATCTTTAGAACATATAAAGGCACACTAATTCAATTAGATTGTTTCTATAGTTCATTATCTAAGTCTTACGAATATCTACAACTTTGTAGAAGAAGTCAAAGGCTAATTCATACCATAAATGATCCAAAACATCTAATTAATTAAACTAGTCCTAAGCCCAAGTCCTCTACTCTAGCCCATTAATCTAAGACATGGTCCATTAGAACCAACTAACGGTCGCTAACAGTCCACGGGTCAACTGACGGTCCACGTCTAAAGTCAAGGTCAGAGTCCAAGTCCAGATCAGGTCAATTATCTAACTCGGTCAACTGAGTATACTCAGGTCAAAACAGGGAAACCAGTGAGTCACGACGACTCAACTCAGTCAGACTAACTGAGTCAGAAATACTAGGTCGAGTCATCTAAGCTGAAAGAACTCGGGCTAAGACTTGCACAAATAATAACTCAAATACAACTTCAACTCATATATTCTTAAGCAAACTTCACAATCAAATTACAAACACAATTACAGCTTAATTACCTGCAATTGCAGTTCCAAGCTTTCACTCTTTCTACATACTACCAACTCTATAATCAACCATCTAACCTCTCTTCATTCTAGAACATCATACAATTTCACAATTCTCTTATCCCTCAGTTCTACCTCAACCAAGTAGTTCAACCCCAATTGTATTCATCATCAATACATACCAAACCCTATAACCCCCAACCATTATATGACCACCACTATATAACTCAACTCCACCTGCAAGTCATCACCTCAGCACCACCAGTTCATACGTGCACAACAAACTCCAATTCTAACCACCCCTGCATATGTGAACACCAACACTACCAACTCAGGCAATTCTGCACCTTATCTCAACACAGTCAATCCTAGAATCACTATGAGCCCATCCCTGCACTCCACAAAACCACAGCAGCAATTATCATCACCACCACTACCTCCTGCCTCAATTATCCATATTTGCAACTTCAGAATCACCACAACTACAGCACTAAACCATAATTACAACTCCATTCTACATTGATCTCAATTCCGGTTCTATTCTCAATCAAACAAACTGAATACTTTAATCAACTTAATTCAAAATACCAGAATTAGAACAATTAGAGACTTACCCAATCTTTAGCATCCTCTGAATTGCCAGTTACCGGATCAATTCTACTTCAACTCTGATTCACTTCCAACTCCACCAAAACTTGCAATTCAACCACCAATTGAACTTCAGATTCAATCAATACTCAAATTCACGTCAAACCCCATCTCTAATTAATCTTCCAGAACATCAATTTCATCATCTACAACTTCCCTGAGTTGTTTTTATGAAACCCTAATTCTGCAATTCTTCATGAAAAACTCCATAACCTCTAATTAACTATAACCCTTTCCTCAATCATCTAAACCCAGTCTTTAATTCTTCGTATACATCACTAATTCGAGCTTTAATTCAATTCTCTGAGAAACCCTAACTTATTTGATTCATCGTTACAGAAACTTTACATCATTGATTTAACAACAACCCTTCTCTTATTCATCCATCAACATCTCGATTCACTTCTCAATTTTTATTTAAATCTCACAAACATCAGCAGACGAAGAACAAGGGAGAGGCAGAAGAAGAAAGAGGAAAGAAGAAGAAGAATGAAGAGAGAGAAAAGAAACGAGAGTTTATCTTCTAGATTTGGGGATAAGACCTACCAAAAAGCTAAAGGCACCTGACCAAAAGATAAGGGCAGCCAAGGCGGCTAAACTCCAAAATGACTATTTTTCCCTTTAAACAAATCTGATGATATCTTCTTCGTCCGATATACGAATGACACGTTCGAGTAGTCCATTCCACATAATTTTTCGAGATCTATCGAGCGGTACTAATTTCGTATCTAAATCGTTGTTAGATTAATTTCTATTAATTAATGTTCATGTTAAACTAATCGAGTCATTAGCGACTAAGACGTCTCTTGATCATCGCTAGACTAGTCAAATAGCGTTGACGAGCTTGAGGGTCCTTACATTATCCTCACCTTATTCATTTTAGTCCTCGAAAATCGAACAATCCTTCTGGTCTTCAAAACTCCCCACCTTGACTGTACGACACCAGAATTTTTATCTCAGTCCCCGGAAGATGGTGATGCTCTTCTGGACAGAACTTTCTAGACTCCTGTAAGCCTTACTTCTTTGAATTACTCTGCAGTAGTAATATTTGTTGTTGATGCATTAGCTTGACCTTTCGGACATTGGTTCCCTGCTTTATTGAACAGGAAATATGTAGGTAATCGGACTCTTCATAGCGTGCTTGTGTTGAACAATGGTGACACTATACTTGTACATGATGTTGACAGATTATGTTGATTAAGAACTTGAATGTAGTACTTGTCTGTGATTAAAGACATCACCAATTTATCGATCGCACTGGGAAATTGAGATAACACAGGTAGTTGTAGATTCTGTATATAGATTAAGATACTTAATTAGTTTTTGAACTTTTGCCAGAAAACTCAGTAACTCAGTGGCGATGTATTCTTCAATTTCGGAGCAGTCTGTATTGCGGTTGTTGAACATGAAGGAGACATGAGGGAGATGAATTCGACTCTATGTAAGCTGCATATGGCTAGTAGTGAACTGTTGACTCAGGTTTTGGTATATATGTATATCATGCGGGAAAAAACTTCAAAGCGGAGGTAGTGTAGCATAAATTCCAGCATGGAAGCTCTATGAAACAATTCTTTGAACTCCAGAGTGACATTAGAGGATACAACATTTACGCATTGAAGGAATTAGAAGATATATGCAGTCCCCTGCCCATGAGTATCTTTTGACACTGAGTATCTTTCTCCACTGTGGGAAGAATAAAATATTTTTGGATGCCGCACCTTACTTCCCGTTGGTATTAGTTGTTTCTAGTAGATGATTAAGGAGACAAGCACCGAGAATGTGATGGTTGTTAAAACCTTGATTGCACATATTTTGTTTATTCTTGAGAATCTCCTCTTCTGATATAAGATTCACTCAGACTAGATCAAAATATCGACGGGCTCTTTACAACTGTTGTTATATCTAAAGACATATTGTGATAATCCATTGTTAACAGACTCTGTTTTGTGTGTGATTGATCACAAGAGATTCAAGTGGTGTTGTGCAGGTATTTGAAGGCAATAAAAAATTTGAAGACGAAGAGAATTCTTATTAGTTTTCGTATCTTTTGGATTTAGTGCACAAACCTTGATCGGTTGGGATCCAATTAGAATCAATTTATCTTTGATAGATCTGACTGATTAGTTGCGTGAGATCGGCATTCTTTATATTTCTCTTTGAGATCTATATTGATTGAGTGTGAATCTAGACTTGACTATTTCGGTAGAGGACTTATAGGTTGATAAATAAAAGATTGTATTGTATTTGGGTACCCTTGTCTTTTCAAAATACTTAGAAGAGACATCCTCATCGAGCTCTACCGGCCCGGTTGAAAATATTTCTGAATATTCTCAAGATGAGACTAAGTTAAGTCCTATACTGATGATCAATGACCTTGATTCTGAAAAACCTTTTTATAGGAGATGAATAGTCTGCTGATCATGTCTGTATTAAAACTTCCGACCTACAAGATTTTAGTGAGAAATTTATATCTTGTGCAGTAGAACTTAATCTACACTAGAAAGACAAGGTAACACTACACCATTTTTAGGAATTAGCAACGGAGCCTAGACGTTGCTGACCGGGGTCGCAACGGCAGGTTGACGTTTCAAAACACGGTGTTGCAGTTTTTCGCAACGGCATAAGCTCCGTTGCGATTCTTGGTCAGCAAAGGAGATTCGCAACGTACTGTGCCGTTGCGACTTTGCTTATTCGCAACCAAGGTATGCCGTTGCTAAGCTGTTTCTAATTACAGGAATACCCCTACCCGGAACTATGGTTCCGGTTCTAATTTATTGGTTCTGGTTCTAATTTAGCAACAAAACATCGACGTTGCTAAGATTTTGCAACAGAAAAAATAAAGGTCAGGTCTTCATTGACCTGGTCAAAATCCATTCCCCCACATTTACCCCACTGCAGTTACCCAGTTCCCCATATTCAGCATTCCACAGATATACAAACTTCTACACTTTCAATTCCACATTTACCGTTATGAAAAAAGAATTCTTCAATTGAAGTGTTTGAATCAAGATCAGATAATAAACATGAGAATAAAGATCAGTCATGTTAAGATCCCAAAATAGCATCTTTATATATGAATAAAGATAATAAAGATAAAATTTAAAACTTCACAAAAATAAAGTAACAATATTAACGAGCATCTTTACATCAGATTTTAACGAGCATCTTTACATCAGATTTCTTGTAAGTTCAACTCATACATGTGGTAAGCATGACTAATACTAGATTCGAGTATGACGGTTAAGGAGCTGAAATTCCAATACATCGTACTTAACTTTCTTCAATTTTTTTGTACATTTTGTGGATCCATATAGTCAGGTTTCTCCTAGTAAAATAAGAAAAGTTGTCATGCTGTCAATAATGCCAAGACACCGATGTAACTAATACTTTAATTATATTTGTATGCTTGATATAAGTATAAAAATGTAAAAGAAGAAAAGTTGTCAAAATAACAAAGCTCCCATGCTGTCAATAATTCTAAAACACTGATATTTGGGAAATCGATCAATGTGGTACTTCCATTGGCTAAAAGTAATCAAAAACAAATTATGGTATATATACTTAACTTGAGTAATTTATAGATGACGAAAATCTGAAACCAACTAACTCACCAATTCGGTAGATTCCTATGCTAAAATATCAGATATTGTAAAGCCAAGTATCTCTAAAATTTACATCTTTCTAAAACTAGCAAATGAATCCATATAATTTAACGATGAAGATTTTAGGTGCACAAATGGTAAGGTCAGCGCTCGCATGCGTTTAAGCTTTAAACAAATAAATAGAAAGACTTATATAGTTAATCAATAGTTTAAAAAACCAACAAGGTTGGACAACCAAGAGTCATAACTTAACGCAAAAGCTTGGGTCGTGACTAAAGTGCCCGACTCAAAATTTGACCACATAATGATAAATAACACCTTAGTTACTGGAACAAATAAAACCTAGAGATTGAGTGCATCAGACAAACTTTGATAGAGATGAAAGATAGTAAGATACTTTTTGGTCGGCATGCATTAATCACCATGGAGATCATAGACGCTAATTCACTGAAATATTGCTCAAATACCTTTTGTGTTTCTTGGAGAATTCATGTTCACTTTGTTGATTATTAGAACTATAACGACAAGCCTAGAACACATAAAACTTGCCAAATTACACAAACAGGCTATTGAAGGGATCGACTACCACTAAATGTCTAAATGTGAAGTTTTCATTTGTGGGGATCGGGGAATAAAACTAACCTGTGCGCATATGGTGCACAATCTCCAAAAATAGACCATACCAGAGCCTCACAATCAAGGAATAAGTCTTTCAGTGATTCTTGCATCTGCCAAAAAGTAGAAATAAAATCTTCATATCATGTTCGATACCCAAACTGTCCTAAAATTCCAAAGGTTAGCAAAGTTTTACGAACCAAAGAATTTCGAATAGTCTTTAAAAGAATCCCAAGAAATTATAATCCACAAGACTGAGGAGAATAACCGTAGAATCCAAAACATGATGCCAACAATGACACTGAATCCTTTTCAAATTCTCCTGAAACTCAAAGTAAACATATCAGCATCATGCAAATACTTGAATTTGACCCATTGGAAACCACAAGACATAAAAGAAAATACCTAGAGGGAATGTTTAAGATCAAAACTAGCATCAGATCATGCCAGTAGAAACTTCTGAATGCAAACACAAGCCTTTACAAAAAAAAAAAAAAGCACTTCATCAAAGACAAGGCAGAACATAGAGAACAATAGACTTGGCAACAACATTTGTTACACCTTTGGATGATGAATCAAATCACACTGGGCCACATGTATATGATTAGCTTGTCCAAACTTCCTCAAATTAAATACACCCTTTTCTTTCGACACCTTTCAAGATGTAGGCAGACACCCTAAGAGTAAATAAACAAAAACAAACATCACTATCTACAGAGCATTTAAGGGGGAAATATGAGAAGGAAAAATCAAAATTCATTACAACAAAAGATTCAATCCGAGATTAAGAAATTAAACAGAGGAGGAATGATGATGGATACTCACCCATGGCATCTACATGATTCGGGGAAGAGATAACGAAACACGGAGGAACAATGAGACCAGACAATTCCCGGACCACGTAAAGGTGGATGTAAGGACCAAGCAGACCACTGAAGGGGAAAAGCCAAACAAACAATTGAATTTGGGACAACGGGAGGAATGTTTACGAAAAAGCAACTAATTCGATGCACAACAATAGCTGCTTGGAAGGAAAAAAAAGCTACCAGGCCCAAAGCATGGTCAAAAAATATATACTACATTCTCGCAAATAATCATACCTTAAAGAGGAAAATGAAGAGCCTTGCTCGGTTTGTAATCTACAAAGTAGGACAAAAAGAAAACAGTGAATTCGGTGTGATCCCATACAAGCAAGCTAAAAATACGATCACCGATTTACATCCCCGTAAGAGAACCAATCCATCTAAATATGATGGAGAACAAGATTCATCTCCAAATCCATGTGCTCTCCTAAAACCCAGAGCGAGAACATAACACCTTAGCAACTATTTGAATTTGACACGGAGTCGTATTGTAACAAAACCGATCCATCCAACAAGGACACCGAAGAAGCTCCCAACCGAAATCCAAAGTGGCTTTACCGAAACCCAGAGACAGGTTCCAAACAGAATTCCTTTTGAAGTAAAGAAGAAGAGAATTCAAACTGGATAACCCAATGGTATAGTGGGGTAATGCACCCATCGTATCATGCCAGTAGAAACTAGAAACTTCTAAGCATAAGATCAATAAGATTGTATGAAATTCTAACATCGTCATGGCAACAAAAAGCCCTAACTAAAAAAACACAAAGTAAGAACATAAGCGCTTCATTAAGAATCTGGGTCCTTAAACCCCTAACCCAAACATTGAGCAGGACATATTAATCTTCAGGGGATAAGAAAGCATGCATAAACTCTACAATCTTCACTTTGCCTATACAGTAACAAGAATAACATGCCGTTCGTAAAAACAGTCCCCTAATTCAAAACCAATTTATACCAAATAACAGATTCTAAGGGGTGGATGATGGCAATAAGCAACAACTACCCATGACGACCACGCGATTTGCGAAGGCAACTTGTGTAATACAGAGGTTCTAATTGAAGCTAGCCCTTGCAAACCAAGAAGAAGAAAAGGACTACATTATATATTTATCGTCTTTGCTCTCTCAAGCACAACCTCACATGTTTATACTCACATATAGCTCCTAAGTTCTAGTGAGCTATCGGGATAATCTTAACACGCGATACTGTAATTTTAGCTTGTCCCCTTTTAAAGAAAACAAGGACAAGGATCTCGAACACATCTCACAACTTACACACTTAGAATTTCACATACACATCCATCAATTCCCATATGAAGGTAATAGACTACTAATACGCAGGCATTAACAAATTATGCCTCTCTTTTTCTAAATCAAATATCATCACAGGTTACAATTCTTCACATAATTTTTCGTTTCACATCGATATCCAAAGAAAAATACATCACAGCTTCAAGGGAGGTTAACACAGTCTCTGTTAAAGGGTTTGTTACATGATCGTGTACCCAAAAATAAATTAATTCAACAATTCCTCCCGAACAACAACAAATTCAACTTCATCCATCAGATTTTCATAACATAAATTCAAAAAATAAAATAAAAAACTAAGTAAGAAATCGTTACCTTCTTTTGTTGAAAACTCTGAATCATTCTTCTAGACCTTCAATTTCGTCTTCTACATCATCTCAGAACCTGTTCTTATGAAACCCTAATTCTTTAAATTTTTTAGACTATTCTTATTTGTAATCGAACTCTCACCTTCTTCATGTTATAATCTTCAAAACCCATACACTATTTTTTTCTTAATCATCACCAAAATCAAACCCTAATTCCTATTCACAGAAAACCCTAACTTCTCAATTGAATTCTTATACTTAAATCTCCGTATTTTCTCAATTCCTGATTCAACTGTTCTTTTATTGATCCGAGTCTTGTAAACTTTGTCACTATATCAACTCTCTCAAAACCCTATCCCTGATTCTCAATGAATCATCTTTCTTCTTTCAATCAAAAATCCTAACAAAATCAAATCTAGAAACTCATCATCATTAGACTTGATCCATCTATCTCACTGGATTTATTCATCGACGGCATCAAGAAGTTTTAGAGATGATGTTATTTACGCAGATATGGAGAGGAGATGAAAGTTCAGAGATGGAGAGGAGATGAACGAGTGGAAAAAAATATGAGATGTTCTTCTCGATGGACAAGGCATTATAGGTTAACTTGGATGAAGGGTGGAAAAATAAAAAGGAAGGCTTGACTGAAGTTTGACTTGGGTGTACTTGGTATCCCTAGTGTTCCCGACCACATGCGTGCTTCGCACACTTGAAAACACTACAGTTGCAATTCGCAACCTCGCTAGTGAAGTTACAAAATTCGAAACGGCAGATTTGCGTTGCGAAAAAGAAGGGCGTTGCAATTAGAAACTAAAATTTTGCAACGGCCCCTATGCCGTTGCAAACCTGGGTTGCGAATCCCTAAAAATGGTGTAGTGTAACCTTCTAAGTTGCTTACATTCAAAGCAAGTCGAAAATGATCAACTTGTTCTCGATCAGGCTTCCACAAGATCAAAGCTTCTTTCTCACAAGAATATTTCTTCCTTGAAGATAAAATCTTTTGAAGAGAAAAAAGATGCATATCTCTCTCGAGAAAAACGCCTTGAGGCTGATCTGGCTGGTGCTCTTGATAAAATCAAAATGTTGGAAAAAGAAATTTTGAAATTGAAAAAGCCCAATGAAATCTCAAACAACTTAACCTCAATGCTGGAAGCAGGTAGAAATCATCGTGATACACGAGGATTGGTCTATAAGGGAATAAGCTTCCGACAGTAACAAGAGATAAAGTTTTTCAAAGCTACAACTTCTTTCATACAATAGGGTATCTCTAAAGACGAGTCTACTGAGTTTGTTGGAATCATAAGTCATGATCAGTCAAAGCCTTCAAGTGAGACGCATGAAGAAAGTACATTTGCAAGTGACCAAAAAGTTGAACCTCCAAAGATTTAGAAATATAAAGCTCAATAAACGGGAAGTCCACAAAAAGGTAACACTAAAACTCATACTCCATATGTTACTAAGGATTGTTATTTTTGTGGAATTAAAGGTCATTTGCAAAGAGGATGCAAAATTCGTAAGATGCAAAATGCTCTATCTTTTGTATCAAACGAATTAAGTAAAATTGCTCCAAGAAGGGTTTCAAATCATTTTTGCTCCATGTTTAAGCAAAAGGATTTTTATAACCATAGATCATTCTCTACAAGGTCATCTTCTAGAAAGACCAATAAGGAGAATGATATAGTCGAAGGAGAAACAAGATCTGATGCACCAACCTTGGAAAAAGGTGGTTTCTCAGGATATGAAACAATTTTCAAATCCTAACCCATCTACAAATGGATTCCCAAATCGGTAAAAAAAAAACCACAAAAGAGATATTCAATATAAAATTTAAGAAAGACAATCATTTGTTGATCTTCGATAACCATGATTACAAGCATCTAGTCAATAAACTCAAAAGTGGCCCAGACATATCTTGTGGTACAAAGTCTTGTATGACTTGTGGTGACTGGTCTCACCATAAAACACGAAAAAGGAAATCAGTCAGAAATAACCGATTGAGACTGAGATTTTTTTTTAAAGAAAAATGGGACAGATGTAAATAAAATATAAGTTCCGGTTATATTTCATTTTTCTTGCACTTTCCAGTTTTGGGAATACTTTCAAAATTTCACAAACTTCCATATTTCAACCACTCAAAAGCTATATATACTAATAGGTTCGGTTTTATATTTCACGTACAATCTCTAGTATTAAGAGAAACCTCTTGTATAACGAAAGATATTGTTTACAATGTCTTTTTGTAAGAAGGAGGAATATGTGGAAGATTTAAGATATTGTGTAAGAGATTTCGTTATGATTAACACATGTATATTTTGACCTTTATCCAAAGAACTTCATACTATTCTTTTTATTAAGTATGGTGAAGAAAGTGGTGAAGTTATTTGTGAGTACTGCATTGAAGAGGTTGAGAAAATTCTTGACTCAACCTCCACTGAAATATGAAGATTTGGACTTTGTTCTGAATATTGTCCTTTTCATATTGAGTCTACGCTCTCAATGGTCAATGCAACCAGTTTGTTCGAAGAAATTTTAGAACTTATTGGAAGAAGAGAATTACTCTAGGATTTGATTGCTGATGCAAAATATGGAATCTTTTGTTATGATCAAAAGTTAAAGCATCTCCAGAGGTCAACCACATACAATAACGTTGATGTTTACCTATCATATGAAGATGTTGGATTACAACAAGAAAAATCTGACAGAATTCGAATCCAATATGAAGGGTATCACAGATAAGGCGTGTAAAGATATATAACATTCAGTTCTTATAAGAATAGACTGATCAATTGTTGATTTATTTCAATGTTTGTGTAAAGTCTATTTAAAACTATCAATAATATGAATTATTAAGCTTTTATTTAAATTTTTTGTATCATTATTTGTGGTAATTTCGATTGCATAGCTTGTTGTGAATGAATATCTTTTATGCTTTGCATTCGGTTAAGAGATGTTATTTTGGTTTTCACTAACCCTAATTTCCGGTATCATATTATGATAATCTCTTATGATTTGTGTGACATAATGATTTAGCGGGATTAAGTTCTGGCCTTTTTAGGTAAGCATTATCAAGGGATCATGAAGAGATACTAATAAACTCATGTGTGAAAGTCACATTCATGCTATTATCGATTTATGTTTACATAAGTTTTGTATTTAGCATAACATATGAGTTTTGGTTTAGACTTTTATTATTGGCACGTAATAGCTAAAACCGGTTTCAACCTTTCTCTGGTAAAAGTTGTTTTTGTTGTTGTTCTTTTGTTTTTGCAGGGGAATAAAAACTAACAGGGGGAGAGTTCTTATTGAACATGTGCTTAAATATATATCTTTGTGGGGAGAGTGGTTATGGAAATCGAGAGAAGAATTATGATTCTAATCTTTCCTGATATGAAAACTATAACGCATAACAAGCATTAACAATTCCAGACACCTTTAGATTAAATTCATCAAACAAATCTTCATCAGACATACGAAGATTTTCCCAGTCAGAAGTACGGTTTTCAATCCTAACTTCTTTATTCTAGGTATCTTCTTCGTATACGGTTTCTATGATATCCCAAGCATCTTTGGACTTAGTGCACGATGTCACATGGTGCTGAATATCTTGGCTTATGGCGTGGATAATAGTGTTTAACCCGTCAGAATTACGCTTTGCAGCACTTATCTCGGTTTCACTATATTGTTTTAATGGTTTTGCAATAGTGGTTCCGTCTCTAACAACTGTTGGAGGATCGTATCCTGTAACTACAAGTTTCCATGTCTCAAAGTCACGGGCTTGTAAAAAGGAACGCATAGAAAATTTCCACCATAAGTAATTTGTGCCATCAAAGGTGGTGGTATGTTTATCGAGAATGCACTCATGTACATATAGTCAGATTGCTTCAAACACAGACTTCGTAGGTCTTAAACGTGTTTGCCTGCTATGATACCAACTGAAAATACTAGGGGTACCAAAATACACCGCCAACTTTTTCTTAGGCAACCTATATGTACAAAACCTAAATACAATTCCGAGATTTCAACTTAATGAATCTCAATCAGGGAATAATATTTAGAGTTATATCTCTTTCTCTCACAATCAGAAAGTTTACAGAGGCAAGTCCGTGAACCTGATTTACGTGTGAGAGTACTTGGGAAAATCTAAATATCAATTTCCAAGTATCAATCAAGTCGTATCCAACAAACAAGGATGGATGTATCTACTTTGATTGATTAACGTATAACCTCTGATATTTCAATTATAAAGATAAACAATTTAACGCGGAAAAATAAATAACACAGACACCAGAAATTTTGTTAACGAGGAAACCGCAAGTGTAGAAAAACCCCGGGACCTAGTCCAGATTTAAAAACAAACTGTATTAAGGCGCTACAAACACTAGCCTACTACAAATTAACTTTGGACTGGAATATAATTGAGACCGAATTAAACTCTCAAAGCAATTCAGTTACAGTCGCGCTCCTTACGTCTCTTGAATCCCAGCAGGACTTTATGCAAATGATTTCCTTAGCTGACGTCATATACAGCCTAAGAGTTGCTTCAACTCAATTGAAGACTTTAAACTAATCTGCCTCCCACAGATAAACCTGTATGTGTAATTTCCTTTTTGATCGTAGATCAAGGTGAGACTGGAAACCGATAGCAATAGACAAAGTCTAGGTAACCTTAAAATCTGGACTTATGCTTCCCGAAGAGTAGCCAAAATTATTATTCACTTAGCAAGTATTAAACTTGTGTAATCAACAAAGTCTGAGATGAAGAGAACTTCAAAGATTTTTATCTATCTTGTTCAAGTGAGCATCTCAACAATCGAACAAGATCAGGATACTCGAGCTATTAAGATAAAAGATCGATGAACCTGGCTTCACGAATCCCTATGGAGTCACTTTAATCGCTAAACCCTAAAAGGGTTTTAAGAAGAGGACGACTCTAATTTATAACTATGACACACAAGAAGTAGTGTCGGGATTCAAAGATCGCAGTTGTTTGAGGTTCCCCTTTTATAGACTTTCAAAGCATAGATTGCTTTAGGTTTAAGCTAAGATAGCTTTGGAAACAAGCAAACAATTTCCATCGTTAGATTAATATTTGAAATGTGATTGACATATCAAGATATACACTCTGGCTAGGATGAACCGTAACCGAACCGTGTTATAGTAGGGTAAAAACTGATTCTGCTGAAAATAGTAAATTGGGTATGTCGATGAGAAACGAATCTAAACCCTAATGTACTGCACATGAGTACTTTAGATTCGAGAGATCAATCTGTACAATTCTGGCCTAAACCAAGAAATGGTCGTTCCAGTCTTGCGTCGGTCACAAAAATGAATGAGAAAGGTTGGTCTTAGGGAGGAAAGCAGAGAAGTTGTTGAGATCAGAGTAATAGACTCTATGAGAGGTAAAGGTGTATAAACGTGTATCATAAAGTAGAGCCTATTTGAAGGTTGTAAGTAGTGTGTTCTCTATGTGTTCTGGATACTTGCGTATTGACGATGATGATTACCCCCTTATAAATAGATTAGAAAACCTATTTATTTGTAACCATGCCTTTACCCCTGATCTCATAGGAAGTGGAAGTTATTAAGGAGTGAGAAGGTGGAGATCGTGTGAAAGTGATGAAACAGTGTACCTATCGTGGAGGAAGACTGGACGGTTGCATACCCAATACTCCTTCACTCGTTAACTGTCCGCCTTTCCTGTCACTTCTCATAATGGGTGCATTGCACACCGCATTGTCGTAGACCGCCAGACCAATACCCTGATAAACATCCCCCCATTTGTGATATGTTTGATGTCTCGAATATTTTGGTAGAAAATAACACTTAGTCGTGACTTGCATAGCTAGGTGGATTGAATGACTAAGGCTCACCTGTAAGGTGAAGTCGACATGTTATGAGAGAAAATCGAGTCACGACTAGTGATGTGAAGTGTGGTAGTTGCTGAGTGGTCCCATCATCATGACATGTGAGAGTTGGTCATGAAAAGTAGAGGATTGAATACGTGATTATTCTAGCAACTAACATGTGTTGTTAGCCTTGTGTGTAAGACCTACATATAGAGAAATATTTCGACCAATCATGCGCAAGCTAGGCATTAGTTGGTCGTAAGTGACAAGTCGAGCACTGCTTTTCATGATATCAACGAGAGGTGATGGGTGTTCATGAAAGAGTGGAAAAAATATATATGAGTATGGAAGTAGTCATGCATATGTAACAATACATATGGTCTCATAATCACATTAACCCACCTCTTGAATGAAAGGGTGAAGGGAAGTTTATGTTAATATATGAAAAAATTCGTGAAATTTAGTAGATCAGGAATATTCAGATGTGAGACGCTTCACTAAAACTATTGTAGAATTCTCATACGAACTAGGATTTTGATGATCCACCCCTCCATTCTTATCAGAAAAGAATTTCCTATCTTCCAACTACGAAATATTTAGGTTTTGAGCTCGGTTAGGAGGTGAAAACATCCCGACAGTAAAAACTCAGGAAGAATTTAGGAGGAATTCAGCCATGACCTAGCTCGCCTTTTAAGCTGTATCTTTTAGCTCGTTAATCCGATTGATGTAAGTATGTTATACAAGACATCCATACGAAACCTTTGGAATATAGATCATACTCAAATTATTTACCAATTTCTCACAGATGTTCGTCCAATCTTTGGTGACCTTTTGGATATCGACCGACCAAGTTGAAGATATATGATTGGTCAGTGTGAAACCAAGTTTTCAGGTCAGCTTCGAGTGTTCTGATTGGATAGAATGGAAGTGGGTGACATGTGAGCACCATGAGACATGCTTGTTCGGTCATGGGAGGAGCTGGACTAGTTAGATTGGCCGGAATGGAGCATGTAGGCTATAAGTGATCTGATTGGCCGGGGAGGAGCAGGCAGGCTATGAGCAATATGATTAGCCGGAATAGTAGATGGGTCATAGGTAGTTATCATGGAGATTTATCGACCATCCTACTTTAGCTAATAATTTAAAGCGGAGCTTGCAGCGTAGAAGCGACGTGATTGGCCAATAGAAAAGAGGAGCTTGCAGCGTAGAAGCGATGTGATTTGCCAATAGAAAATAGGGGCTTGCAGTGTAGAAGCGATATGATTAGCTGATAGGAATGAGGGCCGACGGATAACAATATGGATCAAGGCCGGTCGGTTAAAGGGTTAGGACAAATTGGCGGACCTAGTGGCGCGACTATACCCTCTTTGCTACCGTCCATGCATATTAGTCACGGTTTCCCTTTTCTTCCTATTTTCCCACTTTTGGTAGGATTTACTCCTACTAGCTCCATGATGGACCGGTTTCCTAGCTTTCCTATGTTTAGTCTCGACCAATAGGGATCGAGAGATATCATGCAGGCTCCGTTTTAGGGCAAAAACCTAATTTTTTGTAAATCGACAAAATTAGGTCAAAAATTGAATTTTTTGAATTTACACAAAATTAATCAATTTTTGGTGAATTTTGCATGATTGATACAAAATCACTAATTTTTTATCTTGGTAAGCAGCGCAGATTTGGTCTCACAAGCGTAGCTTGCGCGCCTATGATTGAGTACCTTCATGCACATCTTAATTCTGACACTTCGGGAAATTAATGCTACTCAGCTGAGGGTGAACATTAATTGTCATATCGCGTCTGTATTAAGAGTTCAGATGGAAACACAGCATAGGATACATACTCAGCAGGCTCTGGCATTAGTGAATAATGCAGCTAGGAGATTAAATACTCATTAGGTTATATACTAGTGAACAATTCATCTAGGAGCTTGATTTTCGATATGATATGAAGAGGGGTATAGGCACTCATCATATTTGATATATTATTTAAATTCCTTGTAGAATTTATACATATCAAGGTCTACTACTTCTGATGCCGGGTCAGGTAGAGACTTTTACAGTTTTCTCCCTAAACTAAAAATCATCATCAACACGTGTATAAAGACAATGTTCATGAATGGTTAGCCAAAACTAGCCAATTGAACTATGAGCTTGATCATTTTCATAAACACTTAAGACTTTAAGTTTGAGTCACAACCATAGGTTATAATGTGATCAATCATGTCTATATAGTGTTCTTAGAGATTTATTCAAATGCTAATTATCTCACACATATAATTTTATGTGCATCTGAAAATATTCGACAGGGCAAGTACGTATACTAGGTACGTGTACTCAGCCTTGTTCGTGACTATATTTTTCATGGTACATGTACCGGGTATGTGTACCCTTAAGACAAATATAAGTTCTGGAACATCCATAACTTTTCTGTATGTGTACCAGGTATGGATACCATACCGGTTCCAAAACCAATAGATCTTTTTCAATATGCATACTGGTTTGCGTACCATTCCGGGTTCACGAGTTCACAGACTTTTTGTGATATGGATACCGGGTATGCGTACCATTAAGTCCCTGTCGACATATAGCTACTTCGGTACGTATATAGAGTACATGTACCACGGTTCCGGACCTATACAATTTTTCCAGTTTGCGAAACTGGTATGCATGTCATCCTGTATCCAGAATTACTGTAGTTTTATATTTCTCTCTAAATCAATTCGAAACATTCCCAAATAACATCAATGACATATATCACTATTCTAGGCTATTTTCGAATGATAATCTTGAATCACGATTTAGATTATGAACAATAAATTGTTCTTAGCCGAAATACATCAAGTATGAAAACATGTTCATTAAGCTTGGTCATATATTTCTAGAACTAATCACCAAGATAACTTGACTCGAAATTCTGGATATGCTTGCAATAGTCTAATAGTTACGCGACAACGTCTCATAGATAGAAAGATGAATATAACTTGGGAAATAGGTGGTCCAGTCTTCACTTACCTTTTGTTGAAGAATAATTCCAAAATCTTCGGCTAATCTTCGCCTTCAAACGGTAGAACGCAAGGTTTCTCAACTACACTTCTATCCTAATCCGAGACTTAACTAATTGTAGACTAGAAATCAAGATATAGTTTTGACAACAAGCTTGAGATAGAAACACTTGTGAGTTCGATCGAGCAATGCTCTAACGGTATTTGATACTACAAAAGGGGAATAACAAAGATGTTCGGATTGAATATTTACCTAGCTTCCCCTTAGGGGGAGTAAAGCTTTTGTTATTCAAATGTCAACAGTGGCATTTATTTTTGAATATATTCAAGTTATTGTGCTTTTGAAACTTGGAATCAAGCGTAAGAAGAATGAGTTATTTTGTAATTCCTTTATCTCCATATGTAATAGAGTTTTGTCACTAAAATTGACAAAAGGGGAGATTGTAAGAGCATAGATCGGTTGAACCCACCAAGCATTGGTATGTCAAGTTTGGTTGTCATATTTTAGTATCAAAACTCATCTACAGTCGTTTGATTATTTACTAGAGTCAACTTCGTTTAGGTTAGACTAGAAAGTATAGGAATGTTGAGACGTACAAGTATTACTCTATTCTTAACGTATGCAATGAAGACATCATCCTTCCTCTTGAGGTTAGTAATATTGACTTGATCTTTTTTCCATTCTTAACGTATCTTTCACATCGCGCTATATTGAAAACATAACATGCGAAGTCGTATTTATGATACTCTAGTGATTAGACTTGTTCATAACATTATGATCAAAGTATCAAGGAATTATATTACGAAGCATTTAACGTTTATCTTTTGAACTTCGTAAATACGACATCAACCTAATCTATGTATTTAGTTACTTGATCATGTGTAAGGATATAAGTGTGATTTCATCCTAGGAAATTATATAATAATATATTGGTTTAAGGAAGCATATGAATGAACTTGTTTCATAATAGAAAGAGAAATCATAAGTGTGTTGGTTTGGTTCTTATTGAATATATTTTGGATGACCAATACAAGATGACAAGGTAGAACCTATCTTAACTTATGTTGAGAAGTGAGGTATAACCGGTCATAACCTATAGTCTGTAGCAAGGTGTAATCGGTCGCAAGCTACTTTATGGAGCAAGGTATAACCGGTCACAAGCTACATTGGGAAGTTAGTTGTAATCGGTCACAAGTTATTTTGAGAAGCAAGGTGTAACCAATCACAAGCTAATCTGGGATGTAAGGTGTAACCGATCACAAGCTAATCTGGGAAGCATATTGTAACTGGTCACAGCCTATCTTGGGGAGCATGGTATAGCCGATCACAACTTATGTTGTAAGTCTTGGTATAACCGATCCCAAGAGCAAAACCGAGATTCCAAAGTTCACACATGTCTTCATGGTTGTGTGTGAATTAGGAATTAGGGTTTGCTGAGAGAAACTTCTAGATTTTGACGTTATTTGAACATATGCATAACTCTTATCATTAATTGTTCAAAGATATTCCTTGATGCTCAAGGTGATCTCAGAACCGAAATATTGAAAAGCATTTAATTACGATTTTCATAGTATATGTTTTAATTACCAGCAATTAAAGCATATCCTCTTGAAAGGTTTATTAGTTAATATGCTAAACTAATAAAAGGAACTTTCTATGGGAGATTTCGAAAATATTGTTTGACACTTAATTGGAAATAGGAAAACCGAAATGGGGTACTTTAATGCATATCTTGAGAATATCTTCGGTTTTGGAATTTCTTTGTTGTCCAAACAACCTTGGTCTGTAAATAGTTGAGTTTGCATTTCTTGTAAACCATTCTAAGAGCCAGACAAACTTCATTCGTGTTGTTTCTGGTGGAGCCATCTATTCGGAGAGGAAAATACCCTAATTAGGCGAAATCTCTTACCACCGCTCGTTTAAAGACTTCTATGGGATCAAGAAGCTTTACGAGTACCGTTGGTGGGAAACTAGATAATTTCATTGTTATTTTAGTTTTCGATTACTGATTTGATTGACTAACGGTTATTGAAACTTTGATTGCACCTAGTTTGATTATTCTTGAGAGCCTTCTCTTCTGACATAAGGGTCACTCAAACTAGATCAAAGTATCGACACGATCTTTAAAACCATTTGTGGATCTAAAGACATCTTGTGATAATCCGTTCTTTGTGTGATTGATCACAAGCGGATTCAAGTTTGAGTTGTGCATGTTATTGAAGGAAATTGAAGATTTGAAGACAAAGAAGATTTTCTTTTTTAGTTTTGTATCTTGTGAATTTGTGCACACATCTTGATCGGATTGGATCCGACTTAGAGTAGATTTATTTAATCAGAAAGTCGTATTGATTGGCAACTATCGTTTGGTGGTATTCTTCAATATCCGAATATGATAGTTGTAAATCTGAATCTAAGATACTGATTCAGATTGATCTTACCCGACAAAGGAGTTTGATTAAATAGAAGAGCCTTTGTCGACTACTCGACATATATTTTACTGTAAATATAATTGAAATGGTTACCAAACAAATTTGTTTCTTTACTGTTTGGAATACGATCTAAAGGAGTTGAGTACATAAAGACTTTACTGGGTAAAGCAACTTAAGATAGAGATATGTATTGAGAATTCACGTGCGTGACTCTAGAAGTCGTTGGCACACGGATACTGAGGAAACAAGGTAGCTAGGGGTAGTCTACTTGGTCTCAACTACACGAAGTTGGCTTTGGATTTTGTATAACGACTTAATTCTGAGAGTATTCAAAACTGGACTAGGTCCCGGGGTTTTTCCGCATTTGCGGTTTCCTCGTTAACAGAATTTTGTTGTGTCATTTACTTTATTATTTCTCAATTATAACTTATTTATTATAATTCAAAGTAAATAAACTTGTATGCTAATTCCTTGTCACTTGATATTGATCATATAGTTTTTCGATTTTATACCGTACCTATTATCAAGTTAACACTTTGTTGTTGTATTGTCTTGATTTCATATCCATAGACAATCCCACAAAGTGTATACCATAGTTGTTGTATTGTCTCGACTTTGTCCATAGACGATCACACTTGGTGTAGGACTTATAAGTTGATATTTAAAAGATTGTGGTGTATTTGGGTACCCTCATCTATTCAACGGGCAATGACAAATGGTTACTCCTTTGAAGGCAAAGAAACTTTAAGAAACAAGATCAACACAAAACGAATAGATCTACCATATGGAATACTCAGTGATGAAAGTAGTTGCTGGAAGTTGAATGAGAACTAAAACGTTTGATGTATTTAAGTTGTTGAGCAAAATAGGTCGCTATAAAAATCTATTGATGTAGTTTAAACATAAGATTATTTTTTTTGGAATTCTTTCAACGGAGTCTGTCTTAGCATACATTTATGAACTTTCGAGGCAGACGTATATAATCTCTCCGATTTATTCTTCTCCATACATTTCCGAACCTATGGATAATAACCTTCTTCTCGCTCATCTCAACACTTCTTTAAGTAGTTCTTGAACAAAATTAACTCTCTTTCATTAGATGAACTTAGGACCAAATATCGCCTTTTAGAGGATTCGTCTGCTTCGCCCGAGAATTCCTTACTTAGTGAGCGAAGATCAGATTCGTTAGCTCCTTGTTATAAATAATGATGATAGATGCATATATCTTAATTACAGGTTAATTAAATATGAAATTTTTTACTTAAACTTGCCCATAGTATGCTCCCGGGAATGTGGCTTGTAAATGGTGAAATGATGTAATTGTATTCCTTGGTAGACTTTCAAACCACTTTAGTGCTTCTCTATTAAGCTTGAAATATTTGCACAATATAGCATCATGGTTCTCCCATTGTAACATACATCTCATATAAGCCTTAATATGTTGGATCGCACAGGTTGTTCCATCAAAGATGTTGGTTAATGCGGAGGTAGATTGCACTTAGGAGGTATTCCTCCCATTTGTACTTCTAGCGTGAAGGGATTCTTCGGGCCTCTGCGATGGCTTCGTCCAGTTGTCTCCTTCCTCCTTCTCTTCTATTGTTCGGTAATCCTCTCATTCAGCTAGTTCTCTTAAAGATTTGTTCATTTGCCTTAATTTAATTCAGCTCTGCTTCTTTCCTTCTTCGCTCGTGCCTATTTTGACCTTCTGTTCGTCATTTTCTCCTCTTCTTTCCTCGACGCTCTTCTTCGTTTCTTTACCGCCATTGCACGCCATTATATCGATTGTTCTCTCTTCTTGGTTGCCTCTCGCTCTCATCATCTGCACCCTCTCATATTCTTCATTAATATTTCTATTAGTACGAAGTTGTCATGGTTATTCTCGCCGGATTGCTTCCTCCATCTCTTGATTTTCCATTTCTGCTCTCATTCTTTCTCTTTCGCGAGCTAGTCGCGCTTGTTCTATGTAGTGTCTCTCAATGTCATCCTCGATTTCTCGGTTTCTTCTCAATTCTTCTCTC
This sequence comes from Papaver armeniacum, assembly GCA_023531295.1. NCBI lineage: Eukaryota > Viridiplantae > Streptophyta > Magnoliopsida > Ranunculales > Papaveraceae > Papaver > Papaver armeniacum. The sequence goes on from JAJJWW010007984.1 coordinate 282,795, forward strand.
CCATGCAAGATCATTCTCCTTGACTGACTTGGTCATTGTTCTTGAGTTGCATATTTCCTTGATTTTCTCTATTTCGCTCATTTTGAAGATTTTCGGGTTGAGGAATATAACGATCTTCTATTTCCCCTCTTCTTTCGCCATGCTCTGTATTTGGATTTTGTGTCTCTTCCTCGGTATTCTCTGTTGGTAAAACTCTTTCTTCTTTCTTTCTGTTCGATCTAGAACTTGATCTCATACGCTACTTCTAGATCTCCTACTTTGCAATCTCATATTTTCCATCCTCAATTCATGATTTTGTCTTGTCAAGTTTGCTCGCTCTTACGCACTCTAGCCGTCGTCTCTCCTCATGTATTGTTTGTCTCAATCTTTCTAACGTGTTGCCATTTCTTCGTTTCTGGGTTCATTTCTCCATTCATTCCTTGTTCTCCTTGTCCATTGTTCACAGTTCTTGCTCCTCTTCTCTCTCTCTCGAATCGATCTCCAAGTATGCACACTTACTCTATCATAATCCACACGCGTTTGCTCTTTGGGAGATTGGTGGTGTTAGTTTTGACCTTCTTCATCATTTCTCATGTTCATCCTTGATGATTCTCCTGCCAAGTCTCCACTTCTTCTTACAATCGTTGGTTGCTCCTGTCGTTTCTTCTTCTAGCCATCTTTCTTTTTCAATGAATTCTTGAGTATCTTTTTCGAATCTCTTCTTGTTAATCCAAATTCTTTCGATTTCTTCGTCAATCTTTGCTCGTCCACTGTTTCTAGCGCATATGTAGTAGCGGGTTTTCCCACACTACACCCTCACTATATTTCGATTAATTAGTCCATTGAAAGTTGCATAATTGAGAATGTTTATTGATTAATTTCATGAGTTCTACACAAGAAAAGTAGAATTACACTTAGCAAATAAAACACTCTTAAACTTTCTCTCTCCTAATGACTTGCCTAACAATTCTAAAAAGATCCCCCCCTCACAACAGACTCACTCGACCCTTTATATAGGGTAATACATAGTGGATGACAGCTAAGCTATCCTTTATTTTCGGGAATGTCTCGCGAAGTGTCGCGATGTACAACTATTCAATCTGCGACACTTCTTAACCTCGCAGATCTCACGTCTTCTTTATGTCTCTTTGTCGTTATGACATCGTTGTTTATTAACTTCGCGAGTCCTGTACGTTGCGATATTATGGTCCTACAATACCATAGTTGTTGTATTGTCTCGACTTTGTCCATAGACGATCACACTTGGTGTAGGACTTATAAGTTGATATTTAAAAGATTGTGGTGTATTTGGGTACCCTCATCTATTCAACGGGCAATGACAAATGGTTACTCCTTTGAAGGCAAAGAAACTTTAAGAAACAAGATCAACACAAAACGAATAGATCTACCATATGGAATACTCAGTGATGAAAGTAGTTGCTGGAAGTTGAACGAGAACTAAAACGTTTGATGTATTTAAGTTGTTGAGCAAAATAGGTCGCTATAAAAATCTATTGATGTAGTTTAAACATAAGATTATTTTTTTTGTAGAACTGTCTTAGCATACATTTATGAACCGGGATTCGTCTATAGATGCATATATCTTAATTACAGGTTAATTAAATATGATTTGATGATAGTTTTATATTATGTTGTGATAGAATATGCTGATGAAACCAGAATGATTCTTGGTAAAAATAAAATATTTTGTCAGAATATACAAGATGAAACTGGCTTCATCCTGTCCAAAACTATATTCAGAGTGTGCAGGTTGAATATATATTTTTTGTCAGAATATGAAGGATGAAACCAGTTTCAGCCTGGCCAAAAATCTTTTTCTTTTTCATAATATGCAGATCCTTGTCTAATCTGTGTTATACCTGAGTGTATTCAAGTTTTACAGTAAAAACTGAAGGGTATATACTATCAAAATGAAGATAACATTCAAAAATCCTACTAAAAAAATTATTCGACAAGATATATTATTATGAATGTGTTCAAACAAATACTAGTTGCAAAAAAATTAACTCTAAAAATGCAATAAGAGGTTGCAGAGAATAATAAGACATTGCGGAGAGAAGAATGTCATAGCCAGAAGATGCTTTTAAGCAGGGAGAAGACTTTTCTTTTTTTGCGGGAGGATGAGGACACGTCGTCTTGTTATGATGTGTCTGAGTATGGCAGTTACCGCACGTAATTGGTCTCTTGAAACTCAAAAAAGTAATAGGAATCCTCTTCGTCTTCGTCCTACCATGTTTTCTGCCTTTGACATCTGGTAAGTGCACGAGCTTTTCAGTAGAGAAGACAAGAGGCTTGTCGTGATTGGAAATGGCCTTGATAGCAAGATCATATGAAGCCTAGAAGATGGAAATACTGAAATACGGATTAATGTACTCGTAAGTATTGATGTTAGTTGAAACCATACACGCAGTAGCGTGAGCAAAAGGAAACTGCTCCGTAAATCAAACCCTACAGCTATAGTAAAACTTCTCAATATCAACAACATGTGTATGCTCGGCCTGTACTTCAAACTCCATGTCACCAGACTAGGTTATTCTCCAATGAGTGCCAGCACGAATCGAATCCTACACTTTTTTCTCTAGCCTGGGACAAATATATCCTGAATACGTCGCCCCCCTTCAACTTCCTTTTACTCATTTGATCCATTATCTTGACTCTAATCCAGTTAACTAATGTTGCAATAGGCATACTTTTCTCCCACTTAATCCAAGTGTTGAATGACTCTATAATGTTTGAAAACATGTTGCAACAACGACAACCAGATAGTGTGCATTGGACCAACATTCCACTGAAAGTTGACTCAAGAATCTGTGAAGCACATCGCATCCCATTTCCTTCAACTTTTCCATACCTTCACGAAAGCCTTCATGCGTTGATGAATAGAAACATTGTTTGAACCAATCCAATGTAGTACCATACTTTCCTTTTTTCTTCTTAATCTTACTGCGGACATTGTTCTTCAAGTGCTGATAACAATAAGCATGACGGAAAGTTGGAAAAACAGCAGGAATCCCTTGGATTAAACCTTCATGGCGATCCGAAATAAAAGTTAGTACCTGAGGACTTAAGATAGATTCTAATTTCTCTAAGAACCAACGCCAATTGTCAACAGTTTTACTTGAAACGATGCAGTGTTCCAAAGGAAATATTCCTACAAAAACAAAACAAACACACACAAAACATCATTAAGTGGAAAAGACAAAAATGTAAAAAAAAAAAAAAACTGACTGAAATTGCTATTGTACAGAATGAAACCAGTTTTCTTCTGTAATCTGACTTTACCAATTAAGGATGAAACTGGTTTCATCTATAATTGACCGGTTGTCAGCCGACACAAAAATAATTTACACTTTCTTACTACTCAAAATATAAATATAGCAAGGGCAAGAAAGGATCGTTCCCACAGAGAGGACTAGAGTTGTCAAATTGTTTCGGTTTCCTATAAATAACACCGGGAAGTTTTCTTGGTTTTTATAAACGAAAATAAAATAAAAGCAAAACAATAAAAAGTAAACACGCAAATCAAGAATGAGAAAGTATTGGTCATGGATTTCGTCTTCAATCACAAACATGTTTTCTACACAATAACTAGAATTGATATTTTAATCTCAACTTTTATCAAAGGCCCTAGAATACCTTGATCGCAAGAATATCCCGTAAATCTCCTCTTGCCATCAACAAACACATTAAAAGATGTGAATATGAATTCTATCTAAAAGAACAACCTAACGTGTAAAAGCACTAATCAATTTTAATTCCCTAGATGCATTAAGTTCTATGAAATCAGGCCAATCAAAGCAATCGAACGTGTAAAAGCACTAATCCGATTTAACAAAGGTTATGGTTCACATAAGATCATAAGAATATATCACTACAAACTATAATCTTATGTATGCTACTTGCAATCAGGAATTATCACTTTTGCGTATAATAACCCTAATCTAGCAAAAGACATGCATGTGAGTTCTACCAATTTGTAACTTGACAAAACAAACATTCAATCATATGACAATATTAATGGTGAATCATAAACGATAATATGAGAGAAAACTAATTTATTGAACAAAAACTCATGTTTGGAAATCCAACTAATCCATAACCAAAAGAAAACTCTAGCTCATATTCATGGAGTTCATAATAAGAAGAAAGAGAAAAGCATTCATGGTTCTAAACCCTAGAACAAGAGTAGAGGCCTCCCTAATGGAGATATCCCTAATTTCTCTATATTTTTCTCTCTCCCCAGTTGTCTTTTTCTCGGCTCTGATTAGATGCTTTATATAGGCATCAGATGGTCGTGTACGATCCACAAAAATCGTATTGGATAGAGAACACCAAGTCGGTTGAGCTTATCAAAGAACAAAAGATGTTGATTCGGTATGGAGGAGCTACGTTAGTAAAATAGATACGCGACTTCCTATTGGCTATCACTTCAGCAGGACCTATGTGTCGTCATCTATACCGTCGATATGTCCGACTTCAATGAGTCGTCGTGCACCAAATCATTCCATTTTTCCAAAACGCGTACGAGATTGCGCAGCAGACTACAAACACAGCCCTACCACGTGCTTGCTGTATTCCTCTTTTCTTTTGCTGCATGTGCTGGGTGGGTCCCGCAGTGACGTAATCATTCCTCATCGGCAAATGGCAGAAGCCATTATCTCCAACAGCAACTCCCTTTCGTTGTCGATCCTAAACAGCTCAACTTCCATCATCGTGAACAGAATGTGCAATCAGCTCAATTCTCGTTCACCATCATTACTGCCATCTTCATCTTCTCTTCCGAACACAGACTCATCATTAGCTCGAGCTCCGATCAACAATGGCAGCAGCCACTGTCGAGTTCATCTTATCTTCATTGCCTTTATCAACGGCAGCAAGCCATTATCTATCCAAATCAAGCTTCAGTCAATAGTCCACCAAATCCATCGTCAATGGCAGCACCTCCCTGTTTTAGCTCGACTCAAAACTCATCTTCTTCTTATCTTTCTCTCCATCGCTATTATCATTCCTAGCTCGCCAACTCGAGAATCGACATCGACCCATCTCATTTAATAACAACGAAACCCAATGATGTGGATTCTGGCTCAAACTCTTATCAATCAGAAATCATCATCGAATCATGATCATCAGCATCAAAAACAGCGGCCATTGATTGTGTGCTGTTTTGAAACAGTGAAGACGAAGTGCCCCGAGTAAATAAGTCGGGTGCCTTCAACGAATTTGGATTCCTGCCTTCCCCTTTATAAAAGACCTGACTGCCTTTAGCAGTTCCTTTGAAACTTGAATGCCCCTTAGCAAAGCGACTACCCTTAACTACATCAGGGGTCCCAATAGCACCTGCCTTGAAAATGACCATTTTGCCTTTTAATCTTCTAAGTTCTTGTCTTGCTCATAACTTCTTCATACGAACTCAGAATGACTTCGTTCTTTCGCCATTGCCTCCGTCTTCTCGTCCTCTATAAAATGATGACTAGAAATCCTCCATTTGAACGAGTTCCACTGGGTCTTTGGCCCTTCTTCACTTGTGACTTCACTTTTGTAGCTATTTCCACTTCTTTTGGATGATTCATCTAATAAAACAAAAATAAAAGAAAACAAGCGTAATATACAATAATTTGCAAGAAGATCAACAATTACTAGCATGGAATTGGCACCAAATATATGTAAATAAACCACTTATCAATAATCTGCCATCAAAAATATTCTGAATTTCTTTCAAATCTATCTCTTTTTTTCTTCTTCAAATGTATCTAAAATAGAAGACATACATTCTTCCTGGTAGCCGGCACAAGGAATCCCCTAAATTTTCCAGTTAGGAAAGTTGTATCCAAGAACAATACCGGGCGACAGTATTCGAAATCCAAGATTCAAGCATCGAAGGCTAAGAACAAACTCTTAAACCGGTCCCCGTCAATAACTAAATCAACTTAACTTCCTGGATTTGTTTTCTTCACGGCATCACACCACCAAACCAATCAGTGTATGTTTTAGTATCCTCGCAAAACAATTCTTTCAGACATTCTTCTTTTCCGACATGCGCCTGATCATAGCTCAATGTTAACCCATAATCACTTTTAAACTCATCAAAAATATCCAGGGCTTTCTTGTTGGATTCTGTTTGATCTGGTCAAATATTAAGCTCTTGACAAGTTCGCGCGTAACTGGGTCGTTCTTTGTTTCGTCACTATAATCAGCACAACATGTATGGTCCCCATTATAGATTTTGAGGAATAAATAATTCTTCACATTTGAAGTCTTCAAAGCTGCATGAAACCTCCAGTTGCATTTTAATTTGTCCTTGTAAAAGCACTGCACAATATATTGTTTAGAATCACTCTTGACAACGCTGACCTTGTAAAAAAAAAAAATGATTATATTTTTCAACAACAAGCCGGGCTTCATCTCGTCCTCCAAAAAAATCTTGACCAACACATTTTATAATAAACTCCCATTCATCTGCGTTACAAGATTTTTTAACTGCAATCTTTCCATTAAATACACGATCTTGAGACAAATTAATATCTTGAGACAAAGGAATATCTTGAGAGGAAGGAATAAGAGACTAATTTGTGCTATTATCTTTAGCTAAAAGAACTCTGTCATTGTAGGTTCACGGAAAAATTTACTGTTTGGACGATGACAAGGAATAACCAACTGATCTGTGCTAGGGTCAGGAAATAAAAGAAACTCCCTCATTGTAGGTTAACGAACAAAATCAGGACCACGAACACGTTCAAATAGACGAAGCTCCAAGAAACTCAATTGCTTAACATAACATAATGATATCACAGATTGAAGCTTGAAATCACTGTCAACAACGATGCTTTATCCCTCACCACTATCAAATACAAACTGAATTGAGGCTAGTGACGTATTTTTCCAATAAGAACAAACATGCGACTTCAACTCATCAACTGCTGACTTCATATTAACGTTGTAAGGACATGTATTGGTATCCTGGATAACCACACAAAGAATTTGAAGATCCATCTACAATAAATATATAAACAACATAAATGAAACTGGATGTATTTAATTGAAAATAAAAACAAAAACAGAACCAACTTAAACAAACAGGATGACTAAAAATACAGGATGAAGCTGGATCCATCCTGCCTTAAAAAACTCGAAAATAAATCAATTCGCATACAACAAACGATCAATTTACCAAAACAGTTTACAAACAACACAAGATGTTCAATGTCGATCAAATTGAATACAAAAACATAAGAAGCACACAAAGATGATGATATTATACAAATTCAGTTCACATCCATCAATGAAAACTAAAATCACTTCTATCAACAATCAATCGATTGAACTGAAAAATAAGATTATGACTAAACCCTGGATAATATGATTTGAGACAAAACAATAGGTCAAATCGATCAAGTTTTGAAGCACAAAAGAAACATTATTAGTAAAACCCTGGATAATCACAAACTAAACCCAATTAACAAAAATCCCATCATCAAATTGCTAATGAAACTTCAAATCATGATGAATCAAAGACAGAAATACGTAACAAGATTATGTTTCTTCTTCTTACATTTAGACCAAAACCAAATTCACAATTGGATCTATAAATCATAATCAGCTAAAATACTTGATGAAATTGAAACTTAAAACTTACCTGTTTGAAGGTGTGAGAAGATTTTGATAGTAGAATATCTTAAACTTCGATTCCACAATCGTTCATCACCATCCCAGATCTGAAAGAAGAAAAAATCGAAGTTTCTGTCGATAAAAGCAGAGTTCAGAGTTTCAAAATCTCTTTGATTATAAACAACTTAGTTTAAGGGATATTTTAGGTAAACAATTTTTTTTAATTATTTTTCTGGGCAGATTACCCAAAATGGTTAATAGAAAAGTATCTTTTTAATTCTCGTCCATTTAAACAGTATCAAACTTTACATGTCTTTTTCACCCAAGAATTATTGTTTTAGGACTAATTGACCAATTTTGTGAAAACAAAACCAAAGTAGTGACACACAAAACATCTTCCACGCATATGAGATATTGATTTAGTTAACTAGAGGGGAACTTTTTTTCTAGCCCAATTATTTTATTTTTTATACCTAAAACCCACCAATAAGATTCCATATATTTATAGCCCAAAATTAGTTATAAAAATACTTCTTTACAAAAGTAGCCTTTATTTATTTTTTGAAGGAAAGAAATAATTAAAAAAATATCAAACCCAATTTTATTTTATTATTTAATTAGTTCAAATTTAAAAAAAAAAACACACGTAATCTTAAAAAGTTCCTATATTAACTCCTCCCTTAATGGCGCCTTCTCCTTTGTCTTGTTGACTTCTTCCTAAAACAACTCACTTAAATAACATAATTCAATTACCATAACAAGCATTTAAATAGCTCCATAAAATTCGTTTTTACTTCTTTTATTTACCTGAGTGTTTTTTTTTTATTTGGGGTATACTTTTATTTACTGAGTTTGAATGTGAATTTTTTTTGTGTCTTTACGAGTTTTAATGTGAAAATTTTAGTTTTCACTATTTAGTGATAATTGCGGTTTTAACTAGTTGGAACCAGTTGGGTTTTATCCGAAAAATTGATTTTTCACAATTTAGTGATAACATTAAACCAGTTATAATCAATTATATTTTGTGAAAAGGGATAATTGGCGTTTAGTACTCAGGTTTTGGCCAACACTAGCCTTTGGTCTAACATTTGTCCAACGTTAGGGCTTGGTACCTGGACTGGACGTTGACTACCATTGACTAGGTTAAGTATTGATTTATGTTTAGAAATTATTAAATAAATTAAAAACAAAAATTAAAATTAAATAAAATGAAATTAAAAGATGAATATAATATTATAACCTCTTCCTCCGCCTCCATACCCATTTTCGGAACCACCGTCAAAACAAGATTTTATCATCAACAACATTTTACTCAATTGACGATGGTGGGGTCAACTGTTCTTCATCCTCAGTCAACATAACATTTTGGACAACTTAACGATTTCATCCATTGCAACACCCAATTACAAATCATTCAATTACAAATCTATATTTCAATTTCAACTCAAATTCAAACAATAGATAAACCCACAAATTTCTTACCCTAAAAATGAGATTTGATGCTCAAATTAACAACCTCAGATCCCCAAATCAAATCTGTAACAAATTGAGCGAATTCAACACCTAATCAACACCCAGAAAACAACCAACACCAAATCAAGAAATTAAAAATCAATGAAACAAAGAATAATTCAAATCATCAGACACCTACTTCTGCATCACTTCTCAAAATTATCTTTTGCATAAAACCCATCGACAGATTCTTGTTCTTCCCAGACTGTTCTTCACCATCAGACCCTTCTTCCACCAAAGCCAATTTCGTCCATCGACCTCTCAAAGCACCAACATCAATAGTTGTTCTTCAATCTACATAGACTATTAAACTTTCAATAATACTACTTCAACTACCAAAAACAAGGGAAGAACCTATTAAAAAGAAACCCAAATCTTCTCCTTTTTCATATGTAGAGACTAATAGACAAATCTTCAATCTACATAGACTATTAGACAAATCTTCTCCTAATCAATAACTCGGAAGATTGCTTACCAGAAATTGAGTGATTGGAGATAAATTGAGATCCCGATCCATTGATCTGCTTGTCGGAGGAAAACCCCCATGAAATTCTTCCTGTGGTGATGAGTGAAAGACACCATACATGGTTTGGGTAATTAGGGTTTCTTCGAAGGTTATCTGATGATGATGATACAAAACTATTAGATTCTATGGGCAAAATGGACATGAAAATGTGAGAAGAAATTAGGGTTTCGTCTGTATTTCTCTCACAACAGCAAGAACGGGTGGTGGTGATAAAGTTGAATTGGATTTTGCCGAGAAAGACCAAAAAAAACGATCTCTTAATAGTACTATTGAAATAAGTATTTTAGAACAGGGTATAATTGTAATATCACTTAATAATCTAATTTAATATAATCTTTCAGGCCGCGAGTTATAACCCCAAAGGTGTCACTATCCATGCACAAAAACTCTACCAAAACAAATTGTTCACAAAAACCCCATTTAACATAAACTGTCTATATTACCCTTCTACTATTTTAATCACCCCAACAAAAACAAAAATCAACCCCACCTTTAAATTTCATTATATTATCACCACCAACAACAACCCACCACCAGCAACACCACCACCCCGCAACCACCACCGCCGCCGCCGACCACCACCTCCGCCGCCACCGCCCACCGCCGCCGCCACCACCAATCACCGCCGCTGACCACCATCGACCACCATCGCGCCACCACCAGAAAAAATGATGAAACCAAAATTGGTTTCACCGAAATTAGATGAAACCAAACAGAAAAAACGATGAAACCAAATTTTGGTTTCATCATAAAAGAAAGGAGAAAGAAGAAAGAAGAAAAAATGAAACACAATAAGATGAAACCTACCACCACCGTCAACTGCACAGCCCCCATCACCGCTACAACCATCATCAACACAACCACCACTACCATTACCTCCTCAACTAAGACTAGTTTCAACAATAAGCAATCCACCTGTGTCTCACCATCAAAAATTGGTTTTCATAGAGATCAATATTCAACAAAATGAAAAAAATACGATGAAACCTCCTCAACTAAGACTAGTTTCAACAATAAACAATCCACCTGTGTCTCACCATCAAAAATTAGGTTTCATCATTTTTCCACATATTGTCATTTCACCAACACAACTTCAATGATGAAACCAAACACGACGACTTCCAAGTCAGGCCGAATAAACTAGGAAAAAATCAGGTGAAACCAAAATTTGGTTTCATCATAAAAGAAAGGAGAAGGAAGAAAGAAGAAAAAATGAAACACAATAAGATGAAACCTACCACCACCATCAACTGCACCACCCCCATCGCCGCCACAACCACCACAACCATTACCTCCTCAACTAAAACTAGTTTCAACAAAAAATAATCCACCTGTATCTCACCATCAAAAATTGGTTTCACAGATATCAATATTCAACAAAATGAAAAAAATACGATGAAACCTAATTAGGTTTCATCATTTTTCCACATAATGTCATTTCAGCAACATAACTTCAATGATGAAACCAAACACGACGACTTCCAAGTCGGGCCGAATAAACTAGGCAAAAATCAGGTGAAACCAAAATTTGGTTTCATGATAAACTTAATTCTCATCGTTAAAATCTTTGGTTTCATGATAGAAAATAGGTAAGATTATGATGAAACCAAATTTGGTTTCATCATAAGTTTACTGTTTTCACCTGCCAAAACTGTTAGAATTTGATGAAACCAATTTTGGTTTCATCATAAATCTGTCATTTCCCCAACACAATATTGATTTCGACGATGAAGATGTATCATCATTTGCTGGGGATGATACATCAGAAGGTGGTATTGTTGGTGGTTGTAGAGGATTGAATGAGGGTGGATCTGCAAGTATTGTGTTGATTGTAGAGGATAAAAGGAGAAGGGGGAGGTGTTGTTGGTGGCGAATTTGAAGGTATTAATGGTTTTAGATGATAGAAGGAGGAGGATGAAGTAGTGATGATGATGTTAATGGAGGAGAAGAAGATGTTGGTGGTGGCGGATCTGGACATAACAGCTGGTTTGGTGGTGGCGAAGCTACCGTGGGTGATAAATATGAACAAAAAAGTAGAAGAAAAAGAGAAGGAGGTGTTCGTGGATGAGATAGAGTTGGTGTTGGTGACGGATCTGGACATAGCGGCTGATTTGGTGGTGGCGGAGCTACTGTTGGTGATAGATCTGAACAAAAATAGAAGAAAAAGAGACGGAGGTGTTCGTGGAGAAGACCGAGGTGTTCGTGGAGGAGACGTAAGTGTTGCTGCTGGTGGTGACGGAGATGTTTCTGCTGGTGTTCGTGGAGATCTATTGTTGCTGTTGGTGGTGATGGTGGTGGGGAGATGGAGATGGAGGAAAGAATAAGAAGAAAAGGTAAAAAGGGTATGTTTGGGTTTTTTTAAGTAACAAAAACTAAATTTACTCATTATTATTTGACTTGGGGTTTTTGTGCCACTTTTTAATCAAATGTTTTTTATTTATTAAAATAATATGGCTGGATTTTTTGTACCACAAGTTTGGTCACCTTGGTGTTTTGTGACTAGTTTTGATAATCTTTTCTTATTATATACTAGACAGAAGTGAAGACTTAATTGGTCAACTGATGTCAATGTCCAGTCCAGGTACCAAGCCCTAACGTTGGACAAATGTTAGACCAAAGACTAGTGTTCGTCAAAACCTGAGTACTAAAGTCCAATTATCCCTTGTGAAAATCGCAATTATTCGCGGTACGGGAACTCGATTTTCCACAATTTAGTGATAATCTAAATAGGGAGCAAAGAAAATAAATAATATTACCTCATTGGGTGCATTAGGATTCTTGGAAAACTAAGTCTAAAGAGGAAGTAAAGCCTAAATGCCCAAACTCTTCTAATTTATCACATTCATATTTGATGATAATCACTTTGAATGATAGTTGCACTTTCACGGAAATGATAACAACAATTTTCGCAATACAATGATGACTTTACATTAAACAATGCAAATTACAGACAATATTAATAGCAGTAAACACATAAACCATCATGCAATCTACGTTGTCACTGTTAATCACAAGGAAAATCACCTCTTCCTCCGTGCTAATCACAATTAGCACGAAAACAATAATTGAATCCCTAAAAATACCCCCTAAATTAACTCCTTTGACCTAAAACTAATTCCTAAATTAACTTCTGTTTAAACTACTCCCTCCGTCCCTAATATATAGGCGGAGAAGTTGAAATCTCTTCATTTAAGAAATTCTTTGGTTTTCATAAATTTTCATGTTTTTTCCTGTTTTTACCCTTTGTCTTATTCTCACTACAATTTCCCATACAACATAAATAAGGGCATATATGTCAAAAGTCTTCTTGGAATTAGAATTCCGCCTATTTAGTGGGACTAGAAAAATCCAATATTCCGCCTATATAATAGGGATGGAGGGAGTAATTTTTATCACGTCTTTTTTAGCTAATTTAGTTAGGATTTAAGGGTTCACTTGTAATAAGTACTAGCTTGAAACCCATGCTACGCACCAGGTACGATGGAAATTGACACCCATTTGGTGAGGCGGGGCTTTGCCCCGCACCCGTCCCAAAAGAAATCCCAATTAACAATTACAATGTATAATGAAAACACTAATTATTATTTAGTAGTCTAACAATTGAAACCAGATTTACTAATTACGTACTTTTAAAGTGTTGGAGATTAAAAAATCATCTTAAAGAAAATACTTTGAAGTCAATTAGTATATCATGATATTGCCAACATCTACATTCTAAATATAATTGGCGAATCCACATTTGAAGTCTGCTATTCAAAGTAGGACTTCAACTACGCTTAGTCTTGCTAAATTTTAGAATGTCTATACAACATCTATTCTTTAATCAAATTTTACAACGTAAAGTAAATAAACAAAGTCATAACAATTTTAGAATGGCATCTAATATGTAACCCGTGCTACGTACCGGGTACAATGGGAGTTGCTGCCATTTGGAGAGGCGGGGCTTCGCCCCGCTCTCGTCCCAGAAAGGGTCGCAATTGGCATCTACAATGTATATTGAAAACAACAATTATCATTTAATAGATTGACAATTGGAACCTGATTCATGATTGATAATTAGAACCAGATTGAAAATTGGAACCTGATTCATGATTGATAATTAGAACCAGATTTAACAACTACGTACTATGTAAAATGTTAGAAACAGGAGAATCTTCATAAAGAAAATAATTTGAAAGGTTTGTTAAAATATGTTTAGTGGCATATTTTTTGGTAAAAAGGAAATTGATGTGACAGACTAAACAAACATCAATTATGTATTTTTTAAAATTTTGGATTAAGAAATCTTCTTTAAGGAAAATAATTTTGGAAAATTATACCAATATATAAAAATTAGTAAGTTGTTCATAATATTGCCTAAATTAGTACTCTAAAGATAATTTGTAAGGCTAAATTTGAATTCTGTTACTTAAAGTAGCATCACAACTACCCTTGGTCTTGATAGATTTAAGAATACTTATGCAACATTTCTTGGTTAATCAATTTTTGCAAACTAAAGGTAAAGAAACAAAGTCATAATAATTTTCTACCTCAAAACCCTCATTGTTTCACGTTCGGTAAAATCTTATTTGTAATTTACCCTTTATACAATCCTCACATGCTTCGCGTACCATATGATACACTTGTGTTAAGAATCTAGCGCCCAACTCAATTGCTTCATGTAGTTGAATGAAAAATCACACTCAATGCGTAGTTGTATCAATATATGTTATTAAAGAAACACGTTGAAAAAACGGTATTATATAAAATAGATTGTCAAATCCAAATAGTGCAAAACATATGGAGTATTTCCCGTCGAAGATGATGTAATCAAGGAAATGCACCGGTATAGCTTTCTTCAGAAATCATATACTTGCGTTAAGAATCAAGCAGCCAACTCAATTGCTCCGCTTGGCTCCAACGGCCTCCTGCAGTTATATGAAAAATCACACCAACTATATAGCTGTACACAAATTTAATATTAGAGACACTAAAATTACATGATATTAATATTAAATAGATTGCAAACTCTAAATGTTTCAAAGCATAAGAAGTGCTTCCCGTCGTAGATGATGTAATCAAGGAAATGCACTGTTTTAATATTTTTTTCAGAAATCGTATACTTGCGTTAAGAATCAAGTGGCCAATTCAACTGTTCCTACTGGACCCAATTACCTGTAGTTAAGTGAAAAATCACACTCAATATTGTTTGTGGGTGAAAAACTGTTTCCGCCGATTTTGGTAATTTTGGGTGTGTGGATGAGAAACGAATCTAAACCCTAAACGATGCACTGCACGGGAGTACTTTTGATTCGAGAGATCAATCTGTACAATCCTGGCCTAAATCAAGAAATGGCCGTTCCAGGCTTGCTTCGGTCACAGAGTGAAGGAAAATGGTTGGTCTTAGGGAGGGAAGCGAAGAAAGTGTTGAGACCAGAATAGTTGATTCTGAAGGTGTGGCTGTTTTATGACTTGTATCAGAAAGTGGAACTGAAATGAAAGGTATCAGTTCTTTGGTGATTTCTGGATACTATGTTGTTTCCGACCAAAAACTTGTTTTTTCGTGTTAAATAGGTGAAACCTATTTATACAAGTCATATTGACGTACCATGGTCTCGTAGGAAAAAGAAACGATTGAGTGGTGGAAGAATAGAGTAACGTGTAACCGTCAGGCATTATGCTTCCATGATGAAGGAAGTGAATTAGTTTACACCGTTACTTTCATCACCACTAATTGTCCCACTTCATGACACTTTCTTATAACGGGCGTATTGCACGCCGCATGCTGTAAACCACCAGACCAATACCCTAATGAGTATCCCCCCGTTTGTGACATGTTTGATGTCTCGAGTGTTTTCGTGGAAAACATGTAGCAGGTTGCTATGTGTGGCAAGTCAAAGTCAAGAGCCTTTGAAAATCGCATGTGATGCTATTAGGCTTGCCTTGGCCGGCTGCCTAAAACTTGCCACAAATCCGTCAGTTTGGTGGCGAACTTGAATGGCTGAGATTGCATCTCATGAAGAAGGGTAGCCGTTGATTATGGCTACCTTATGTTGGCGCCTGGTAATGTCACAGTGGCGTTTTTGGTGTATGCCAGTGGCATTGCAGCATGACTGGCATATCCCGTGCATGCCAGTGGCACGGTGGTGTAAGTGGCGCATGGCGTAGCCATGGCCAATAACTGGTTGCCTAGAACTTGCCGCAAGTCTGTCAGTTCAGTGGCGAACTTGGATGGCTGAGATTGCATCTAATGAGGAAGGGTAGCCGTTGATTATGGCCACATCTTTGTTGTGTAGCAAAGTGGCGCCATTAGAATAGTGGCGCCTGGCGTAGCCGTGGCATAGTGGCATGCCAGTGGCGTAGCCGTGGCAGCTTTTTTGGCATATTGGTGTTAGACCCAAATATGGCTCTGGCAACATTGTCCATGTTGCCAAATCAATCCCAACGCTCTGGGAAACGTTATTTTGCTTGGTTAGCGTAGAAATTTTGTCCAAATTAGGGTTTGGCATGTCGAAACCCTAATTAGTGCGTGTGGCATGGACGCAACATGGTGGCGTTGTGGCATGTTACTGCGGCAGAGTGGCATGTTGCCACGTTACTGCGGTAGAGTGGTAAGATGGCATGCCGATTAATATGTTGTTGTGGCAGGGCGCGTTTGGCTTGCCAGTTAGTATGGTGGTGCGGCAGGGTGCGTTTGGCCTTTAATGTATGGTGGCGGGTTTAGAGCGATTTGATTGGTCAAGAAAATGGGGCGGCCAAACATGAGGCGCGGCCGCACCTCTAGTGCTCGTGGTGCATTTAAAGTGACCTAATTGGTCGGTAGGAAAGAGTGGGGCCGGAAAGTAAGGGCCCAACCACAACTTATGTGCGTGTGGCTAGTTTGAGGTAACCTGATTGGTCGGTAGGAAGGAGAGGGGCCGACCAAGCATGGGCATGGCCACACTTCTGGTGTGAGTGTGGCGGCTTTAGAGCAACCTGATTGGTCGAAGGGAAGTGGGGCTGGCAAGTAAGGGCCCAACCACAACTTATGTGCGCGTGGATAGTTTGAGATGACCTGATCGGTCGAGGGAAATAGGGCCGATTTAGGATGGGGCGTGGCCAATGGCAAGTGGCGCCAGTTGGCCTAAGGCATGGCCATGCCTCCCTTTGCTGCTGCGGCTCCCTGTTTTCTAATTCTGGGAAAGATTTTGCACCTACTAATCTATGGCGGATTAATTACCTAGTTTGCCTAGGCTTACTTTCGACAAGCAAGGTCTGGTATACTGCGCATGGCGCAAAAGTAATTGATTGAATTCTATGTGTTGACACAGAGTTCTTTAAGTTCATTGCCAGAGAGCAGCATGCTTTCTGATTGAATACTTTATGCAAAGACCTTATCCTTGATATTTGGAAATTCGTGCTACTCTGCTGCGAGTGAACACAAATTGTCATGCCATATCAACATTAAGGGTTCAGCCGAGGAACATAGCATAGAAAGTATTCAAAGAAACTTATATTAAGTGAATATAGGCAAGGCGCCGAAATTTTCAGAACATCTGGGATGGTTGCTACATTCGCCAGTTTGGATAAATTTCATGTAAATATATTGAAAGGATCAATAAATATGCCAGTGGTGAGGTTTACACTCATGGCTCCGTTTCCTTACAGAGTGACGTCACATCAGATGCAAGGTTTTACAATTTTAACCCTAAGTTAAAACCACTATCAACATTAAGTCCCCTTCTTAGCATGTAACAGTGGCATTGTTAAGGGGTAAGCATGAGGAATCCGTGATCCTTGTGTTGGCGGCTCTGCGTAATTCTGACTTGGCCATAGGGTGTTGGCGTCAGTGCTGAAACTTTGGCTATTGATCGGCAGAGGTGACGTTGCAACTTGGTCCACGGAACGGGCGCTGGTTTGCTAGGAAAGGTAGATGGCGCTATTTGCTTGGCTACATTCATGGAATGGTGATGCTGGCTAGATTCACAGAGCAACGCTGTTGGCTAGGTCCGTGGAGCGGTGTTGTTGGCTAGGTTCGTGAAGCGGTGGATGGCACTTGACTGGCTAGATTACGGAGAAGCAGATATGGCATGGCTCTTGATTCGTGGAACGGTGGTTGGAGCTGCTTTGAACGGCCAAGATGGTGCTCCCTTGGCTGGTGGAGATGGTGCTGCTTT
The DNA here is from genome assembly GCA_023531295.1 of Papaver armeniacum. NCBI lineage: Eukaryota > Viridiplantae > Streptophyta > Magnoliopsida > Ranunculales > Papaveraceae > Papaver > Papaver armeniacum. Next base: position 300,573 of record JAJJWW010007984.1, read on the forward strand.
GAACAGTTAAGATGGCGTCGCTTTGGTTGGCTAGGGCATGATCGATAACACCGCTGATTAGGGCGTTTACTGTTGGCGCTGGCTTAGGTGTGGCGCTGGCTGGGATGCGGGTTGTTAACGCTAGCTTGGCCGCAGCCTGTTGGCGCCATGGAGCTTTACCAGCGTGGGTCCGGTTGCCTCTTTCTGTATAGCCCAAAAAAAGAAACCTTCCTCCATTCGAACTCCAAAAAGTGTTATTCCTATAAAAGGCGCCACCTATCCTCCTTACCTCGTATTATTGGCTTTGTTTCCACATCTTGGTGCTAGCGGCGGAGTGGCAGCAATAAAGCAGGCGAGCATATTCCGGTCATGTTTTCTAACGTTTCTTCCTTTGTCTGCTCTTCCGTGTTGGTGTAAACCCTAGCCATAGGCATGACCTCTATGAACTTGTAAAAAATTCTTCAATATGAATGATTCCTCTTTGCTAGTAGTATTGTAGTAGCGTTAGCCACAACAACGAAACCAATTATTGTGTTAGGTAAGCATGTATGGGCGGACGACTTCGTTTGCTCTTTTCTCCATCAAAAACCTAGATGTAGGGTTTCTTTTTATCCATGAGCATAATTCCCGTGGCCAAGCGTAATTTGGCTGAGGTATGCTTCCCACGTCTTTACATGTTCCCCGCGGCATTGCCTAGTTTCGGCCAAGAGTGTATCCCCCGCGACATCACATGTATCCCGTTGAGTAGGCATCAGTACCCATTCCTTTTAGCCGTGAGTGCCATGACATGTGGCCAAAGGAAAATTTTCCCTTGGAAAATTCGATGTTGGCTCTTAATTATTGTACCCAGATTCTGATAAAATATCCACGTATGGTTTTCTTCAAAGTAGTAACTTTTTTTTTGCTTTGTTGTAGTTACCTTAAAAGCATAAGGAATTTTGTTAAGATGTCACCTGAAAGCAGTTCTGTCGCCGCATCGAGAAGTGCTAACAACTCCAAGCCAAAAAAAGATGATGAGTTCTTTACGGAGTTTGCTACGGTTACAAGGACTCATCCCAAATTCGTGGCAACTCTTCTGATTGATTCAGAGAATGATGGAGAAGTTCAATCAGTTAATCCAGGGCGTATAATGAGGTTTTGTCTTCATAAGAAAGAGTATCCGGCTTCTCCCATAGACTTCAAAATCTATCATAGTCCATTGCGCTCTTATGACAAATGGATGAAGTTCATGATGAGCCGAGAATATGTAAGAGCTAATCTGACTGGGGCGCAAATCTTGAATGCTGTCATGGATTCTGCAACACTTAAAATCAGGAAAGACGCTGCAGGCTTGATTAGTTTCATCTCCAGATGGTGTCCGGAAACTCACACGGGTATATGTAGATGGGGTGAGATGACTATTTCTTTGGAAAGCGTAGCCGTTCTATTGAGTCTTCCAATAATTGGGAAACTCGACGTTGTCTTGTCTGAGGAAGAAGAAGAAATATACGCCGCCTTGATCACAAAAGCAACAGGATATGTTCGAAAGAATTATGAGGAAAGGTGCTTCTATAACTGGTGGGTGTCTGAGTGGTTCCCTGATGAGCCGGAGTCGGATCAAGTGCTGGACGATACACTCCATGTTGCTGCATTTTTAATTCTGTGGCTATCCAGAGACGTTTTTGATGATGGCTCTGGTAAGAAGGAGATAAGGCAGAAGCTCATCAAATTTGCTATCAAATTAGAGAAAGGCGTTGCTCTTCCCATCGGCAGTTTGTTTCTTGGCTCTTTGTACACTTATCTGGATCACTTAGTAGCAGACATGTATGTCTCTAATGGGTATATGAAAGTAGAATCGTATATCCATGTCGCCTTTCTCCAAGAATGGTTGTGGGAGCATTTCAAAAATTACGCTCCTAACCTGAAAACCTCATTTCCTGATACGTATGGCGGCTCCAGGATACTCCGTTGGTTGGATAGGCGTCCAAGGCCTGGCTCAAAGCTCATTGATTTTCTTGACAACGCGCATGCAGTTAACTTTCGTCCATGGGCTCCGATGCACACCTCCATAGTTCAACCAAACACTTTTGCTACCGCACTAAACATGATATTGCATTCTGCTGACGAGAATATGAGCATTGGAGAAATTGTGTTCTTGCAAAGCTGCATATCTGGGTATGTACCATCTTTTTTCAGAGGATCTTGTGGAGTAGTCTCTTACAACATTGACAGGGTTGCTCAACATATGGGCTTTGATCAGGGAGTCCCATTCTGTCTCCCGCTGACAGCTCCAAATGAATCGTTACCCGCTATTCTTGATTACAGCGTCTTTGCACAGGATAAAAGTCTTCCCTTCTTGCTCTCAGAACGAAAACCTGTGACGACTCCCAGATATAACATCTCCTGGCAATATGAGTTCCTCGCCATTCACCAGTTCGTGAAGGATGTTGTGACAAATCCACGTGGAAAACCTTCCTTTGCGGTTCTAGCAAAGCATAAATTGTTGAAACATCTTCCTTCGGGCAAGCGAAAATCCTCTAGCCCGGATGTAGACAGACCCCAGAAAAAGGAGCGAAGGTCGAAAAATCGTGCAGGTGGCTTTCAATCGGATTCGACGGCTCTTGTGACTTTCAGTTCTTTCAACACACATGTGTGTATGGTTCCCTCACTGACTTGGATGAATTACACAAAATTTTTCATTTCGTCATTGACTCCTCTTTTTATTTTTGTCTCAGGGTCTTGAAAACTAGAATATCTCTGCCAGACTTGCCCACGGCCAAAATACGGCGCCATTTGAGGAAGGAGACGACAAGACTGCATCTCTTGAAGAAGAATCTGAGGAGGAAGAAAGTTCGAGATCCGGTGGCGAGAGGAGCACTTCTGAATACAATAGCGAGTCTTCTTACAGTGGGCCCACAAATGATTCGGTGAGTTTGACACACCCCTTTTTTTAGGCTATTTATTTATTTGGAATAAATACTCAATCGGTGGTATCACAGGAAGAAGCCATCGAAGATAACCCTAAGATGGAGATTCGTCGCGGTGAAGATGTGGTTTTGTCTCCAATCATGGAAGTCGTACCTACTAGCAACCCGGAGATGGAGATTGATCGTCGTGAAGATGCTGATGTGTTTCATATGACGGAAAACACTCCCATGGTTGCAGTGCGATTATTGCCAAGGAATCCCTGCTGGTCGCGGAATCAGTTGCAGGTGCCACTTTCGACCCTCCATTTTTGACTCCTCATGAAGATCATGTGCTGATCGGAGGCTTCAGTATACCATTTAAGTATGCGGAGTTGTATACCAGAATATGGGAAATATATGGTCATATCGCAACAACCAAAAAGATCACCAGCCGGTTTGCGTTGGTTAAGCGGGTGGAAGAAACATTATCTTCAATTCATGATATGTGCAACGTGACTGGTCATACTGTTTCTAGAGATGTAATCTCAAGCTGGAAGTTCCACCGGGATATGTGTGTAAACTTTGAGTTTAACGCCTCCTGGTGCTGTGAGGGATTTTACGAGATCCAAAGGCCGCATGCTGAAGCGGTTGATGGTCCTTCTACGGATTTGATTAATCAATAGGAGGCAGAAGTCGAGAAGTTGTCCCAGGAGTTGAAGCTGAAACAAGCGGCTCTTCAAAGCATGAAGGACATTTTCTCCAAGAAGAACAAGCCGTTGTTAGGCGATTTTCCTTGAATGCTTTTATTTTCTGAACTTCCTTTTCTTAGATTTTTTTGAAAGGCAAAAGAAACGCCTAGTTTATGGTTTGGTTTTCTGGTTTTTGGATTGATAGATGATTGTTTCTTATAAGAGTTTTTGGATTATTTTGGAATAATCGCCCTTTGATCAATCAATATGTCAAAATCTGGATTGTGAATGCAGGTAGAAAAGTCATTCAGGAAAATTGTGAAACCGTGAATGTTGCATAAGAAAAGGAAATATATGAAATCTTGGGATGATTGGGTTATCGGCTTCCATTGCAAATGTGAAAACCCAAACAATAGAACGTGTAAACATTGTCTGACAAAACTTACTCACTTTAGGGTCTTTCACCAAAACTGAATCTTCAGGGAGTAAATATGAGTCTTTATGTGACGCCCTCCTTGCCGCGAGAAGTCCCCAGTCGTTCTCTATTGTCTGTAACACATTTATGTCGATCCGCGGTACATCGGAGAATCTCTAGTCCCCAGACGTAATTCTCCTGAATCCATCTTTTCTTGGACGATGCGCTTCGAAGCATTGCATTTACTGGTAGGATGATGGAATTGAGAGTTGAATTTGCAACCGAGAGATTAATCTCCCATTGTGGTCACCAATTGTTTGTGGGTGAAAACTGTTTCTGCCGATTTTGGTAATTTTGGGTGTGTGGATGAGAAACGAATCTAAACCCTAAAAAATACACTGCACGGGAGTACTTTTGATTCGAGAGATCAATCTGTACAATCTTGGCCTAAACCAAGAAATGGCCATTCCAGGCTTGCTTCGGTCACAAAGTGAAGGAGAAGGGTTGGTCTTAGGGAGGGAAGCGAAGAAAGTGTTGAGACCAGAATAGTTGATTCTGAAGGTGTGGTTGTTTTATGACTTGTATCAGAAAGTGGAACTGAAATGAAAGGTATCAGTTCTTTGGTGATTTCTGATAATATGTTGTTGCCGACCAAAAACTTGTTTTTTCGTGGTAAATAGGTGAAACCTATTTATACAAGTCATATTGAAACGTACCATGGTCTCGTAGGAAAAAGAAACGATTGAGTGGTGGAAGAATAGAGTAACGTGTAACCGTCAGGCATTATACTTCCATGATGAAGGAAGTGAATTAGTTTACACCATTACTTTCATCACCACTAATTGTCCCACTTCATGGCACCTTCTTATAACGGGCGTATTGCACGCCGCACGCTGTAAACCGCCAGACCAATACCCTGATGAGTATCCCCCAGTTTGTGACATGTTTGATGTCTTGAGTGTTTTCGTGGAAAACATGTAGCAGGTTGCTATGTGTTGCAAGTCAAAGTCAAGAGACTTACCATAGGAAAATAGCATGTGATGCTATTAGGCTTGCCTTGGTCGGTCGCCTAAAACTTGCCACAAGTCCGTCAGTTTGGTGGCGAATTTGAATGGCTGAGATTGCATCTCATGAAGAAGGGTAGCCGTTGATTATGGATACCTTCTGTTGGCGCCTGGTAATGTCACAGTGGCGTTTTTGGTGTACGCCAGTGGCATTGCAGCATGACTGGCATATCCCGTGCATGCCAGTGGCACGGTGGTGTAAGTGGCGCCTGGCGTAACCATGGCCACTAGTTGGTTGCCTAGAACTTGCCGCAAGTTTGTCAGTTCAGTGGTGAACTTGGATGGCTGAGATTGCATCTCATGAGGAAGGGTAGCCGTTGATTATGGCCACATCTTTGTTGTGTAGCAAAGTGGCGACATTAGCATAGTGGCGCCTGGCGTAGCCGTGGCAACTTTTTTGGCATATTGGTGTTAGACCCAAATATGGCTCTGGAAACATTGGCCATGTTACCATATCGATCCCAACGCTCTGGGAAACATTATTTGGCTTGGTTGGCGTAGCAATTTTGTCCAAATTAGGGTTTGGCATGTCGAAACCCTAATTAGTGTGTGTGGCATGGCCGCGACATGGTGGCATTGTGGCATGTTACTACGGCAGAGTGGCATGTTGCCATGTTACTGTGGCAGAGTGGCATGCTGGCATGCCGATTAATATGTTGTTGTGGCAGGGCGTGTTTGGCTTGCCAGTTTGTATGGTGGCGCGGCAGGGTGCGTTTGGCCTTTAATGTATGGTGACGGGTTTAAAGCGATTTGATTGGTCAAGAAAATGGGGCGGCCAAACATGAGGCGCGGCCGCACCTATAGTGCTCGTGGCGCATTTAAAGTGACCTAATTGGTCGGTAGGAAAGAGTGGGGTCGGCAAGTAAGGGCCCAGCCACAACTTATGTGCGCGTGGCTAGTTTGAGGCGACCTGATTGGTCGGTAGGAAGGACAGGGGCCAGCCAAGCATGGGCGTGGCCATACTTATGGTGTGAGTGTGGCGGCTTTTGAGCAACCTGATTGGTCGAAGGGAAGTGGGGCCGGCAAGTAAGGGCCCAGCCACAACGCGTGGCTAGTTTAAGACGACCTGATTGGTCGAGTAAAATAGGGCCGGTTTAGGATGGGGCGTGGCCAATGGCAAGTGGCGCCAGTTGGCCTAAGGCATGGCCACGCCTCCCTTTGTTGCTGCGGCTCCCTGTTTTCTGATTCTGGGAAAGATTTTTCACCTACTAATCCATCGCGGATTAATTACCTAGTTTGCCTAGGCTTACTTTCGACAGGCAAGGTCTGGTATACTGCGCATGGCGCAAAAGTAATTGATTGAATTCTATGTGTTGACACAGAGTTCTTTAAGTTCATTGCCAGAGAGCAGCATGTTTTCTGATTGAATACTTTATGCAAAGACCTTATCCTTGATATTTGCAAATTCGTGCTACTCTGCTGCGAGTGAACACAAATTGTCATGCCATATCAACATTAAGGCTTCAGCCGAGGAACATAGCATATAAAATATTCAAATAAACTTATATTAAGTGAATATAGGCAAGGCGCCGAAATTTACAGAACATCTGGGATGGTTGCTACATTCGCCAGTCTGGATAAATTTCATGTAAATATATTGAACAACTCAATAAATATGCCAGTGGAGAGGTTAACACTCATGGCTCCGTTTCCTTACAGAGTGACGTCACATCAGATGCAAGGTTTTACAATTTTAAGCCTAAGCTAAAAACCACCATCAACAAATATATATTTAAATGAATATCTGATATTAGAGACACTAAAAGAATACACGATATTACTATAAAACAGCTTGTCAACTCTGTATAGTGCAAAACAAATTAAGTGCTTCCCGTTAAAGAAGACGTAATCAAGGAAATACATTGATATATCTTTTTCCTCATATACTTACATTCAAAATTAAGTTTCCATCTCAGTTATTCTTTGAGGCTCCAAGTCCTTGTAATTAAATGAAAAATCACACTCACTATGTAGTCGAATCAATATTTGATATTAGAGACACTAAAACAATACTACCTCAATTTCTAGAAAAAGTGATAGTATCTCTTTTCCAAAAACGGAAGGAGTATATGTATATTAATATAAAATAACATGCTAACTCTAAATAGTACAAAATAGATGAAGTGCCTCCCGTCAAAGAAGATGCAATCAAGGATATACACTCATTGTACGTCCACACTAAAAAAAAACATTATTCAATTTTTCATTTATTAAAATTCAATCTTTGATAAATTTGGGTTTCCATTAAAATGTCGTCCCGTTTCTATAAATAACACTTATCTAATTGCCTTGTATTTACCTTTCCATTTACTATAACCAGTTGCATAAATCTGTTGTTTCCATGTTATGTACAAATGTTCTCATCGACTTTATCAGCATTCAAAGTCTTTTTCTGCCATAAAAAAAAACTACCGTAGGTCCTTGTAATAGGTAGTATTGTACTCTTAACAATTAAAGTGTTATTGGCCACTTTGCGCTGCTTCCCTTCTATTGCACATCAGCTGCACAATGGCCTGTCTCCCATATATAACGCTCTTCCTTGAATCGCGAACATCCAGAAAATGGCACCATTTGATTACTCGTGATTGTTGCTTTAACTATAAGGATTTCCTCTTGTGTTGCATAATTGAAGTACTTTTATTGGCAAAGAGAATCTATATTGGTTATAGATTCTTTTTAGTTTTTCCTTTTCCTAAATGATGGTCAGAATTTTATTTTATTGTTGGTTTTGTTACGTAGGGATTGTTGGTAACGTCTCTTGTATCGTAAAATAATACCATTAATGGATATATTTGAAATACTACAACTTGCACATTCATATAGTGTCTGTGGTGATGGGTTTTCCATTGTACTGACTCAGATGTACTTGCAGTCATACAAAACTGTTACCTACTTTCATCAGAAACAACTAACATTCCTCAAGTCCCTAACTAATTGGCAGTAATTTACCAACGTTTCTCGTTCTTAAAGAAAAAAACCATATGCACATTTAAAATATGGAAAATTACTTGGTGCTTTTTCAAACGCCTATGTAATTCTTGATTCTTGTTTTTATATTTATTTATTGAAGCATATTCATGTTATCGTATTAAAACAGTGTAATACGCAAGTTTAGCAGATGTGGCAAAATATATGGCAGATCATATAATAGAACATTGTAGTAATGTCAAGTGGATGTGACATGAGAATTTTTTTTTCTTTTATGTTAAAATCTACCATAAAACACACAATATGCAGTTCATTTTTTGGTGCACTTTTCTTGCATGTTCGTGAATCTCTCTGAGTCACCTTCTTCTTCGTGTTGAATTTGTTCAAAGTTAGAAATCAAGACATCAGACCGGGGTTTAGTCAAAGCCTGTAATTCACCATGCCTTGGGGTTTAGTCAAAGCCTGCAATTCCCCATTCACTTAGCTTCTTATGGCAGTCGCAGTATATAAACTTGCTTCTTTTAATTATTATTTGGATTCGTATTTTTGCCTCCTTTTCCGGATCAGTTACGGTATGTAGCGACACCACCACAAAAATTAATTAATCCAGATGACAAAGATTCATGTCCGATTGTGCTGACTCAACTTTAGTTTCGCGGTTAGTACACCATCGATCATCTAATAAATTCATAGCCGTGTTACTACTTCTACTTGTGTAAGGTAGACGGATTTATATTTCACGGAATTTAATGGAAAAATAAATGAAACATGAGCTGAATTATTATTAATTCGTGTACCCGTGTCGGACGACACCAAAACAAAATTTACTGGTCCTATAAAAAGCTTAAGACCGTCTTTAAATTAAGAAAACCAGTGAGTACATCGAAAGTGTTTGTAATCAATTTCCTTGTAGTAATCAAATTAGAATTAAGGAAATAAAAATAACTAATTATAGTGATTTCATGACCACCACCAACTTGGCCAGATTCCACTGATACGATGAAATTATTTCCTAGAGATGTCTGGCATGGCCAGCCTCCACGGAATAATAAGTCACACCCTTTAATTACCTGGCCCTATCTTACCAGTGACAACAAACACATCATTCGCAGCCGATCTGACATATTCAATCATCGCTCCATCTTGTATATTTGATTATTCCCCTCATTAGCTACTCCATTTGATGTCTTCTTACTTTCCAATTACAATTTTGTAACTGTGAGGAGAGAAGAGAAAAATACAATAATGGAGTTGTAATCAAAATACATTGGAAAGAAAATGTTGATTAATAAGCCAATTACGGGACCAACGGATTTTGAAACTAAATGGAAAGCGTTCTACTAAAATAGGTTAAAAAAATCTGAAGTACGAAAAATTAAATGATTTCTTCTTGCAGTTTGGTAAGTAAGGGACCAACAAATGTATTAATCAAAGCATCATTAACTTATTTTAGTAGGTGATACTTCAGAAAATATCCATAGTGTCCATTCAGTAGTTAAAGAGTAAACCCCATCCTATTATTGATAATAAAAAAATCATGTCACAGTGACAATCAACTCCAAGTTCAAGGTTTACCCTTCCGATCAAAAAAAACAAAGCATCAATGACAACATCAATTTAAACTCAGATGAAAACGGATTTAATTATTTTTCTTACTAATAAGGAAGTATTATTTTCTTCCAGTGTATTGTTTTTCGGGGTATGCTAACTTACTTGGCCCTTCAATGTCCAACTTCATTGATATCTCCACAACATGAGTCATCCCAGATTCACAGTCAAGACAAAGATACCCGAATGCCAATAAAAAGAAAATCACCAAACTGAATTTGCACCTGTTTTGAGCGCTGTATAACCTGGTCGTTTTCGTGCATACAGTACTTTCCAGCGTCGATAATATATCCTGGTCAGTTTCATCCGTACGCTTATTTGCGATATCAATAGACTCTTGTTTGGACATTGCCAAAGCGTTGTTAATTCATTGATTCAGACTATCATCACCAATTTTTTTTTAATGATATCCTCTAATATTGTTAAACAATCAACAGTAAGTAAAAATGAAAAGAAAAACTCTCCTACTCATCTCCACTTTTTATTCAGAAACAAATAATAGCTCTCATAAACATCAATTACAACATCCTTATTCACTCGTTACAGATGATAAAGGCTTGGCATCTGTATTACGTCTTCTTCCCCCCTTATACACCATTATTTTTTCGTCACGAATAAAATGGAAATTAGCGATTCCGGGAGATACTCTGTATTTTTTTTTTTTGAAGCATAGATACTTTTTATTGATCACCTACTTAAAACAAAATAAAAGTTTAAGTGTAGGGAAAGAAAAAAGGCCAAAAAATAGTCGAACCCAGTATTCCGGGAATCCGGTTGGTTGAGTGCTTTATATAAAGAGTCACCGAGCCTAAAAATTTCATAAAAATAAATTCTATGAAGGAAACAATATTAAATCAATATTTTAAAAGATTTAGTAAACTTTTGTGAGTGATTTTTATAATTTTGGATAATCACTTTATCTTTGGATATTTATTTAAGAATATATATTATTTTAAAGATTTTGTATCCTAAAATAACTTAACATATAATTAATTTAAGGGTCGTTTTTTACTTTAAATTAATTTAAAAATTTAAATTTTTTTACCTTAAATTTAGCCTAAACAATTTTCGTAGTTCATAGATTTTATACCAAAAAATGGTCCAAAATATAATTCAGATTTTTTTACTCTATATTTATTGGATTTTTTAACTCATAATCACGGGTTAAATCCTTTGAAATGACTTTAATAATAATTAATAGATTTTTTTTACTCTAAATATGATCCAAAAAATATAAATCAGATTTTTTTACTATGTAGTAGTCCCTGCCTCAGTAGACATAGCAATACTTCATCTAACATTAGAAAATGAAAACACTAAGCATAGTACAGTTAGCTATTAAAATATCCAATGAAAAGATCAAAGAAGCTAATTGCATTAATGGTACAACTTCAAATGTATACTACCTTTTTTCCCTGTGAGAAACCTTGAAAAATCCAGAAGAAGGGTCAACATTGACTCAAATTTAAGCATTTGTTCTCCGTGTTATCCACTGAAACACAACAAAACTAAAAAATTTCAGAACATGCCATTCAAAGATTGAATGAAAAAATGATTAACCCGCTAAGTATTCAGATGTGTCTATCATATCGCATTAACAGAAGCTCGATCGGTGTACGATAGTCATCAATTAACATAATTTGCGAGTTACTGTATACCTTACGAGAGTTTATTATTACCGCCACAAAGCTCCAAAACAGTCATCAATTAACATAATTTGCGAGTTACTGTATACCTTATGGAAGTTTATTGTTACCGCCACAAAGATCCAAAAGAACCAACATCAACAACAACCGGTTTCTCAAAATAATCACTCATTCCAGGGTACATTCTGCAACAACAACAACAACAACAAAAGATTAGGCATAAAATCATAGACGGAAAAAAAAGGAGTAACAAAAATAAAAACCCCAGCAACAACAAAAGAAAAAGCTAGGTGAAAACAATCATGGCGACTGCTTTATATAGAGAGCAATAATCGAGAAATTCCACAAAAGAGAAACTATTTTAGGAAACACATACTAATCAACACCTTAAAAGTTATGCAGTTTTTATAATTTTTGGTATATACTAGTGTGCAACCCGTGCTACGCACCGAGTATGATGGGAATCGGTTCCCATTTGGTGAGGCGGGGCTTCGCCCCGCACCCGTTCCAGAAGGGGTTCCAGTTAACAATTAGATTTTAATATAGTCGACACTAAAGAAATGATATTAACTTAAAATAGCTAGATAGCTCTAAAAGTGCGAAGCATATGAAGTGCTTCCCGTCGAAGATGATGTAATCAAGAAAATGCATTGATATATACTACCTACGTTTCTGGAAAAGAGATACTTTTTCATTTTATCCTAAAAATAGGCCAAATTGAAAAAGTGAAAGTTACACTTTTCTAGAAACGGAGGGAGTATTTCTATAGAAATCATGTACTTGTATTAAGAATCAATCAGCCAATTCAAATGCTCCTCCATGCTCTAACTCCCTGTAGTTAAATGAAAAATCACACTCATTATATAATTGTATCAATATATGATATTAGAAATACCTAAAAAAATGATAATAATATAATAGATTGTGAATAACTTTTTATTTATTTTCAATAATAATAATAATAATGATTGTGAATTATTTATAATGAAAAGCATATGTAGTGCTTCCCGTCGAAGATGATGTAATTAAGGGAACGCAGTGATATATATTTCTTCAGAAATCATGTACTTACGTTAAGATTCAAGTGGCCAACTTAACTGCTTTTCCAAACTCCAACTCCCTGTAATTAAAGGAAAAATCCCACTCATATAGTTGTATCAATATATGATAATAGAGACACTATAAAAAAACACGATATTAATATAAAACAGATTGCCAACTCTAAATAGTACAAAGCATATGAAGTGCCTCCCGTCAAAAAGATGTAATCAAGGGAATGCATTGATATATCTTTCTTTAGAAATCAAATATGTTTTCTGGCTACCAGTGTGAGGCCTTTCTTGAGTTCCTCGCTTCAAGAGACATCTTAAACAATGTATTGGAATAGACAAAAGGCAAAAAAATGCAAAAACTCCGTAAATATTCGGTCAAGAACGCGTATACTTGAGTACGGATTGCAAATCATTTGCTTTTGAAAATATACAGTTGTATCTTGAAATGTTCTTGAATGAATTGGAATATTCACTGCTACCAAGTCATAGGATGCAGTCAAAAGCTAGAATACCAATTATTTTTCCTGAAAAAATTCATTCTTTTCCGAGTCCAAAATTTACTGAAATTTATACTCCAGATGTAGAGGAATCATTTTACAATTCAATTTTCCATTGCATTTGAGACGATGCGTGAGTTGCTACAAAATGTAAATCCATGCATGGATTTAGGTAATAATAGCATATTGATGAAGATCCAATGAAATATCATGTGTGTCATTAAATCTCTCAGTCTTAAAAGTCGACATATTTCAAGTTTGCACAATTCTTAAGGTAATGAAGAGAGAAGGATATTTTCAGTATTTTTTCAATTATATCATTAGGGATAAGAAATGACCATATTTCTAAAATTATACCACAAATAATTGTAAACTTTCCACAGTTTAAAAACATTTTGAAGCACCTACTTTTTTTACCCTATAAATATGATGTTTACTCAATTTTTTGGCTTTTAATCATAAACCGAAATTAATATAGTAGTTTTTTCTTTATTTATTTTTTTTTGGATTTTAATAATAAATACTTGAATTATTCAATTTTTTGGATTTAAACCATAAATGTCCAAAATTAATATAGTAGTTTTTTTCTTCTTCTGGATTTTAGTAATAAATACGTGAAGGTAATATAGTAACCTTTTAAGAAAAAATCGACGATCATGATTTTTAAAAGATCAAGTAAACTCGGTATAATTATGCGCAATAATTTTAGGTCGTCTAATCAAAGATCTTGGCCATCTAGCGGTTAGACATATCGAATAATGAGGGTCATCCGCCGGGTGTGTACCAACCACCTACCCAATCTACACCGCACGGTGTCGGATCAACGCACTATATTTCACGAAATTTCATCCGACGAATACGAATGGTTTTTCTCCAAACCAATTAGAGCGCGCGGTTACGCTCACCAGCCAATAGAAGGGAGGGTAAGCTCCACCAATGCTATGCACCAGGTATGATTGGAATCAGCCTTTATTTGGTGAGGGGGGCTTCGCCACGCACCCGTCCCAGAAAGGGTCCCGATTAACAATTAGGACCAAAAAGTGGCATGCACATTCTTTTAATTGCAAACCTTATACTTGTGTTAAAAATAAAGTGGCCAACTCAACTGCTCCTCCAGGCTCGAACTCCATGAAATTAAATGAAAAATCACACTCACTTTTTTAATTGTATAGAGGAATACCAGAAAATAATTAAAAAAAAATGAAATTAGAGACACTAAAAAAATGATACTCAAATAAAATAGATTGCTAACTCTAAATAGTGCAAAGTATCTGAAGTGCTTCCCGTTCAAGATGACGCAATCAAGGAAATGCACAGCGTGAACCATTCATATACTTGTGTTAAGAATTAACTGGTCAACTCAACTGCTACTCCAGGCTCCAACTCCCTGTAGTTAAATGAATATGCACAATCTGTATATACTATTTTGATATTAAAGACACCACCGTGATTCCAAAAATATAAGACATGTTGGATATTTTTTTGGACAGAAATATCGCAGTGGCTATCAAAACATATATTCGGTACCAAAAATTATAAAGATTACTTACTTATAAAAATACTAATCATATTGTTCCCTATATAAAGTTTGGTTTTATGGATTAATTCAATTTTATTTAAATGCAATTTTGTATTTCATATTGACTATGAATTCCATAAAGTGAATTTTATTCCATGCAATTTTCCTATTAATTATTCATTCCATTCCAATGTAGCTAGTATTTAACTACTACGCACCGGGTATGTCAAGAATCGTCCTCCACTTGGTGAGGCGGAGCTTCCCCCTCACCCGTCTCAGTAAGGGTCCTAATTAATAACTGAAGTGGAAAACGGAAACACACATTATCATCATTAGTTAATTAATAACCGGAGCCACAGGCCATGTATAGGTTAAAGTTGGGGAAATTTCTTAAAGAAAATTACTTTTGGAAAATTATACCAACTTTTGAAATCAGTAAGTAATTCATGGTATTACCAACATTAATACTCTAATGACAATCGGTATGGCTAGATTTGAGGGCTATCGATCAAAGTAACACCACGATTACCCTTAATATTGTTGGATGTTAGAATACCTATGCAACATTCATTAGTTAATCAACTTTTATAACTTAAAAATGAAGGAACAAAGTAACATTAATATCTTACTTTCGAAACCCCAGAACGTCTTCCAGGTAGGCCAATCACCCATTGTACACTCCCGGCATGCCTTACATACCAAAACATATATTTGCGTTAAGAATACAATGATCGCCTCGACTGCTCCTCTGGGATCCAACTACATGAAATTAAATGAAAAATCATATTCACTCTTTATTTATCAATATATGATATTTAGAGACACTAAGAAAATATGATACTCAAATAAAATAGACTGCTAATTCTAATTCTAAATAATGCAAAGTATCTGAAGTGTTTCCCGTCGAAGATGACGCAATCAAGGAAATTCACAATGTGAACGGTTCATATACTTGTGTTAAGGGTCAATTGGAGAACTCAACTGCATCTCCATGATCCAAATCCCTGTAGTTAAATGAATATCCACATTCATTATATACTTTTATAAATATTTTGATATTAAAGACACTAAAAAAAATATTATTAATATAAAATATATAGCAAACTTTAAATAGTGCAAAGAAGGAATCCTAGCGGCCAATTTAATTGCTCCTTCAGGCTTTAACTTCATGTAGTTAAATGGAAAATCATACTCACCATATATTATATCAATATGCGATATTCGAGACCCTAAAAAAAATTATATGAACATAGAAATATATTGCCAACTTTGAATGGTCAAATCATATGAAGCGCAACCCGTCCAAGATGATGTAATCAAGAAAACACACCGTATGAACACCTCATATACTTGTGTTAAAAACAAAAGTGACCAACTAAACTGCTCATCTAGGCTCCAACTTCAAGTAATTAAATGAAAAATGAGACTCACTTTCTTAGAGACACTAAAAAAAATTATACTAATAGATCGCTAACTCTAAATAGTGCAAAGTATCTAACGTGTTTCCCGTAAAAGATGAAGCAATCAAGAAAATGCACCATGTGAACAGCTCATATGTTACTAATGCCTTGGGTCTTTAATTTACAGTTGAGATAATAACCAAATGAAATGCACAATTTCTTCCTTCACTTTTGCACAATGCTTGATATGGTGTAGTGAGTTGGCTGTGAACAGATGCCGGAAGTCAGAATCTTACATGCGCCACATAACAAACACCCATTATAAGGATTTGAAAAATATAAAAATATAAATTAAAAATATTAGTAAGATATTGCTGACTTACTTGATCAACCATAGCAAGGGATTTTTCAACAACAGAAGGCACTGCAGAGGGTTCGGATGAGTGATGCATAGTGGCAGTTTTGTAAATGTTAAGAACAATTCCCAACTAACCCCGTTGTATTAATTTTGCAGTTAAGACGCAAGCAAACTCTATAGTCATCTCGAACTTATCGAACTTTGAGGAATGAAGTAATAAAAATCGGTGCAAATAGAAATGAGGTATGAGGATACCAGGCATCATTAGTAAGATTAGTTGTCCACCGCTCATCTCATGGAATCATCCTCAAGCAGCAATATAAACCGAAAAAGTGATATTGTTTTCCTAGCTTAAATTGGGTTAGGATTAATACATCTGGCAGGATATGCTTTTTAATATAACGAATGTTATATGTTCAAATACTAACCAAGTTCATCTAAGAGATGCATTCTCCCCTCTGTAGGATGAAGAGTTAAGCATGAATGAATGCAAAAGTCTTATCGTGAGTCTGCAAAAAGAGACAGCCAAAGAAAAATAAATTTTAAGTAATTTTCAGTAATCAATGTATAGCAAGGACCAAAGTAATTTAGGATATGTGAAAGCACAAATATTAAAACGTACCTCATTTTACTTTAGTGAAATGTCAGCTACGATTCAAGTCCTTCATCAGCTTATTTAACTTCATGATAGAAACCCGAGTAACCACATCAAGACCTATCGTTTTCTTATTGCTCATGTATCAACTTCAAGAAATTGGCAATTGCCTGCTAACTTGGATTGCATGTGAAAGTAATAAAAGAATGTCGATCGTAAAATTTTCCTGTCGAGTTGACCTAGGATCTTGTTTCTCCTGGTGCAAATGATCCAATTTAAAGAGTTAGACTTCAACCATTTAGTCTAAAAGCATAAGAAGATGTGCCAACGTTAATGCAAACATGGAATTAAAGTAGGGTGTATCTTTTATAGTGACAAACTAAAATTCCTTTTGTTTTGCACGACATAAACCAAATTCAGCATTATATTTACTGTGATTAACTTTTTCTCCTTACAACATTATCGCTCCGTAATTGGAACAAATAGCAGTTCTTGGAGCAAAATCAACAAAGTGGGGTGTATCGCTCCGTAATATTTTAATAAATTTATTCTGATCACTCTGATCACTGATCATTGAAACCCATAACTATTGTATATGTTAGGAATATGATGGAAAGGGCTACAAAAGAAAGTATTGTATGTAAAACATAACTATAAGGAAGAAATTAAACTAACTTGTAATACGTCGAAAAAACACCTTGATAGTAACCTTAGTTTTGCCCGTGTGAATCTTATTGTCCACCGAATTAGACCATGTTCTCATACCTCATTCAAAAGCAACCAAACAATCCATATTTTCATCTACCGATGCTCATAGTTTCATATTGTACCAACTATATAACACACCCTTGAAGTTGTCCTTATGGGATATTTCTATGAAGTTGTAGAATATGTTTGCATGAGAGATTTACTTAAAAGTTAATGAAACTAAGAAACCATACTTACAATTCATTCCTTGATACAAAAGACTTTGGTAATTAAGGATACTGCTATATTTGAACTAAACGATATAAAACTGAGAATTACTCGGAAAGATTCTTAAGCTTACAGCTTGATTTTAATTGCCATAATAATTTTTGAAATGTAGCGCTGATAATTCTTTAAAAAATTTGCTTTCAATATTTGAAATGCCGCATGCAATTTCGTTGCAATTTCTTTATCAGCAAACCATTGGTTAACATTCCTATTAATGTCTAAAACACTACAGAAACATTAGTTGCATAGGAAATATGTTTCAGAATTTCGACCGAAACGATTCATTACTTGTAAAATGAGTACTATGAGCCTTTGTTCAAGTAAAGATCAAAATTTCTTAGATTTCCCAACTGTTAATGCCAATTGCATGCCAATTTATTTAGAGTAAGAGTTAATTATATCGTACCCAATATCACACATTAATACTAAAAAAAAATCACTACCACTAAATTGTATGGGTGAAAAATAAAAATATCATGGGAATGAATAATTTTCCTACCACCAAATTATAATAAAACATAGACGAAAGTAATAGATGAGGCATATCTGATTTAACCTTGTGTGAGCGTATTATTTTCAAAAGATGCAATCTTCTCCTCTGATTCAGTACTCATGGTCTCCTACTACCGCAATCCTGTAACCATTAGCGCCGAATTGATTACACATTTGAATGTACTTGCAAAACAAACATCAAAAATTAAATGAGACAACGAAAACGTAAATCGCAAGATATACAAAAGAAAAAAAAAAAACTCAGCAGAGCTCTGAACGCGTGAAGAAACCTGCAAACGCTGATGCTTTGTATACATACACCAAACCCACAAATTCCATAAACAAAGACCGTGTTTAGGAAACAATATTATTTTCAATAATCAATAATATCTTTATTATCCCTCCGTGATTAGGAATATATTTTTTGCATAACCAAATTTTTTTAAAATTTTAATTGTTGCAATATTTTTGTCCAAAGATATCAGGAAATTAAAGATATTAAAGGAAACCCATGGTACATGGATTTCCTCTTTTAGGGTTATTTCGAAAATTCAGGGTTATCTAAATATCCTATTAACATACTTAACATTTAAGCAAGCCACCAAAGATAATCTTGCCGTGAATCAATCTGGAAATTTAGGTTTTCTACATTTTCCAAGTAATACAGAGATTTGTTTTCTTATATATAAACATAAATACAAAGATTTTTTTCCTTATATATAAACATAATTAAGCAAAAATATCACACGATTTTAATTTTGAAGATTTTTTTAGATTCTAAACGCCACCATAATTCGATAATTTAGGATGTTTTTATCAATTAACAATATAATTAAGATCTTCGATTAATATAGTATTTTTGGTAATAAATTTAAAGTTGATCGATTAATATAGTATTTTTGGTATATATTTGGATAAAAATAAAATCAACCGTTCAATTATTTAGAAAAATTGCTAACACATATAAATTTCAAAGGCAATGATTTTCAAAAAGATCGAAAATCCAAAAAATAAAAAAACTAATAAGTATTAGTAAATTAATTGTATTAATGGAACCAGAGAATTAAAAAGATACTAAGATATTAAAAAGATATTGTGATTTCAAAAAAATGGGTAAATAATTAGATTTTTTCTTTTAAAAGGAAAAAAATATAGAAATAACTATATTAATTTTTAGTATTGATCAATATATAAAAAAAACATAAATATTAATTGCTAAAAACATCAACTAATATAGTAATTTTTAGATGTTTAAAGGATTAGTAATTTTTTTAGATGTTGTTTATGGGTAAAATCTATATAAAGAATGCAAATTCTTTATCAACAACCTAAAACCTCAATATCATTTTGAATGTAAATCACTCGGAGCTTCGTTTATGCGAGGGACACATCTGAATACTCAGCGGGTTAATCATTTTTTCATTCAATCTTTGAATAGTATGTTCTGACAATTTTTAGTTTTGTTGTGTTTCAGTGCATAACACAGAGAACAAATGCTTAAATTTGAGTCAATGTTGCACGGGGAAAAAAGGTAGTATACATTTGAAGTTGTACCATAAATACAATTATCTTCCTTGATCTTTGCATTTGATATTTTAATAGATAATTGTACTATGCTTTAGTGTTCTCATTTTCTAATGTTAGATGAAGTATTGCTATGTCTGCGAGGCGGGGACAACTACGAGAAAAAAATCGATTTATATTTTCGGAAAGCCCCATTTTTGAATTAATTTAAAGTAAATAAAAACCCTTAAATTAATTTACGTTGAGCCATTTTAGGATATAAAATCTTTAAAATAATATATATTCTTAAATAAATATCCAAAGATAAAGTGATTATCCAAAATTATATAAATCACTCACAAAAAGTTTACTAAATCTTTTAAGATATTGATTTCATATTGTTTCCTTCATAGAATTTACTATTTTTTGGCATTTTTTTCTTTCCCCACACTCAAACCAAGGCCCTGGCAATGTCCAAACAAGAGCCTATTCATACCGCAAATAAGCGGCAACAAAATGCCTTGTTAAGAAAAATAATTAAATGCGTTTTCATCCGATGACTTGGAGTTGGGTCTTCATTTCAAAAACAAAAGATGGACTGTACCAATTAGGGAAAGTAAAGTTGAGTCGAGCCACAATGAACATGAATCTTTGTCATTTGGATTAATTAATTTTTGTGGTGGTGTTGCTACATACCGTAACGATCTGGAAAAGGGGGTAAAAATACGAATCCAAATAGTAAATTATTATTTATATAAACTTGGAAGCACTTCTTATGCTTTGAAACATTTAGAGTTTGCAATCTATTTAATATTAATATCATGTTATTTTAGTGCAAGTATATGATTTCGAAGAAAGCTATGCATTTCCTTGATTACATCGTCTTATACGGGAAACACTTCATATGCTCTCGCACTATTTGGAGTTGACAATCTATTTTATACTAATAGTTTTTTTTCAACGTGTTTCTTTAATAACAGAGATATTGATACAACTATGCATTGAGTATGATTTTTCATTCAACTATAGGAAGTTGGAGCTTAGATGAGCAATTGAGTTGGGCGCTAGATTCTTAACACAAGTGTATCATATGGTACGTGAGGCATGTAGGATTGTATAAAGGGTAAATTACAATAATATTTACCGAAGCGTGAAGAAATAAGGGTTTTGAGGTAGAAAATTATTATGACTTTGTATCTTTACCTTTAGTTTGCAAAAATTGATTAACCAAGAGATGTTGCATAGGTATTCTAAAATCTATTAAGACTAAGGGTAGTTGTGATGCTACTTTAAGTAACAGACTTCAAATATAACCTTACCAATTATCTTTAGAGTAATTAAGAGTACTAATTTAGGCAACATTATGAACAACTTATTAATTTTTATATGTTGGTATAATTTTCCAAAATTATTTTCCTTAAAGAAGATTTCTTAATCCAAAATTTTAAAAGTATATCATTGATGTTTGTTTAACCGTTCACATCAATTTCCTTTTTACCAAAAAATATGCCACTAAATATATTTTAACAAACCTTTTAAATTATTTTCTTTATGAAGATTCCCAGTTTCTAACATTTTACATAGTACCTAATTATTAAATCTGGTTCTAATTATCAATCATGAATCGGGTTCCAATTGTCAATCTACTAAATGATAATTGTTGTTTTCAATATACATTGTAGATGCTAATTGCGACCCTTTCGGGACCGGGTGGGGAGAAGCCCCGCCTCTCCTAATGGAAACAACTCCCATTATACCCGGTGCGTAGCGGGGTTACATATTAGATGCCATTAGTACTTGGTGTTTTGGGGTAGAATATTGTTAAGACTTTTTTATTTACTTTACGTTGTAAAATTTGATTAACGAATAGATGTTGTATAGACATTCTAAAATTTAGCAAGACTAAGCGTAGTTGAAGTCCTACTTTGAATAGCAGGACTTCAAATGTAGATTTTCCAATTATCTTTAACGTAGGTGTTGGCAATATCATGATATACTAATTGATTTCAAAGTATTTTCCTTAAGATGATTTTTTAATCTCCAACACTTTAAAAGTACGTAATTAGTAAATTTGGTTTCAATTGTTAGACTACTAAACAATAAAAAAAGCGTAGCACGGGTTTCAAGCTAGTGATTTTAAAAGATCGACTAATAAGTATTAGTAAATTAATTGTATTAATGGAACCCGTAATATTGTGTTCAGGTAAATAATTAGATTTTTTCAGATACTGTAAACATAAATATTAATTGAAAACATCAACTAATATAGTAATTTTTAGATGTTGTTAGTAATTTTTTTTAGATGTTGTTTATGGGTAAAAATTATTTATGAATTATTATTTATATAAACTTGGAAGGCTGAAAATTATTTATGAGAATAGTTTAATTGAAACATTTTTACATTTTAGTTTCTTTATCCATCTTTCTTGCGTCTTCTCCTGTCTACTGCCTCCTCCTCCTCCTTCCCCCACTGCAGACCACTTATGCTAAGCATGTACGTTTAGCTCACTTATATAGTTCATATTTCAAAGTCAATTTTAACATTTATATGACCTATTGTGCTAATTTTTAGACTATTTAAAGTAGATTTTTATTTAAAAGCAAAAGAATTTTTCTTTGCCACTTCAATTATCTTCAATTTTTCTTCCCTAAAGTATAAATTTTTTCATGATCACTTTTGGTTATTGATGTTTTTCATTTTAAATTTTAGTAGTCTATATATCTACTCCCTCGTTCTTTTTTAATAGGCTGGTTTTGTTTTTTGAGAAAATTAAGGAAATTAAGAGAGTCAATCATTGAAAGTGGTCCTCATAATACTTGTCAATAAAAGAAGTGAAGTGAAATGGTCCCCATGACACTTGTCAGCAAAAGAAGTAAAGTGAAATGGTCCCATGACACTTGTCATCAAAAGAAGTTAAGAGAAAAATGGTCCCAGAAAAATAAAGTAACATTTGACTTTCCCAATTAGGAAACCAGCCTATTTTTTTGTAACATTTATTTGTAGAAACCATCCTATTATTTAAGAACGGAGGGAGTAGTATTCTTCGTAAACTAGATTACAAACTAATTACTCGATTTTTTCAGAATAATTCGCCGCGTCCTTCGGCCGCCTTGCATATTAGTGACGTTCTAGCCCTACCCAGAAAAATATCTTGGTTGTCCTTGTATCGGGGCAAAAAAACATTTGGTCCACTTCGGGGCAAATTTTTCTCAGGAACGGCCCTGTCGGTAGGTGAGTGAGAAACTGGTTTAAACCCTAAACAAATGTGCTGCACGTGAGCACTTTATAGATTCGAGAGATCAATCTGTACAAGTCCGGCCTAAACCAAGAAATGGCCGTTCCAGACTTGCTTCGGTCACAAAGTGGAGGAGAAGGGTTGATTTGGGGAGGGAAGCAAAGAAAGGTGTTGAGACGAGAATAGTGCGGGAGAGTAGTGTCTCGACTTGTATTAGAAAGTGAAAGCTTAGGAAGCTTGCAAGAGATGAAAGCTTTTTGGAGAGCTTGCAAAGTTGCCTTTTCTGAGAGTGTTGTATTTTTCTCCTGACCGAGACTTGTTGTCTGGTGGAAATAGGTAAGACCTATTTATACAAGTCGAGATTGAAACGTACCCTGGCCTCATGAAGGAAGAGAGTAAAGGTTGAAATAATGGGAGGAGGTGGTAACCGCATGGTGTTTATGGGTGAAAACGTTTTCACCATTATTTCCTCATTTATTTGACCGCTTTATTCCTATTCACGCTTTCTTAATGTGAGCGTAGTGTACGCTGCATGCTGTGACCGCCAAACCAAGACCCTGAAAAGCATCCCCCAGTTTGTGTTGATGTCTCGAGTGTTGGTTGCACCTTGAGTGCAAGTGGCGCTGCTAGTGGCACGTGTGGCATGTGCCGATGGCATGTACGGAATGCCTTTGTTGCGGGTTGCACCTTGAGTGCAAGTGGCAATGCCAGAGCTGCTAGTGGCGTGTGTGGCACGTGCCAATGGCATGTGCGGAATGCCTTGGTGGTAGGTTGTACGTTGAGTGTTAGTGGCAATGCCAGAGCTGCTAGTGGCGTGTTTGGCATGTGCCAATGGCGTGTGCGGAATGCCTTGGTGGTAGGTTGCACGGTTTGCAAGTTAGGCTACCAGCGTGGGTTTTGGCATGTGTCAATGGCACGTACGGCCAAGTTGGCCTAGGTTGCGCGGCTTCCAAGTTAGGCTACCAGCGTGCGTGTTTGGCATGTGTCAATGGCACGCATGGCCATTAGGGCTACGTCATGGTAAGAAAAGCTACCAGCGATGCATGTTGGCATGTGCCAATGGCATGCTCGGCCATTAGGGCCATGGCCTGGTAAGAAAAGCTACCAGCGATGCGTGTTGGCATGTGCCAATGGCATGCGTGGCCAATTTGGGTCACGGCACAGTAAGAAAAGCTACCGACGATGCGTGTTGGCATGTGCCAATGGCATGCGTGGTCAATTTGGGTCACGACACTGGAAGGAAAAGCTACCCGCGAGCGTGTTGGCATGTGCCAATGGCATGCGTGGCCAATTTGGGTCACGACCTGGTAGGAAAAGCTACCAGCGAGCGTGTTGGCATGTGCCAATGGCATGCGTGGCCAATTTGGGTCATGCCCTGGTAGGAAAAGCTACCAGCGATGCGTATTGGCATGTGCCAATGGCATGCGTGGCCAATTTGGGTCACGACCTGGTAGGAAAAGCTACCCGAGCGTGTTGGCATGTGCCAATGGCATGCGTGGCCAATTTGGGTCACGACACTGGTAGGAAAAGCTACCAACGAGCGTGTTGGCATGTGCCAATGGCATGCGTGGCCAATTTGGGTCACACCCTGGTAGGAAAAGCTACCAGCGATGCGTGTTGGCATGTGCCAATGGCATGCGTGGCCAATTTGGGTCACGGCATGGTAGGAAAAGCTACCAGCGAGCGTGTTGGCATGTGCCAATGGCATGCGTGGCCAATTTGGGTCACGACACTGGTAGGAAAAGCTACCGGAGCGTGTTGGCATGTGCCAATGGCATGCGTGGCCAATTTGGGTCATGTAGGAAAAGCTCGAGCGTGTTGGCATGTGTCAATGGCATGCTCGGCCATTAGGGCCGCGCCCTGGTGAGAAAAGCTACCAAATGAGCGTGTTGGCATGTGCCAATGGCATGCGTGGCCAATTTGGCCTAGGTTGCACGGTTTGCAAGCCTAGGTGCGGCGCTACTTTGGCATGGCACGGCTAGGGCCAAGGTAAGGGTGTTTGGCTTGGCGTGGCGTGACCAGCGTAGCTAGGGCCAAGGCAGAGTGTGTTTGGCATGGCGCGGCTAGCTTGGGCAAGGTGTGGCTGGCATGATTTTCCATTGGCACGGAGGTGCGGCTAGCATGGTTGGCATGCTTTGGCGCATTTGGTGTGGCTGGCATGATTTGCCATTGGCACAGAGGTGCGTCTAGCTTGGGCTAGGTGTGGTTGGCATGATTTGCCATTGGCACGGAGGTGCGGCTAGCATGGTTGGCATGCTTTGGCGCGTTTGGTGTGGCTGGCATGATTTGTGATTGGCACAGAGGTGCGGCTAGCTTGGGCTAGGTGTGGCTGGCATGATTTGCCATTGGCACGAGGTGCGGCTAGCATGGTTGGCATGCTTTGGCGCGTTTGGTGTGACTAGCATAGCTAGGGCCAAGGCAGAGTGCGTTTGGCATGGCGCGGCTAGCTTGGGCTAGGTGTGGCTGGCATGATTTGGCATTGGCACGGAGGGGAATTAGGGTTTTGTTCGTTGTAACCCTAATTTGAAAAAATACCCCCTATTAATTACTGACTACATGCATTAAATGTTCTAATAAATGTGTCATCGGTGACATTAGGTTATTTGGGGTTTTACGATTTTACCCTTTGTTTAAAATCCACCATCAACAGATGTTTATCATTAATATTAAAAATTAATATAATTATTTCTAGATTTTTTTTCCATATAAAAGATTCAACAAATACAAATCTTATTATTTTATTCCATAAATATGTTGAATTAATTTTTTTATTTTAATCATAAATGCCAAAATTAATATAGTAGTTTTCTTTACCATTTCCAGAATTTTTTTTCCTTACAAAAGATTTAAAAAATTTAAAACTTATTATTTTATTTCATAAATATGTTGAGTTGATTTTTTTTTTATTTCAGTCATAAATGTACGAAATTAATATAGTATTTTTTATTATTTTCTGGATTTTTTATAATAACTACATGAAATTATAAAAGATTAATAAAGATTAATATAGTAATCTTTTTGTCATTTCTATATTTTTTTCTTTTTTTTTTCCTTACAAAAGATTTTAAAAATATAAATCTCATTAAGTTATCCATAAATACGTTGAATTGATTTTTTTTTAATTCATAAATGTAAGAATTAATATAGTATTTTTTTATTTTCTGGATTTTCTATAATAACTATATGAAATTATAAAAGATTCAAAAAATATCAATTATTTTATTTTATTCCATAAATATGTTTAATTGATTTTATTTTATTTTAATCATAAATGTCCGAAATTAATATAGTAGTTTTCTTTATTTTCTGGATTTTCACAATAAATACACGAAATTATTATAGCAATTTTTCTAAATAATGAGGGTCGTCCGTCGCGTGTGTCCCAACAATCCACCCAATCTACACCGCACATTGTCAGATCAACGCACCATATCTAACGAAATTTCATCTGACAAATACGAATGGTTTCTCAATTAGCCAATGAGAGCGCGAGGTTACGCTCACCAACCAATATGAAAGAGGGTAAGCTCTACCAGTGCTACTTTTATTCTGGAGTGAGGGATGGTATTGAGTTTTTAGGTTGTTGATGGAGTATATTTTTTGATAGCTGCAATTAATAGCAGCAATATTTTGTGTAGGGATGAAGAATGATTTGTATCCTTTATATAGATGTTAGAAACTTGGCTCCAAAGGAAACCTTTACAATTGCTATGGAATTAATTCCCGTTATATGGCAATATAAGTAAATATAACATATTAATTAATGTGACTTGAACATTGGTTACAAACTTACCATATTAACCATTGGCTTTGTTTATATTGTTACAGGGCCTACGGCCCATGGATGTGTGGTCCATGGGTTATCCATTTATATGTATATAATGTAACATATGTAATAGAACTACTGATCTTCCTAATAAGATTCTTCTTCTTCCTCCTCTCATCTCTCCATGTTTCACCTCTAATTCTCCTCAAACACGTTATCATGTCCGATGCTATACCGCGGAGCGATTTGATTATTTATTTATTTTCTAAATGGATGATAAACACAAGTTGTTTGAATCAAAAGTTGGGTTTGGATTTACATCAAGGAAATTGTGGAATCAATCTTTAAGCTAAGTATTTCTGTTCCTTTTGATTTGATTTGATGTTAAAAAAAAAAAAAATCTGATTTTTTTTCCTTTCTATTCCCCGGTGAAACTGTGGTGAAAACTGATTGAAGTAGCATAGTCAATTGATCTCTTTTCCCAGTTGAAACTTGAGACAGTGGTCAAAACTGATTTGAATTTGTGGATTGATTGATTACATTTTATAGCATATTCGTATGTGATTGATTACAGTTCATATCATAATCTAATATGTGTGATTGGTTAGCATAACTTAAAAGAAAAAGATTTACAATGATTTGATTGGGTTATGCATCATACTAATTTGTCTATGTCTTCGTTATTAACCTGTAAAGGAAATATATGTACTGTGGCCGGTGCTAATTTTTGTAAGAAAAGAAAAAGCTTATGTTCGCGTATGAGGAAAAGCTGAAAAGTTTTTGGTCCGGTCCAACCCAACCCGGTCCAGTCCAACCGATTCAACACAAGCCGGCCCGGTCCAACCCGATCTGTCTGTTCGGCTTGGTTTTGGATTGTGCGTGACCAAGGCTGTTCCGGTTCTGTCTATATACGGCGGGAACCAGAAATGTGAGGTATGTAATTAATGCGGGTTTTTTACATCGAATTTTTCGTTGGGCTTATTTATTTGTTTTTAAGACATGCCTAGTGTTTATTTATTTATTTTTTTCTTAAGATAAGTCTACATCATAGAAATGGTCAATTTAAATTATAATTGTTGATCTCGATCATTAAGAATTTTGGTCTTAATGCTATTTTGTTCTCTTGAATATGATATTGGATATAGTTGAATGGTGTTTTTTATTCAATTGGTTGTACCAACTCGATATTGTCTTTAAAAGTACTTGGACCATTATTGCGTACTTGATATTGTCTCCCCAAATTTGAATGTTTCGTGGAATGTAATCCACTTGATCGACTATTAACCTGTTAGTAGTTTCAAAAGATACGTTCAAATATAATCACACGTGTTCCAATTTTTGTGGAAGAACTCACAAAAGATGATATGAGTCGAAAAATTTTCATTTCTCTACTTCATCCATGATACTAACGAACCAGTATATGTTGAAGTATGACAACAAGAGAACTATTTTTAGTAATATATTCAACCTAAAGTAAGTGGTTGACATGTGTAGTGAGATTCTCTTGGCCTATTGAGATAAAGAAATTTCTCAAATTAAGCTAAATGTAGCAAAATTAAAAATGGAAAGAACCACGAAGTAATGAGGGTTAGACGTACTGACTCATATAAAGCATGTGAAAAGGGACATATAAATCATGAGACAAAGATGTATTTATTTCCCCAATAGTGATGACACCAAAGTACAGGTATCAACTGAATATGGGACGAAGCTAAAATGTAACTCTAGCTCCCATCATAAATGAAAGAGTTAGAAATACACATGGTCACTGATGTTGGTATATACAATGTAATGTATGTATCATAATAGCAACCAATTTTCACATCAACTTTAATGGCAACAAGAACTTTGCCGGGACAATTGACTATCTTATTCAGTTGAACTAGATCCAATATCTGCACCTATGGAATGAAAACATGAGACATAAATTCTCTAAAGTACTTGAGATATATTGGGTGAAACGTAATATATATTCAGTCTAAAGTACTTGAGTTGAACCCCACTTTTATTACGTAATAAGGCCACACCACTTATCAAAACTCTAAAGACCCAAATGTCTAACTCATAGTTGTTTTTCTTCCACTAGCTTAAGGAATTTAAACTAGTTGTTGAACTATTTTCTTATAATGTGACTACGAGGATTGGATCATCGAGCGCAACACTGCTCAAAATTTTGTTTTTAAGATAGAACAAAGACGTCACAAAATCTCTATATGTACCGAGAGATAATCACACCTTGTTAAATTCCAAAGAAACCCATGCAAATGGATATCATGTGAAACCTGACTGTGATGATAATGTAATTGATTGCATCTTTTATAGTCACTAATGTATTTGGAAGGAAACATACTTTAGAGAGACTAATGAGTCAATTTAGTGAAATGTGAATCACTATATTATTAATTTGGATTATTGAATCCATATTAACTCCGACGATGAAATGTTGGAAATTGACTCATACAGACTTTGAACTAACCATAAATGCACTTTGGTTGTGACATGATGTTTCGTTTTGAAAGGACTCATACGTACATCGTTGTATTTGAGTGGACGAGACAACGGGAAAAAGATTGACAGAATGCGAAGTAACGGCATATCTCTCAATAAGTGTTTTCTAAAGTACCAGATGCACAACCCCCTCCTCCCTCCCATTATGCTTTTGTAAGAGAGCAGATCATTAAACAATCCATATTACAAAGATCGAGACCATCCTAAGATGCAAATGGTAAACAATCCATATTACAAAGATAACAAGGTGAAATTTAGAAAAATATTCATGAAGAATGTGGACCATTAAAGTGACTTATGGCTCTGGTGAATGTTTTGACATTTTGGACTAGTTATAGTTCCCAAGAAATTTGCGTTTAAAAGCTCCTAGCACATATTACACAATACAAAGTGCAAAGGCTCACCACCCTTATTAATGCTAGAGAATTTACATCAAAAGGACTTGATGAATATTGTATGTTTAATAGGATCAATATAGAGCATCTTATACCCAACGGTCTAGCAGAGGCTACCATCAAAGGTTACATATGGTTCCTAAGGAATAGGTTATGTGTACCAACCTATCTTTTATTACTTTGGGGATATGCAATATTACACGCATCTTACTTAATTCGTTTTTAGAACCCAATATTAGTCAACCTTTTCTGCGTACCGGTTAAGAATCGGATTTAAACGACATTCGTGTTCTTACGTATTTTTTGTTGCACTATATATGTGCCATTACGACTCCACATCGTAGTATGATGGGTCTTCAAAACTGTTAAGTAGTTATGTTGGAAATGAGTTCCCAACAATTATCCGTATTTTAAAACTTTTGGCAGGAGATCTCTTACCGCTAGATTTGCGGGTTATCACTTTAATGAGACAATCTTCCCGTCGCTAGGGGGAGATAAGAAAAAGTATTTTCTAGGGGAACGACAGGAATTATCGTGGTGTGTTCCCACTGTGTCTCATATTGATTCTTGTACTCCACAAATGTAAATGTGAAGTGATAAAGAATATTTGATTTTCAGAATGTACACTGATGTTGCTAAAGTGATGAGATCACTCATACCAGCTGCAAACCTACCTGAAAAGTTACAAACCCTCAATACGGGATATACACCATAGACTAAGGTGTTGCTACTACACTCAGTGGAAGTGTGGTTGAGGTCGTGGCTCCATAAAGGAAGTTGGAGAGACCACTTGGTTCGATCAATCCTCACCTAGCAAGGAAGTAGGTGAGTAAGGCACAACTTATTTATATCATTAGAAATCATCTCATAAGATTGTCTCTGAATATGTCCATGAATCAAACTGGAGGACGCTCCGAAGTTTTAAATGATTCTAGAGAACAATGAAATCCTAACGGATTATGAGAATGCACATGAGTCAATGGAAGGATCGTGCGTGCACAATGATGATATAATCCATAAATAGTTGCTCCAGAAGTAGAGCACAATGATATCGGACCATGCTTTATTTTGATTAATTTCAAATAAATAGCATATTTGGCCTACGCAATCCAGGTAGAACTTAGTTCTTTGACAAATATACGGGTATTTGGTGTGGTAGTGCTAACCAACCTAGTGTAAAGCCCGTGGGACATATGTGGTTATTTGTCATAAAGTGTAGTGAGAAGAATGAGGTCTTAAAGTATAAAGAATCACCTTGTGGCGCGAGGTTTCTCACAAACCCCTGGATCGCTTACTCTTTTGAACATCATAATGTTCAGTTAATTAGTTTGCTTGGTAGTTTCAAAAGAACTTGAAACATAGTAGATGTGGTTATATCTCTGGAGAATTAGATTCAAAGATATTTGCAAAAGTGCATGATGGCCTTTTGCTTCCCAAGTCGAATGACTCTAAGCCACGAGTATGTTTGCAGTTACACTGGAACACTCACTTATTGATTTAAACAATCAGGCGGATGTGGTATACCCGCCTAAGTGACTATTTGATTGGGAAGGGATAAATAAGTAAGGTTTTGTATCATGCGTATTAAATAAGTTCTTATTTCAGAATTGTAGCTATCTATGTCGATGGTATGGACATGATAAGTATTCTTAATGGAATAAGAGATCTTACAAGATATTTCAAATCTGAATTTGAGATGAAAATCCTGGGAAATCTCGATCTTATCTATGTCCTGAACTAGAAGACCGAGCTTGTGGTATATTATTCTACCAGTTTGCATATGTCATTATCAGGCAATTTAACAAGGACATGCATCCTGCTAGCACTCCCATGATTAGTCGAGTTACAAATGTACATAAATGACCAATTCGTCTAAAGGAAGATGGCGAAGTTGTCTCTGGAGATGAACTTCCCTTATCTAAGTATAATAGACACATTATTGTACTTAGCATAATGTGCTCGACCAAATGTTACATCCTCAGTGAACTTGTTAGCTAGATATAGCTCAGCGCCAACGCAACGTCATTGGAATGGTATAATGAATGTTATCATGTACTTAAAGGTCAGCATTGACATAAATGTGTTTTATCCCTGCAAAGACATTAAAAGGAATGCTAATGAAAGTGCAATCCAAAAGTTGTTGATTATAAAGGAACAAGAATCTCTTCTCCAACGAAAGTAATCAGGTGGAGATACGGTAGACTATTTTCTAGGTCGTTACCGATATTCAGTTTTGAAAAGTACATGACTAAAGGAACAGTCTATAACAACTCTACAAGTAGTCAGGGGGAGATGCCGACATCAGGGGTGGATCCAAGGATATGATGTCGACATATTTTACTTCGAAATTGAAGTTGTGTTGTACTCTTTTTCCCTTCGATCGAGAATAGTTTTTCCCAAAGGGTTTTGTCTCTCGACAAGGTTTTTAGCGAGACAACATTAAAAACATCAAGTATGTTGAACGTTGCAGACATAAAGATCGCGTTGATATTACTGAAAATATCTGAATCAAAGAAATGAAACGTGATAGTCTGTTAAGCAACGTAACTTCCAGAATCAACAACAGGGTATTATAAACATTCAAGTCACCAAAGTACAGTGTGATAAACTCCTCTTGACTGCATTAGACTAATGAAAATTGTCTGACATCAGGAGGAGCATCTAATGGTGTGTTGAACTATTTTCCTTCACCGAGGTTACTTTTTCCCACAGGGTTTTGTTACTCGGCAAGGTTTTCAATGAGACAACAACAAACACCTGGAATGTAATTTCCCATGTAAGACTATTATCTTTCCTACAACGATTTTCTTCCTTAGGAGTTGTGAAGCAACTAGTCAACTTCTACGGAGCAAAGTGATCATCTGCAATGGATCACCTTTACTTGCATCTGTCATGTTGTACTCTTTTCCCTTCGTCAAGGTTTTATCCCACTGGGTTTTCCTTGTCAAGGTTTTAATGAGACAACATATACGCATCCAACTATGTTCTAAGTTTAATCAATATTGTACTCTTTGTTTTAACGAGGCAATTAACTTAGACTCATCGATCTTTAAAGATCTTATTGCATGTGACGAACTATATGTAAAATACAAGACAACATGTGAAGTACTACATGTGAAGAGCTGTACCAAGGTTTTATCCCACTGGGTTTTTACTTGTTAAAGTTTTAAATGGGGCGATTGATTTCGGAACAAGCCATCAAGGAGAGGACGTCATTTGAAGAAATACATTCAAAGCACTATATGTGAAGCACTATGTATAAAGTTTTGTTATTGAACCGCAGAAGGGGGGTGTTACAGGGCCTACGGCCCATGGATGTGCGGTCCATGGGTTATCCATTTATATGTATATAATGTAACATATGTAATAGAACTACTGATCTTCCTAATAAGATTCTTCTTCTTCTTCCTCTCATCTCTCCATGTTTCACCTCTAATTCTCCTCAAACATATATTAGTAAATTAACTGTATCATTGGAACCCGTAAGATTGTTTATAGTAGTAAATTGACTGTATTATTGGAACCCGTAAATTAACTCTAAACATAAATATTAATTTAAAATATCGACTAATATAATAAATTTTAGATGTTGTTAGTAAATTTTTTTAGATGTTTATCATTAATATTAAAAATTAATATAGTCATTTATAGATTTTTTTTTCCTTATAAAAGATTCAAAAAATACAAATCTTATTATTTTATTCCATAAATATGTTGAATTAATATAGTCATTTATAGTCATTAATATAGTCATTTATATGTTGAATTAATATCATCATTTATATATTTTTTTCCTTATAAAAGATTCAAAAAATAAAAATTTTATTATTTTATTCCATAAATATGTTGAATTAATTTTTTTTTATTTTAATCATAAATGCCAAAATTAATATAGTAGTTTTCTTTACCATTTCCATAATTTTTTTTAATTACAAAAGACTTTACAAATTTAAAACTTATTATTTTATTTCATAAATATGTTGAGTTGATTTTTTTTTTATTTCAGTCATAAATGTACGAAATTAATATAGTATTTTTTAATATTTTCTGGATTTTTATAATATCTAAATGAAATTATAAAAAGATTAATAAAGATTAATATAGTAATCTTTTTGTCATTTCTATATTTTTTTCTTTGTTTTTCCTTATAAAAGATTTTAAAAATATAAATTTCATTAATTTATCCATAAATACGTTGAATTGATTTTTTTTTTATTCATAAATGTAAGAATTAAGACTATTCAACTGATTGATTTTTTCGAACTTCATTAGTGATATGATGTTGACCAGGGTGAATAAGACTGTTCAACTGATGGATGCAATCAAAAAACTCAGGGACCCTCAGAGTGAGATGCTATTACTTCGCAATTGCACTGGTGTGTCTCGTTTATATTTTGCATTACGTACTACCAATCCAGCAGCATTGCAATCTGCCACTGATCTTTTTGATGATCATTTACTTAAGTATTTGAGACTCTTAATCACTGGAGACGGTGCTGGGTTTGGTCCTTTACAGCAGAGATTGGCTACTTATCCTATCAAAGATGGTGGCCTTGGAATCTACACAATGGCGGAAACCCGTACCTATTGTTTCCTTGCCTCTTAGAATCAGACTGCTTCAGTATAAAAGACAATTCTGGGTAGTTTATTCTCAACAAACAAAGGCTCTGCTTATCAGTTGGCTCTTCAGAACTTTATCCAGGTATGTGGATTACCTCCTTCTTACCGTTTCAATGATACTGCCCCCCCTTCCATGCACTCCCTGGAAGTCACTTATTTTGATGCAGTTAAGAAGCAAATCCCAGACCAATTCTCTATGTCTGCAAGAGATTCTATTTTGTGGCAGTGTAACCGTATCAAACACGCTCAGGATTATTTATTAGTTGTACCAATCAGTGGGCTTAATCAGTGTATCGGGCCTAGACAATTCCGAGCCGTGCTTTGCTATCGCCTTGGTATCCCATTGTTTGTTGATAATGGCTTATGCACTAGTTGTAACAAATCTATGGATATCTTTGGTGACCATGCGCTTCATTGTGCTAAAGATGTTGGAAGTAAGTTTCGACATGATCTTGTCCGCGATATTGTTGTTGATATTTGTTACAAAGCTAGTGTACCTGCTCGCAAAGAAGTTTCTCTTGGTATTCTTTCGGATGAGGATGAAGACTTGAGGCCTGCCGATATTCTTGTCCTCAACTGGGAAAACGGTCAAGATGTTTGTATGGATGTCACTGGTGTCTCGCCCTTTACTGGTGATGGTATACGTTCTTTTGTCCCAGGGAAAGCTATTTCTAAGGCGGTTTCAAGAAAGCGTGCTAAATATTTAGACAAGTGCACTTCACTTGGTTATGGTCTGGGAGTCCTGGCCTTCTCTACTTTGGGGGAACTCGGTGAAGATACTTTATGTTTCTTTAAGCGTCTTAAGAACTGTCTTGTTAATAATGACGCTAGTAGTGGTTTTGGCAGTTTTATTTTCCATAGATTAGGCATTGTTATTCAAAGAGGGGTTGGTGCCTAGCTTGTTGCTAGGTTGCCAACCACTAGCTCTGTATGATTTGTTTCACTTCTTGAAATTTTGATTTTTCATTCAGAATTAATATAATATTTTTTTTTATTTTCTGGATTTTCTATAATAACTATATGAAATTATAAAAGATTCAAAAAATATAAATTATATTATTTTATTCCATAAATATGTTGAATTGATTATTTTAATCATAAATGTCTGAAATTAATATAGTAGTTTTCTTTATTTTCTGGATTTTCACAATAAATACATGCAATTAATATAGAAATATTTCTAAATAATGAGGGTCGTCCGTCGCATGTGTCCCAACAATCCACCCAATCTACACCGCACATTGTCAGATCAACGCACCATATCTAACGAAATTTCATCCGACGAATACGAATGGTTTCTCAATTAGCCAATGAGAGCGCGAGGTTACGCTCACTAACCAATAGGAGAGAGGGTAAGCTCCATCAGTGCTACTTTTATTCTGGAGTGAGAGATGGTATTGAGTTTTTAGGTTGTTGATTAGTTGTGGTAATAAGTGTTAGGTAATTTTCACCTCTAATAATCAGTCGTGTTTCGTGAAAATCAGAATTTCTATTGACAAAACTGAACCAAAGCTCGTGAAAATCACAATTATCACGTTTGGTGATAATTATAATTTTCACTTCCAAGGCAAACCCTAGAATCAAGACAATAGAAATTAAACGAAAAAAAAAAAAAAAAAAAGACAATGACTATAGTGCTTCTAATGGATAATCATGAGGTAGATGAATTACGGAAGTTTTCATTTGCAAGTAAACTAGAAATAACCCGTGCCGTAACGGGACGACATGAGACATGATAATAGTTGATCATAAAGATTTAAATAAATACTACAAACTATAATAAGACTTATTTTGACCCATGAGAACTTGTTTAGATATTTGTGATCCAGATAATTATAAATTCGTTACACTTATAATTGATTAAAATAATAATTTCTGATAAAAACACCTGCACGGAGCTTAACTATCATCCTAGTAATAGAAGGAAAAAAAAACCTTAATCGTCGTCGAAATATTTAAAAAAAAAAAAAAAAACTATAAAAAATAATGAATGTATGTATTCTCTACTCTATAAAATAAGAAACTGAAGCCAACATTTAGAACAAATACAACAAACAACAATAAGTTTGATAGGAGTATGGTTAAAAGGAAAAAACAATGTATACCCTTAAGGTTGATGTTGTTTATTCTAGACTCCAAGTCAACAAATTCAACAAAGGAAAAGGCATGCATGGGAATGCCTCCGGTATCTCCCAACAAACAGTCAACCTCGGTATCCCATTTGAAGAATAACCGATAATCATTCTTCGATGGACGAAATCTGGATTTCTCCGTTGTGGTGTTGAACTTGGCGAGTGTATAGAGCCCTCCCTCGTGGAGCAATGGCCCGAACTTCCATATCAATTTCATAGGGGCGATGTCGTGCATTGTATTTAAAAAAAAATAGTTTCAATCAGATCACAATAACAATATACTCACGTTTTCGTCAATCATTAGTAAATCCAAAGTAGTGACTTCCTTGGTCGTCATGAAATCGATCTCTTCCCATTTTCTTGCAACGGAAACTGGAGCTCCGAAGGTTTGTTTTCATCGCAATCATGCATTCTCGAAAAGGAAGCAAACACGTTTTGGGTAACGCTTATCTTGGGGCTACAACTAATCATGTTTGACATGTTGATACTCTTAAGCTAAAAATTTCACCAAAAAAATAAGTTAGGAATAAGTGAATGAGTGGGAAATGTGTGAATGAGTGGATGGGTGTGGTTGAAGAAATACATTCCTCTATTTATATACACGCTCATTGAACAATTATAATAATTATGCTTTGTATTTTTGAATTTTTCATGAGAATAAAAATTATTCATATTGTTTTTAAAAAGAATACATTGTTTGTGTTTTGAAGATTGTTGAAGATTGTCACATTTTTATTTTTATTTTGAAGACATGGTTGAAAGTTATTGTAGCGTTTATATTTTCAGTTTTTCTTTTCTGTAATGCTACCATTTAATGGCTGTAACGTCTAATTGAATAGGAAGTAATTAAGAGGGCTAAAAGGGGGTTACAAACACCACAACCGCTAGATGTCTTTGGCTAGGATGAGACTGGGGTGGTCGGATCACATGTTTGTCTCTCAAAATGTTATCTGTCCGTACAAGGCTCAAACCCCATCCTGTTTTGTATTATAAATTAAAGAAGATATCTCAACATTAAATCAATCAAATCAATGAAGTTTCTAAAAACTAATCAAAGTTGGCAGATTAAGAGAGCACAAATTTACTTGGAGGTTAGTGATACAAGTTGAGACGATAATCCTTTGTATTTTAACAAGAAGAACTTAAAATTCGTGACATCAAAATGATTTCACGGCATCAGAAGCATGAAGAGTTGGAAGTTTACAGTGGTGACGCCGAACTGTGCATATGGTGTTATAACGATAGTATTACACCACATAGTTTCTTTTAAGATGAGAACAAAGAGAATGGCTAGGGTTTATGGAGATTAGCTTCAGTTTACATGCGAGACTTAAAGGGATTTGTTAGGATTCATAGCCACCTTATTCCGATGGTCGACTATGCAAACCGAATTATTTGTTAGGCCAAGTCCTATGGTCTTCTAATCTAGCAGCTAGATTAGCAATCCACGTCAGCTAGGGCAACCTCTTAACTCCTATGGTATGGCTAATATAGCAGCTAGATTAGAAGTCCACGTCATCTGGGACCACTGTCCAGCGTTGTTTGGTTCAGCGTTTTAAATTTCAGCCGTCAGATCAAATTTTGTGATTTTTGTGATCTGTGTGGTTTTTGTGAGTTTTGTGAGCGCTGAACCATTCAGCACTGGGACCACTTTTTGAGCGCTGAACCATTCAACGCTTTAAATTTCAGTCGTCAGATCAAATTTTGTGATTTTTGTGATCCATGTGATTTTTGTGAGCGCTGAACCATTCAGCGTTGGGACCACTTTTTGAACGCTGAATCGTTCAGCGTTTCAATCTCGCTGGTAGTTGGACTGCGAGCACTTGCAAGGAGAGAGAAGTAGTGTTAACTTTTTTTCTCACACTTTTTTTTTTTGATTTGCAACACTTTTTGGCCAATCTAGCAGCTCAATCTAGCCCATAGGGGTTAGCCTTAAGTTTCTTAAAGAAACCTACTATAGGGGCTCCAAAACTTAGGTTTTGAGGGCTCACAAGATGACAAAAAACCGGGTCATCAAATAGTATCTTCAAAACCCCTTATCCTAATAATTAATTAACATTAATAATTACGTTAACTAAATTAAACAAGATTAGTTATAAGATTAGTAACAAGATTAGACTAATCATTTGATTTATAGTTAATATTTGAAAACCAAAATCACAATTTCGGATTTTTTTTTTTAAAACTGAAGTTACGGTTAGGTTTCCTTATCATATAAAAAATATACGGTTGGGGGTTCATACTTTCCCAACCGTATACAAAGACAGGGTAACTTACAGTTGGGTTTTCCAACCATATACAAAAGTTTATTAAATCACTTACGGTTGGGAGTTCATATTTCCCCAACCGTAGAAAATTTATACGGTAAGGAAATTTATATTTTCCCACCGTAAATCAGTCCTTCGGTTGGGAAAATCCATATTTCCCAACCGTATTCAGTTCTGAAACTAATTTTTCAATCTCTAATTTAATAAGATCTAACCTATTCATGGGATCAAAAGCAATAAAAAATGATTGGGTTTTCGATTCTTACCAATTTAACCTGGGGTCTTTAGGGGCAACCCCGAAAGAATTAGGGGCGACACAAAACGACAAAAACTGTCATAATCGGTAGGTTATTTCACAATCGGTAGGTTATTTTCGGGGCGTTTTTTTTTTTAATCCCAAACTACCCTTTACAATCGGTAGATAACTATACAATCGGTAGTTAATCAACAATCGGGAGTAAATTTAGTTTGTATAACTTCCGAATATAAAGTATCCCCAAAATAAAATCCTCTATCTTTTGAATTTTGACTATCCTATAATCGGTAGTAAATAAAGTTATCTTGACTCCCGATTAAAGTAGACCTTTGGCAAATATCCTACCATAATCGGTAGGGAATTTAGGTTATTTAACTCCCGAATATAGAGTAGCCCCAAAATGAGATTTTGCGAAAATCCTTTTTTTTGGAATTTTGGTTGAGCCTATAATCGGTAAGAAAGGAAGAGTTATCATGACTTCCGAATATACAGTGGCTCTCTTTGCAAATATCCTACCATAATCGGTAGTCAAAATAGTTCATATAACTACCGAATATAGAGTAGCCCCAAAATCAGATTTTGCAAAAATCCTTTTTTTTTTTTTTGAAATTTTGGTTGAGCCTATAATCGGTAGTAAATGAAGGTATCCTGACTTCCGAATATAGAGTTGCCCCAAAATGAGATTTTGCAAAAATCCTCTATTTTTCTAATTTGGTTGAGCCTATATTCGGTAGTCAAAATAGTTTATATAACTACCGAATATAGAGTTTCCCCAAAAATGAGATTTTGCAATCGGTAGCTAAAAAAAACCTAAACTACCGATTATGAAGGGGT
The DNA here is from genome assembly GCA_023531295.1 of Papaver armeniacum. Taxonomy (NCBI): domain Eukaryota; kingdom Viridiplantae; phylum Streptophyta; class Magnoliopsida; order Ranunculales; family Papaveraceae; genus Papaver; species Papaver armeniacum. The sequence goes on from JAJJWW010007984.1 coordinate 340,192, forward strand.
ATACAAGTATTTTCAACCTATTTTGTCTTTTGTGTCGCCCCTAATTCTTTCGGGGTTGCCCCTAAAGACGCCAGGCAATTTAAAGTTATTATTGGTTGAGAATCGACGATTAATTGTCGTTGAAGGAAAAAAAAAAAAAGAAGAAGAAGAAGAGGCGATGGAGGAGAAGAAGAAAGGAAGAAGAAGAGACGGGTTTTCTTTTTTTAGGGTTTAGGTTTAGTTTTTGATTTAGTTAATCCAGGTTTAGTAATTATTTTGGTTATTTAAGGATATTTTTGTATTTTTGATAATAAATTAAGCCCCCCTCATCCATATTTAGGATAGTAGAATCCATAGGAGCCCTCAAAACCAAATCCTTGGAGCCCCTATAATAGGTTTCTTCTTAAATCCAACAACTAATTAACCGCATTTTCTTAAGGAAAAAATTGTTAATTAAACATAAAGGTCAATTTAGTACAGCATAAAATGTGAAAATATAAATCAAATCTAAAACTATAAATCTTAACCGTAGATCTTACATATTGGGCTACAAACCTGGGTTCCTCAGAAATTTCCACGTTAACTAGATAGATATTGACTAAACGAGGTTAGATTAGAAAAACGGTTGTTCTATTTCTTTTCTTTTTTTTATTTTCTTTTTTTAATAGGAAAAGAAGTTTCATTTGATATAAACTTTTAAATTGACAAATTGTTCTTGTCCTGCTGGATTAGAGACTTAGTCCAGTCAGGAACATTATTAAACCAATCAAAACAAAGTAAATGAGTTCTCACAAACTTTGCAATAGTGTCTTCCAAGTGATTGGCATCTCTATGTGCATAAGTGCAAACCCAGAATTCAAAAGAATTTAAAATGTTGAGAGTATCTTGGACTATGTTTTGAGTTGTCCATTTTATTGTTGTTGTCTTCCCATTGACTGCCAAAATTACGTTTAAGCAATCTCCCTCCAGGTGAGTCCTTTTCCATCCCTTTCTTTGTGCCCATAGAACTGCTTCTAATAACGACTTAGCTTCAGCCTGCTCCGGATCAATTGCTAGAGATGCACCTCCTTGCAATCCATTGTTGATACCTGTAAAATTTCTGCAAATTAGACCCCAACCTGATAAGACAGTTTTATTTAAATGGGAAGCATCAAAGTTTATTTTGTAAACATCATTTACTGGAGGTTTCCATATTTTGCTAATCTGATTGGTTGCTGTCAAACTATTAGGATGTAGTAATCTTGTCCTATTCCAATCACTCATCTGCAAGAGAATATTGTTAGAGACCTGAGTACTGTTGAAAGCCTTATTGTCAAAAACTTTCCCACATCTAGCTTTCCAGATGAGCCAGATAATAAAACTAACTTCTTCATACATCTTAATGTCTTTTTGCACAGCAATGTTTACACTAAGAAAGAAACTACACACCCATTGGTGTAAATCCTGATTCTGGAGAATAGTTTCTAATCTAGGATTAACTGCATTCCAAACTGGTTTTACTACAAGGCAGTCAAAGAATAAGTGTTGAGGTGATTCAACACTAGTATTGCAGAGACTACAAGAGTTATCATGATGTCTTGTAAACCTAGCTAGCCTAGATTTAGTGGATATACAGTTATGTAGAAACTTCCACATGAAGTGTTGAACTCTAGGGGGAAGTTTGTGTTTCCAGAAGGATTTCCAAGAAATAGCTAAGTTATTCCTGGTAGGTTTAGAAACATGTTGTTCATTCAACAGGGTGTTGTAGGCAGTCTTAATGGTGAAAGTTCCATTACTAGAAGGCTCCCATCTTAGCTTGTCACTACCTGCAAGAGGGATTCTGATATTGTCTCAGTAACAGTATTTTCATCAAACAAGGCATTTAAATGATCTATTTTCCAAGTTTTGTTATCATGATCAATGAGCTGACTAACATTGGTCATACTAGAGGAAAAATAGTGATTATTTGGTGGTATGTGCATATTTGGAATCCAAGTGTCTTTCCAAATATTCACAGAAGTACCATCACCAATTTCCAAGAAATAATGCCTTTTAATGAAATTCAAACCTATACTTATGCCTTTCCAAATCCAGCTGCCCTGCTTACAAACACTATCAGTCAAAGGGTTAACACCATAAAAATATTTTTCTCTTAAGATAGCAGCCCAAGGTTCCTCGGGATTATTAATCATCCTCCAAGCAAGTTTAGCAAGTAAAGCCATGTTTAGCAAATCAGCTTTTCTAATGTTGAGGCCTCCTAGCTCTTTAGGCAGTGCAATATCATTTCAAGCTTTTGGGAAGAAACCCTTTTCATTCTCCTTCTTACCCCACCAAAATTTCATTTGAATATTATCCATTTGATCAGTAAGCTCTTTGGGCATTGGGAAGACAGCCATATGATGGCTAACGAGGCTACCTAATACAGCTTGGTTCATGACAGTCTTACCTGGAGCAGTTAAAAATATAGTTTGCCAATTATCAAGTCTACCTCTAAAACTCTCTTTTAAATGCACAAAAGAGTCACATTTCCTTTTCTGTAGGAGCAAAGGAACTCTTAAGTATTTCTCATTCAAAGACATTCTTTTAATTCTAAGAATATTAGCAATGTCATTCTTAACTGAGCTAGGGACTTTGCTGCTAAAAGCTAATGCTAATTTATCAAAATTTACTGCCACATGTCAAAATTATCAATGAGAAAACACCACTCAACTCTGTCAAAAGCCTTTGACATGTCCAATTTAATAGCAGCACAACCATCTTTTGCCTTAGTTTTCTTCATGGAATGGATTAGTTCATGAGCAATTATTATATTATCAGGTATAGATCTACCAGCTAAGAAAGCAGTTTGAGCAGGTTGTTCTATTTCTGAGTCGACTAGTTTGAGTCACTACCATTGAACCACAGAAGCTACAGCTAGATTCAAATTGAAAATCGAGCCAATTCACGTTTTAAAAATCTTGATAACAGCTCTCAACTCCCTAGCGTGCTGCCGCTGTGGTGCTGCTACATCAAAACGATCTCGTAGCGCGGGAGCAAAAAAATCTCTTTGCCAACAACTCAAAACGTCATTACTCTTCACCAACTCCCCTGCAAAAAGCCTGCTACTAACTTGAATCTGTCGACGTCGTGGATGACGACGCTGCGTGTTGTGTGTCAGTAGGTAGGTAAAGCTATAAAAGCAGAGAAAAATAAACAAAAAGAAGAAGAAGAAGAAGAAGAGCAAAGAGAGACAGGAAAATGGAAGGCGAAACCGTAGGAAGAATGAAACTGGGTTCCCAAGGTTTTGAAGTATCAAAACAAGGACTTGGTTGCATGGGTATGTCAGCCGGCTATGGTCCTGCAAAACCTGATTCTGATATGATAGCTCTAATCCATCATGCCATTGATAAAGGTGTTACACTCTTAGATACATCGGATATTTATGGTCCTTGCACTAATGAAGTTCTAATTGGTAAAGCACTTGTTGGTAAGAGAGACAAAGTTGAATTAGCTACAAAATTTGGTATTAATTTTGAAAGTGGGAGTGCACAAATCTATGGGAATCCAGAATATGTTAGAGCTGCTTGTGAAGCTAGTTTGAAAAGACTCCAAGTTGATTGTATTGATCTTTATTATCAACACAGAATTGATACCAAAGTTCCCATTGAAGTTACAGTACGTTTTCTTGAACAATTTTTAGTTTTTTCATTTTGATTGCTCTAGAATGAATGCAATAGAAAACCCATAAATTTTTATTGGATTTTCCGTATAACTAATTCGGTATGTTACACAATAAGATGGGGGAACTCAAGAAACTTGTGGAAGAGGGGAAGATCAAATACATAGGGCTCTCTGAGGCGTCGGCTTCTACCATTAGGAGAGCACATGCTGTTCATCCAATAACAGCAGTTCAACTGGAATGGTCATTGTGGTCGAGAGACATTGAGGAAGACATTGTTCCTACCTGCAGGTGAGATGCATACCTCAATGAGTCAAGTTTTTATTTTAAGCTAGACATCTTATTTTTGCTGATGGAACTTTTCGTCTTATGTTTACACAGAGAACTAGGAATTGGAATTGTTGCTTACAGTCCTTTGGGAAGAGGATTTTTTGCCTCTGGTGCAAAAATGGTTGACAACCTAGCCGATAACGACTTCCGAAAGGTCTGTGCATAATATATCTTATTTACAGCTGAAGCATGCACATTTGGTTGTTTCCTAAGAAAAACAATGTACAAAGTGTTTATTTCTTAATATCTTGTCTCAGATTTCGTTTAGTCTAACTGTAACTAATACTCGTTTCGCGTTTATTTTAGAGCCTGCCGAGGTTTCTACCCGAGAATCTTGAGCAAAACAAAAATATATTTGAAAGAGTAAGTGAGTTGGCTTTAAAGAAAGGGTGCACCACTTCCCAACTTGCATTGGCGTGGTTACATCATCAAGGAGACTTTGTTTGTCCAATTCCAGGCACAACTAAGATTGAAAACATTACTCAGAATATCGGTGCTTTATCTGTGAAACTAACAGCCTCAGAACTTGCTGAACTTGAATCCCTTGCTTCTGCTGATGCAGTAAAAGGTGACAGATATGGAGGAGCTTATGCAAAGACTTGGAAGAATTCAGACACTCCGGAGCTGTCTTCTTCTTAGAGGGGTGAAAGATTCTTTCGGTTTGCATCTGCATATATTGAAAGATAGGTTATGTTGTTTGTACTTATTTCAGCTTCCTGCTGTGTTCTTTGTTTGCCTCCTAGTGACCAAATGTTCTTTGGATAATGCCGCTTTGTTTTATGACAAGACGTTCCTTCTAAGACATATAAATAAACAAGTAATTTGCTGTTAGCATACGAAATACCGGATTGCTACATGTTACTGTTATTTTTCCTACCTAATTACACTTCATTTTGGAAGAGTGGCTCAAGTTTACCATAGCACAGTCTGGGAATTCATTCTCCCTGCTACTCTTAACCTTTGAACCTTCAATGGCATACCCTCTTTGTTTACATCATAATCGGATATGAGAAATTAAAACATCAGGTGGTTCAGACCACCATTCCCCCACACAGACTATGTTTCCGAGCAGCTTTAGCTGAAGCATCAGCCACCTTATTACACCCTCTAATAAACAAAAACACAGGACCACACAGATTTATTGTTACATAATTTTACACACCTCTTAAGAAGAGGGACACTCTGCCAAGGAGACAGTAGACTGTTTATTCTTTTTGCATTTCACCACTAATCCAAATGACTGCTTAAGCCAAGACAAGAGTATTGTATAGTTCGGGGATGCATTGCATTTTTCTTTATCCATCAAGATGTGAAACTACCAATCTAAGTCGGGACAGGGATTATGTTGGACTACCATCTATCAAGTGATTTGTTCTTCTCCAACAGGAGAAGCCCAAACAAATAGTAGTCCTCCGATTTGTTATATGCTACTTCTTGAGGAGTGGGAGAAACAGTCGGAATTGAGTTGAAAACGAACCATAATTATTAAATAAACACTTTTCTTCGTTCTGTTTTTGTGTACTCTTTGATTACTTTCCTTGTTGTTTAGAAGAGATCTAAGATCGACCAACGCAACCACTCCTGGATATATTGTTCAAAGTTCCGCAAGCAACAGTACATAGTGGAACAAAGGTGCACAAACAAAAAAACAAAAACAAAAAAAAGAACTATTTACTTAGTCTGCAAGACGAAATAACAACTCTACAGCTACATATTTATGAGCAACAGCAGCAGGATAAAAACTTAACCAGACACTTCAGACGAAAACCCTGGGCACAGATTCCACTGGCTTGCAATCAGTCTCCCTCAACACAGTCTTAATCCCTTTCCCTCCACCATTCGCCAGATGATGTATTCCATGCTCAGGTCCCTTCATGTAGGCTCTGTTCTCTCTTTCAGCATCAAATGATACATTGAACCGTTTCTCCACATCTATAAAAAAAAAACAATTATTCATGTTCTCATCAATACAGAATAAGTGATTAATTGCAAGAATGAATCTTGGGCAACTAAAAACATATCATTTGTAAAAAAAAACTCATGGCATAAAAAGGTACCTTTAGCAAGATTGTCTTGGAGCTGACCATCTCTAGTGAGGGCCATCATGATTTGAGGCAGCCCAAGAGGAAATGCATCACCTTTGTCAACCTGCCAAAAATGGATGGTCTTGCCATATGTCTTGGCAACCTTATCAAGATCTTGACGCTGGATAGGACCAGGCACACCAGGCATGAATAATACACCACTCTTCACTTCATACTCGTGGGAGTGCCACAGTGGTTTCTCGTTGTCTGGGAGTGTCAAGAAGAGATTCTCAGATACGATGTACTCCAGACCGATGAGTCGTGCATGAGGTTCTGGGCTGTCGTAGATCAAGCACTGACGCATTTCTTCGTTTTGATGTGCACAGAAATGGTGAGATTCAACTTGCCTAGTCATGTCGTACCCATAGAAATGAAACCTATGATATAAATTACAAAATACATCAAAAACATGGTTCACATCGAAAAGATGGAACTTGATAAAGGATCTAGACAGAGAGATAATGGATGATAGGTTACTTACGCGCAGAGGTGCTGGTGAATTTTGTTAATAGGGCCAAAGCCTTGGATGGCACTCGTTGCCGTTTCAAGAACTGCTGTTCCTGTTTGTGTTGGTTCCCCTGGTACTTTCGACGTTGCCATCTTGATCTAACTTTCAAATTATCCTTTTTTTCTATCCTCTGTCACTTCTCTCTTTCTCTTGGATCTCCTTGTATGATCCTGCCTATATACAGATCAATGTGGATGTGGATATGGATGGAAATCCCTTTTTGTTGCATGAAGTATGTTCTCGTGTCATGATTATTATACCAAGACGTGTCAACACTAACTTAACAACGTGGCAGACATGTAAATCTTTCCCTTCTTTTCTTCACTCTCGTATTAGACTCATATTGTTCCATACACGTGGTATAATCCCCAATGTGCACTATTCTTTTGGCTCTTGGGGATTTTATGGTCTTGAATTTTGTCAGAACTGGGCATGGGATTGTTCGGCCCTTTCCCTGAGTGGAGTGAACACCGACAATGAAAGTTGTGCACCATTAAAAATGGCAGTTTGTTTCGGGCCCCTATCAGCAAGCACCAGCAATTTTACAAAGAAAAGAAAATCCATTCATTTCTGCTTTGCTTATGCATATTCCTAGACATAGTATAAAAGGTGTTCCTTTATTATTTGATGATGAAACTTTCACAATTGGTACATGTTTTTATGATATAACCTATATATATTGAGAGGATTTTATGATATAACCTATATATATTGAGAGGACCTTTCTTCATTCTTCAGTTATAGTGGAATAGAAAAGCTGCACAATGATTTTTGAGCTCCTCGTGTATGTTTATAGTGGCTGGGGGCGTGTCTGCACAATGTAGATATCCTTTCCGACAATACAACCCTCTACATCCTGTGGGCAACCAAACTTCTGCTCAAGGAAGAACCCTATAGAACAGAGACGCTGCCCTAGTTGCTGACGGAATACTCCGTCGATGGTTAGCGGCTTTTGACTGTAATCGACTGTCAAATGTATCACCTCCCCATCTGCCGGACCTGCACCAAGAACTAGCAACTCCTCGCTGAAATTAGCAAATGCTAAAGTTCGTACTTGGCCGTCAAACTTTCCGGACGAAAGTCTCCATGGAGTTCCGCGGGTACCTGAAGCCAGGGTTTCACCAAGCCCTGGTGCAATCTCCGCTTCGACCACATTAGGGTCACGGTCTGTTGGACTTAACGTGTGTAGCACAAAGGACAAATCTGGTGACAGCATTTCCTGTACAAGTATTGCCATTGTAGCGTTCTTCTGTGGTACACCAGCAGATCGACGACTTAGGACTGCTCTCCTGGTATAAAGAGATGCCCAAACTCGGGCGATAGAGTTTTCAAAAACGGCAGGGTTTGAAGTGCTGACATTTGGGATGGAGTCGTATAATCCAGCAGCGGACATTCCTGCCAAGTCCTCAACGTTCGCACTCGATCTTACGATCAAGCGAGCATTGCTTGGGAAGATTTCTGTTATCTTGGTGACTATTTCTGCAGAGGGTTTCTGGGCTGAAACCAGTTCTTGGAGCTGAGAACATATTTTATCGAGTTCACCTCCTTCCATATTGGATGTTTCAGCCTGCTCTAGAAGTGACAGAAAAGCTTCAGTGGATCCACTTTCCTCTAATGCTTTCTCCATTGAACCGAAAGGTATTACTGCTCCCAAAGGAACACTAAAAGAAGCCGGTACCCCTTGTTCACTGTAAACTGCCATCATTAATGATGAAGTTAGCTTAGATATTTTCGTGTACCCATTGATCCTTTTAGGGGTACATAACAAACAAGCGCATCAATACGAAAAAAGAAAAGGGAAAAAGAGTAATTCATTCATAGAAATAAATAAAGGATCTAGTGAGGTAACTCTTCTCATTTATAGGTACCTCAGTTACAAACTACTGACAGGTAAAAGAAGTTTAAAGCAAATGACAACAAAGAGAGACACATGATGCCCAAAGATTTTAAAATTAACATTGTAGGCAAAGAAAGTGCATGCAGGAAATTTTTTGCAAGGAAAGAATATACGTTGTAGTTTGTACACCAAGCAGATTTACCTTTTTCAGAAAGTGCAGCCAAAGAAGCCAACTGACCACAAGCAGCAGCCTTTGCACCAGAAGTTTGGGCATCCGCATCTGCGAGTTCGAGAACTTCTGCAGTGCTGACATTCTGAAGTACAAACAATTTCCCGATTAGCAATTTGATAATCAAATATACATAGTAAATCAAATGAGAAGAATAAAATAGAAAATGTTTACCAATAAATCAAGTATAACAAAATGTACCTGGCTTGAGGAAGGCACTAGGACTTTGGACAATGACAAAGACTTAGCTACTAGGGGTTCCTTCGGAATTGAAGCCCCGCTTATTTTTATATCACGCCAAACCTCTTTGCCCTTGCTCAATGTTGATGCTGATAGATCAACACTTGTAGAGGATGCTTCCAACCTGAAAGACTCCCCATCTCTCAAATTAACAAGGAATTCTATATAAAGAGCCAAAATTTGCCTTCAGAGAGGGCTATGCCAAGAAAATAACCTAACAGATTTTCCGTCAAGATTTTGGATGTCAGCAATCTTGTCATCATCTTCACAAGTCACAAAAACCACCTTTTCCTGCAAACCTCAGAGAACAGTATGATGAGTGCACGATTTCATCCGGTGATACTGTAGAGTGAAAGTATTAGACTTACTTGCCGGGCCCTCACACCAAGATGTGATAAATGAGGCAATTCCTGTAAGAGTACCACCCCAACAATGTTGTTCCCTGCAGCTGTAACCTGCAAAAGTTGATAATCAGATTCAGTTGTGTATCCATATTGGTACTGGTTTACTTATCTAAGTAGAAAGAAGAAGAGTCAGAACCTCCTCGTCTCCATCAGCTTTTTTGACCACTAGAATAACAGGTCCTGTTATAGATGACGATAAAGACCCGGGAACAATCCGCTCTACCTGGATAATAGAGTAAAATTTGGTGCGTCATTTAGCAGAGATTTTCCGAAACTTTAACTATTCCCATGAAAGCTCACATTACATGGAAGCTATACATAAATTAAACAAAGACAACCTTAGAATTTCATGATCCAAAACAAACGGAGAAAAATTCAATAAAAGAGTTTCTTATTTATTGGACTTCAATACTTTCTGAAAGAAAATGACAACTGGACTACAAACATCATATCTAGTCTTGTGGAAAAAATTGAAAATTTATGGAAAAAAATTGAAAAATACCTGAACAAGGGTCCCAACAGCAGCTCCAGGAACAAGAACGTCCCAACCTTGTGATCCTACTGTCTTTCTTACAGATTTCAAAAGAATGGTGCAAAGTTTTGATACCTGGAAAACAACTCTAAACATGGCAATTGCAGACAGATAAGTTAGAACCCAAGTCATAAGTTTATTATTACTGATATAGTTGAAGATTTAAATAACAAAATCCAAGATACAGTAGTGAATTAGCGGAGTTTTATCATCAAAAGAAAAAAAAAAAGAACAGTACCCTGCACGAATCTCAGCCTCAGTATACGTCCTCACACTATTTTCAGGAACCCCAAGAGCTTTCCCTAGCACCTGCAAGGGTCAGTAAGGGCCTTATCAGCACCTTCTGCTGATCTAGCTAACCATCAAGATAAAAAGGACCATCCAATGCTAAGTCGAAGGTGTCAACGGGTGTCAGACTAGCTGATACCAACTGGAGCCAAAACTAGTTAGTCGAGTTGTGTGAATACGAATTCTGGAAACCAATATCATTGCCTGAACCCAACCATCATACTTAGGGCATCAGAACTAGAAAAGTAGCACAAGTATTGTGCACATTTGAGTGTACACATCAACACCTTTAGATAAATTTGGATGAGGAGCCTTGTGCAAATAAACTCCAGATAAAACAAGGAGATGCAAACCTGTACTCTATGAGGGAAGATACTAAGAAGTGCTTCCGAATATTCTTCAGTTAGCCTTCTTGATCTATCAAGAGTAGCCTTGAGCCTCAAGGCCCATATAGTTTTTCCATCCTCACTGCCTGAATATAACAATACACACAAAAAACAGGGGTATATTGGGAGGAGTAAAAAAGATGCTGATGTGAGCTGTTTGTGAAACAACTGAAAAATATGCTTAAGAACTTGCTATTGCAAACAACAAGTAAAACCAGAATGTACCTTCTTTTACAGATAGGCCTTTTTGTTTCCATGCAAGGAGTTCATTCTCAATACAGATACATTCCTTTGACTTAAAACCGGAAAGTCCCAGTTGGCGAATGCCAACAGTAAGAGCATCAATTGGATCATTCCAATTCTTTAACCCTGCAGTATCTGCAAGCTTAGAAGATCCTCCTATAGCTTCAAGTGCATTGAGGAACCTACCCACAAAGACCAGAATATTTTAGTCACAGATGAGCTGGGCAGCTAGCTGACTGACACAACAAACTCAAACCTGTGTCTTACAGAAACAAGCATCTAATGTCTGTTCATTAAGCAATCAATACTGTTCCAATCAATCCCTATGCTATGTTGATGTTTTCGATGACCACAATAATGCAGTTTACCTGTTGTTTTTGCCACTGAGAAGCTAAAATAAACAAGTCCGAAAGGGTAGAAAACAAACATATACCTGCTTAAAAGTACAAAAGAGTAGTCCTCAAGGCCAATTTCGGAAAGGCGCCACTGCATAAAACTCATTTTTATTAATACCAAAACATTCTACCAGACACCCACTGCATTAGAATATTAGGTAACTATTATTATCTCTATCCTACCTTTTGACGGGTAGCTATTGCAGTATCAGGGGCATCATTTCGGATGCCACTTTCAAGACCTTTCAAAAGTGTTGCTCTCAAACCCATTAATGATTGTAAGGTCTTCACTAATATATCAACTCCACCGTTGTTCAGGAAATTACTTGAGTCGTCCAACTTGTCCAAACTCTGTAATAAAAATTAACTTGATAAAATCGTCTGATTTCCTAGGATGAAACTCTTTTGGTGTCAGTGTTTAAAATACGTATCAAACTATTATATTAAAAATGTCCACTGTAAAAGGAAAGCAAGAAATTAAAATGCTATGTATACTAAGACTCCATAGATCAAGAAAATTTGGAGTTCCATATATATTAACTTCAGGTAAATTTCACAGCATGATGGGCTGCCAGCACCTATGCATACAAATATCTTACATATCTGTTTTATAAAAACATGTCAACCCTTAACCTACTAAAATTGATAGAGCAAAGAGCTAACAACTTAACATGAAACTTTACCTTCTTGCACTGCAGAAATAGATTAAGAGCCGTCAAGCTCTGTCCATCCAACGATTCCCTGATCGATTCAAGTTGCTCGGCAAGGCTAAAATAGTACACGTAAAAAAATTCATCGACTACTAAAATTAGAGAAATTTCTGTAATCAGCTGCAGAAAGCTAGCATGTGGATTTCGAACCTACATACAGTGATTCCAACAATGTAGAAAATAAGGATCCAAAGAAAAACTAATGTAAATGTCGTGCTAACCTGCCAGCATTAAAGAAGTCTTTGAGTTCATGATGAAATATCTTAAATTGTTCTACGAAAGCCCCATTATATTCTCCAGGATTCTTGGTAATTCTGGCAAGCATTGCTTCTGTAGCAACTAGATCTTCAGGCCCAGCACAGCGGTGAAGTTTGTTTTGTATTGTGTGCTTGATTTCTTGCTGAAAAGAGAACTAATCAACAAAAACTCTCAAACTTATAGTCATTCCTTGCATTTATTCCATTAGATACTACCTTGAGATCATGAGGAATATCGTTCCGATGAGCAATATCTCTAATTCGAGTTAAAGGAACCGACGCAGTGAATTCCGATTTGAATGATGGCAAACATGGATGAATTTTGCGTATAACAAGTATTTCCTGCAACAATAAAATAGTACCAGAGAGAAAACAATTAGTGACAGAATGTCTGTATGGCAGAAACCCAGTGACATGCAAAACAAGAGAAAGAGCATATCGAAAACGATTGCGGTACAAATGCCAATAACAGAAAGCACCAGCAACCAGCTTGAAATTGAACGAGCAAGAGTTAGATTCTACCATTAAATTTGGACAAATTTGTTTGTTGAGTTTTAGAATAGACGAAGTAGGTTCACAAAAAAGGATAGCAGAATTTCCAATTTTAAGTAAACAATAGAATCTAAAATGTATCAAAAATAATGTAAGCAACCTGAGGTGACGCATCTTTCCTGGACGAAATTCTTTCAAGTTCACGAAATATGAGCCTTGAAATTTCAGCATGTCTGTTGGGCCTATGGTGTCCACCGTCTTCAAAGCATGGTATTTGGCCTGTGTTTATCCACTACATCCAATAAAAAGATTTTGTAAGACACATTGAAGGCACAGAACAACCAATTCTAAGAAACTCTTTCAGGTAAAGATAAATCTCAAAACACAATTAACCTTCAAGTAGATGGAAGCATATATAAGAGCTTCCAACCGATCCGCGTTTTCGAGATTTTCAACCAACAATTCACGCACCAAATCTAGCTGCATAAACATTTGATAAACAAAACATTTAAAGACAGAATTAAAAACATAAAATCAACATTAACATTAAGTTAAATAAGATTGTAACTAGCAAACAATACCTTCCTCCACCAATTCCTCGCATTTCGATCACCTTCCACTAATTTTAATGCACACCCTTGAAGACCACTAGTATCCCACCCTCTATCTGCCTCCCTATTTCCATGTTCATTCGACCTCATAAATGACGCAGCCTTCCCCTGCCATTGTTCTACAAATGGACTAGCTGCACCTCCTTCTTTAACAGGCTCCCCAACTCCAACCCCATTACTACTTTGTGTCTCTACTGCTCCACCATCATTACTAGTCCCATCCAGTGTTGATAGATTGACAGATTCTCCAGTGTTGTTCCAATGACAAATCATTTGAAAGAAGCCATCTTGTGGGAGAGTAAATTTTCTATTATCACCACCTTCCCATACCACATTATTCTTATCTTTCCCAGCAATCACAAATTTGAATTCAATTAATTCACCCCCTTTAGTTTCAACCTCACTTACCCAACCTTTATCTGTCCAATTCATTTGTAATTTCTTCTTCCATGATCCAAATTCTTTAGAAGAACCCAAAATCCCAACACTTTCACCAAATTGTACTTGATGATTTAACAAAACCCTCAGCTTTACTTTCCCATTATTCCCCATCTTCTTTTCTTCTTCTCTAAAAAAAAAAAATCAAAATTATAAAATTCTATTATAAAATAATTTCTTTTCTTTTTTCCATATAATTACTCAATTTAGATTTTTTAAGAAAAATAAAATAAAGTATAGAAAGAAAAAGGTAGCAAAAAAGAGAATGGTACCCGAAAATATAAGAAAAACTATCATTACAAAAAAAAAAAAAAAAAAAAAATCTATAAAATAAAAAACTGTTTAATATTATATGAATCGGAATAAGGAATGAGAATGATTATTGTTATTATTATTACCTTTTTTCAAGAGATGAAACGCTGCAAGTGATTGGAAAACCTGGATATTTCTGAGAAGTGAATGAGACTGTATTATTGCGTTTGTGAAAATTAGTATTTGTGGAAATCTTATTACGCCATTGATGAACAAGATTATCGTTTTTACAATTAGAAGACTGAAATAAACGAAGTGAAGCCATTGTTTGATGTAACACTAACTAGGGGAGTGAAAGAAGAAAATAAAATTAAGTATTGAAAATGACCATGGAGGTGGGGGGTGGTCTGGTCAGACTCAAATCTCTCTTGGAAGAAGAGTGACGAACTGAAGTGAGATGAGTTAGTTATTTATGGCTCGACACGTGGAAAGAGTAATGACGAAGGAAGAAGAAGATGACGAATCCCTATAATGGGAATCTGTAGACAAAGTCACGTGACAAGTAAGGTACAGGGTTCTTCTTCAAGGCTAGGGTTAACTTCTGAACGTTAATATGCTGCTACAGCCTACAGTAGGTGGGCAGGCGGGTGCAGTGAATATGAAGAAAGTGAACTCGAGAAACACGACATGAGCATGGAGACAGTAAATTCATGTCGACAGATGGAATATCTAACGGTGGATGTTCACACTTTTATGCGTGATGGGAACTGGGGAAGTGAGAAAACACTAAGGGTCCGTTTGGCACGGATTCCTTCTTTTTAAGGGTCGGGATCCCCGCTTTTTTTTTTTTTTTTTTTTTTTTTGGATAGGTTAGAACAATGGTCCCTAGAACTACACCTAAGTACATTAGTTTAGGATTTATGCTATTACAAGGGCTCGATCCCCAACCTCCCCTATGAGAGGAAGCTTGAGAACCACCATACCACTTGATGGTTCTCTCCCAGTTTTAACAAAATGTTTAGGGGTATCACAAGTAAGGTACAGGGTTCTTCTTCAAGGCTAGGGTTAACTTCTGAACGTTAATATGCTGCTACAGCCTACAGTAGGTGGGCAGGCGGGTGCAGTGAATATGAAGAAAGTGAACTCGAGAAACACGACATGAGCATGGAGACAGTAAATTCATGTCGACAGATGGAATATCTAACGGTGGATGTTCACACTTTTATGCGTGATGGGAACTGGGGAAGTGAGAAAACACTAAGGGTCCGCTTGGCACGGATTCCTTCTTTTTAAGGGTCGGGATCCCCGCTTTTTTTTTTTTTTTTTTTTTTTTTTGGATAGGTTAGAACAATGGTCCCTAGAACTACACCTAAGTACATTAGTTTAGGATTTAAACCCAAAATTTTGTACATTATTTATATATCCTTACTTTTGAAACCCAATAAATATATCCTTCTCCAAAATAAATATATCCCTACTAATTTTAAAAATTAAAAACCGGAATTATTAATTACTAATATGCCCCCATATATATTTCACCTTATACAGGGATCAGACATATTAAAGTTTCATTTCAGTTTCTTGGCTTCTCTCACCTACTCAGTCTTCTCTCTCTCGTTTCCATCGCTCCCATTTTCAAGATCTGAAACTAAAAAAAAAAAAACTGAAATCGATGAAAGAAATTCATAGACGTTGCTCATAACCAACAATTAATCCAATAGCCGTTACTAATAATTCATTTCTACTCTCTCTGATACGAATGGAACCGTATAAATTAGGTTCTTTCATCAACAACAAAAAGCTAATCAAGTTCGTTTCACTGAAGATTTCAAAAGTTGAACAGGTAAAAACGCTTTTGATTTTGGTCTTGTTTTGTTAGTTTTGATTTTTGGTTAGAGTTCTTGAGATTTTTGTTAGATTTCGTCAAATCTGAGTGTTTTGTGTGTGACTAAAACAAGCATGATTTGGTGATTTTGAATGTTTTCTAGTATATGATTTGGTTTTGTTTTGATTTGATTTTGATTCAAATCTTGAAATTGTTGTTTTGGATTTTTCTAGGTTGAATATGCTAGTTATGTTGATAATGAATTATAGTGAAAATTGATTTTTCTTTTCAAACATTAGCATTATTTTGCTCGGATGCTTACCTTAACTTGTATGCAAATTTGTTCAACTGGTAAATGGTTGAATAATGTGTTTCTGGAGGTTTTGTTGGTTTAGATATTTTTGTTCAATTTGGGGGATCAATAAAAGTTGTTGATCCAAATTAAACTAGGATCAACAGTAGAAGTTGATCCAATTTAGGGGATCAACAACAATAGTTGATCCAAATAAAAAAAAGGATCAACAGTAGAAGTTGATCCAATTTAGGGGATCAACAACAATAGTTGATCCATAAAACTGAAATGTTGACTCAAATAAGTGGGATCAACAACCTAATTTGATACCAAAAATTATTTTTCTAATATGAAAATATGGATGCTAACTATAATAATTGTTGAACTCAGGTTGAGAAAACACAATGTTTAGGAGATCACCAAGGATAAAAAAAGTAGAATCAAGATGAAAATGTCACGCAAGAGATTAAGCAAGCTAAAGAACCAAAACGAAATGCGAAGAACAAGAAGATAATTGAAGAAGAGGCAACAAGAAAGAGGAAGAACAGGAATACAAATGAATAACCACAACGAAAGGTGAAAAACAAGAAGATAGTTGAGGAAGAATCAGAACAATCAGAATCAGAATTCGAAAAAGAAGGGCAAGGAGAATCAGATGAAGATGATCAAGAGTCGGAAAAAGAGGTAAATAAATCTGAAAAAGAGGAAGTAGCAAAAAAGGGCCAACCAAAGAAAGTCCTCAAAGGTAAAAACATTGATTTGAATATTTGTGCTGGTATATCTAACTATGTTGTTTAAAAATTGAAAACAAAATGAAAATGATTGAGTTTCATGTATGCAGGCGGGTCAAGGGCGAAAGAAAACAAATTCAAAGCAGAACCACAAGGAAAGGTGAAAAACAAGAAGATAATTGATGAAGAATTAGAATCCGAAGAAGAAGGGCAAGAAGAATCAGATGAAGAGGAACAAGGGTCAGAAGAAGAGGAAAATAAATCTGAAAAAGAAGAAGTAGCAAAAGATGGCAAACCAGAGATAGCTCAAAGGTAAAAACGTTGATTTGAATACTTGTGCTGGTATATAAAATATGTTGTTTAAAAATGAAAATGATTTGAGTTTCATGTATGCAGGCAAGTCAAGAGCGAAAGAAAGAAAATTCAAAGCAGGTATCCAACCATTGGTTGACATGGGGATTTTTCTATGCAAACTGTTTGAAGTAGAAGATACAAATAATAAGAAGAAACCGATACTTGCACAAGCACTGAAGGACTCTCCGTTCTGGGACTTAATCAGCCCATTCTACGTAACAGACATAAGTCAAATTTTGAGTAACAAATGGTTGGAGAAGATTAATCTTGCAATGCAGCTGCTGATGAGTGCATTTAATAAACATACCAAAAAGTTCAAATTTGGAGAATATGAAGAGTGTTCTCTAGAAGCAAGAGATTTTGCTTTGATATTTAAGATGGGAAGACTTATAGAGAGTGACGATTTGAAGCATCAACTGAAAACCAAAGAAAGGACTTGACTACAGAGAATTCTTAAATAAAAATTTCAGACCAGAAAAACCAGCAGATTGTCCAGCCCCAATAACGAAGAATGAAGTTGTAAGCAAACTGAAAAAGGCAGCAGAAGATGAGTCTGATCCGGAGCATTTTGTGAGACTTTTTTCTATGTGGTATGTACGGTTTTCTTATTCCCAAATGCTGGAACTACCAGCTTTCCCAAAAAAAATGTTGTCTTATATTTTACTAATGGACAAAGTGTCATGGCCGGATCACATTGTAGAATATTTGATTCCGAACTTGACAAAAAAGAAAGGGGAACAAGGAACTATCGATGGTTGCACAACTCTCCTAGTGGTAAGAAAAAACGTTCATTTCGTAAAAGTAAAATGTGTATTGTTGTAGAGAGTGAAATGCATACTGTTGGATAAAACTAACCTCGTTGTTTATATTATGTAGTGTTGGTTCTGCAAACATACCGATAAGTACATCAACAAAAGGGAGAATTTTGAAGATTCAACTCTGAGATTCCTACGATGGAACCAGCACACATTGTGCAAGAAGCTTGTAACAGATTTTGGCAAAAAAGTCAAAAAGAAGAAAATCAATATGACTTGGTTCGAGCATCAAGTAATTCTTTTTATTTTCTTTACTATATTTATCTTTACTATTACAAATGTCCCATTTTTTTGTGGATCAACAATGGAAGTTGATCCAACTGAATGGGATCAACAACAAAAGTTGATCCAGTTTTAGTGTCAGTTTTTTGTGGATCAACAATGGAAGTTGATCCAAGTGAATGGGGGCAATAACAAAATTTTATCCAGTTTCAGTGTCAGTTTTTTGTGGATCAACAATGGAAGTTGATCCAAGTGAATGGGGTCAACAACCAATGTTGATCCAGTTTTAGTGTCTACACTATTTTGATTTGTGTTGATCATGCTTCGCAGTTTCATCAAGACTGTATTGATCCAGTGTCTGCTGAAGGGAACTATTTAATTGACCTATCGGCACCTGCAAGAGAACTGGAAGAAGAGAGGCATAAGATAAAGGACATAGAGGAAGAAAACTTGTATCTTGAATGCGACAAGCATGAAATTCATTAAATGGGAAAGGCTCAAAGTAAACTGTTAGTCAGCAGCACGATATTCTTGAGAAATCTATATGAGAGGAACAAAGAAAAAATAGAGCTGCAAGCTGGAGAACCGGAGCGACTTGCTGAGATTGACAAGAACATAAAGAAATGGCAGGAAGAGGAAAGGATGTTTCAGGAAACAATGAACACAACTAAATCAGAGTATACAGGAAACAAATTTGATGATTTGGAAAATGTGTTTACACAGAAACAAGATGGAGTGAAAAAGCGGGGGTACAACAACCACACCCAATATTTCGCTTAGCAATATGTATGGACAAACTCCAATATACTTTCAAGAGAATCAACTAGACTCAATCTTAATAAAGTATATCAAAGAGTTTATATCTCAATCTCTCGATTTGATCTTTATTCAAGCAAATAGAAATCTGCGAGTCTTTATCAAAGAGAGATAACTTGGATGGTACCAAAGACCAATATCCAAGTGTCAATCAATTTAAATCAACAACCAAAAGTTCGGATATTCTAATTGATTGAACAACGCACAACCTGTGATATTTCAATTATATAAACAAATATAATGCGGAATAGAAATAACACAGACACCAGAATTTGTTAACGAGGAAACCTCAAATGCAGAAAAACCCCAGGACCTAGTCCAGACTGAACACACACTGTATTAATCCGCTACAGACTCTAGCCTACTCCAAATTAACTTCGGTCTGGACTGTAGTTGAACCCCAATCAATCTCCCACTGATCCAAGGTACAGTTATGCTCTTACCCCTATGATCTCAGCAGGATGCTACGTACTTGATTCCCTTAGATGATCTCACCCATAACTAAGAGTTGCTACGACCCTGTAGATGGTGGATTTTCGACAAAGGGTAAAATTTTAAAACTATACTCCGGATCCGGCAATCGGATGAGTATTAAGGCCCGTGTCTCTCATTAAAGCATGAAAGCTCATGCCATAAATCTCTGACTGAGAAGGCTGTCTCTCAGAATATGTGTAGATGTGTAGTCTCTCAGCTGAGGCCACGACACATCTCATGAATACCGAGCAATTTCGGTAATTACTAGGATCCAAAGCAATCGGATGAGTATTGAGACTCATGTCTCTAAGCGTGAAAGCTCATGCCATAAAACCTCTGATCGAGAAAGTCTCTGAGAGAAGATGTAGATGTGTAGTCTCCCAGTTGAGACCACGGCACATCTCATACTGTATAGAATTGCAAGATTGGACGGCTCCTAGACAGCATGTCTGCTAGTATAGAGCAATAACGTCTTCAGGATGCAACCATGTTTTCCCTGAATATACAAGAGGAATATGACACTCCGGCAAGTTCATATTGCTCAACCCTCAGATAATTAATGCTCCTAGATAGGAAGCCCTGCTAGTATAGAGCCATCAGTTAATTATCTCTAATCGCCTGAATATCCAGAAATATTCTACGATTCTTCGTTATATTTCATCACTTCAATTCGTGGTTCTTCCCATCAGAATTCCACGGGTTAGTGATAAATATTCAACGAGACAGGCATCTGAGCATCGAATAAGCCCTGACTAAAATGGTGCAAGTGTACTTAGCAATAATGCACAGACCAGCATTTGAATGCGCAAATGAGCATTTCAAAAATATGAATGAACGATGAACCTATGCAAAATGGGAAGGAAATATAATAATAATAAAATATTAGCAAAGGCGCCAGTGGACTGATGAGTGCCAAATATTGCATATTTCTACATCTATTTATTGGCATTTAACTCATCTTTTGTGCTCAGAAATCAGATATTATCCCATATTCTGCATTTTCCTTGTTTTCAAGAATAAATATTTGTACTAATTAATTTTGTGTTTTTAGGTAGTGAATAAAGTTCGGAGAAATGGAGGAGCCAAAAGAGCAGAAAATTGGAGGCAAGCGTCTATGGAGCAGAAAGCCAAAGCCCGCGCGCGCATCAGGAGCAAACCATTTACAAGACATGGACCCAATATCCAAGACCCGCGACCGGATCCGAGCCCGTTCACCCCGAGTCGTTGAGATTTCTATCTCCCACATCCAACGGTCATTTGCTTTCCACGCGCATCGAAGATTGCTGCTCCCGCTCAATACCAAATCACCCCGATTCTCCCTCAGCCGTTCAGATCATCTACTCCTCATCCGACGGTCGCTACAGCTGGCGCATCGTCTTCCCGCTACACCCGCTTCACAACAAAACCACCGACACCTATACCCCATCGAGCCAAACCCATTTTCTTCTTCCATTTCTCCTTCTTCTCCCCCAACAACTCTGCAGAGAATCCCTTACCTCCACCTCATTCGACCATGCCTGATGCAGAGCCATCACTACCGCCATCACCACTTCCACCGACACCGGGCGCCAAAGAACTCTATCAACAACTCCTCCTCCATGCCCTAGTTCTGCCTTCCTCCATCATTAGCTTCTCCCACCTTAGAAGCTAGGGTTGAGGCAGTTAGAATTAGGGTTTCTCCAACAACCCCAGCATGGACGATTCAGCGCAAGGAAGAGGTTTGGGTCAGCGTATTTGGTATTTTTGAATTGTTTTGTGACATATAAATGATGTTCTGGAGAAAAGAGAGGGGGTCGGTTTTAGTTTTCTACAGTTTTAGGGTTTAGTTTTAATTCAATTTCAGTTGAGTTTTATCTCTTTGCATGATGTTCTAATCACCTCTACTAGGGTGTAAAACAAACCCTTAACCCTATGATAAGTTAGTTCATGATTCTTCTTATGTTCTGAATGTGTTTAATGTATTAGGTTATTTGCTAATTGTTGAGCAAATTAGCTTGTGATAGAGTGTACTGTAAGAAGACACTCTATACTAGGGGTTAATTAGTGACTGCAATTAACATAATCTCCACCGAAACCTTCAAGGGAAGGATAAGAGCATAAGTAGAATTTGTTTACCTTAGAATAGGATTCAGTGGTAAGTTTAATCACCCTAGTGCCACACATTCATCAGTTCCAATATCTTTTTCTCATTAATACCTTAGCTTAGTGTCACAACAATCTCAGCTAGTCGTTTCGACAACCAAAACAAATTAAAGTTGTGTTTCAAGACCTTAGAAATCAGTTAAGAAGCTTTGTATCACCCTTGCACACACCACTTCTCTGTGGGATCGACCTGTGCTTGCCACGCCTCCAATAGGCCTGTGCACTTGCAGTAATACGTAGGAAAGACACCTTTAAGCTCTTACCAAGTTTTTGGCGCCGCTGCCGGGGATTTGGTAGTGTGCCCTGTTGATCATTCACTTGCTTTACTGATTTCCAGTTCATCCATTGTATATATGTGCTTTACAATCTTTGCTCTTTTGCACTGATTTGTGTTAACTTAGCTTAACTTAGCTTAGTCGTTTTGTTTTATACTCTGCATTCTACTCTCTTTAAAATATCTTGTCATTATAATCTCTAGTTAGGTGGTCCTCTGTTGATAATGTAACTCAGCTGAAATTCTCTGCATCTGCATCTTTTGTATTTTCTTATATGCATCATTGTCCTATAGCATAATTAGCTGTAACATATATCCACTTCTGCATCTTAGCTTTGTAGTTTAGTTAGTTCATTTGTGCATATCCCCGTAACTTGGTCTCGCCTCGAGCAGATAACCAAGTACGGTGGATAGTCTTCATACTACAAGTATTGTTCTGTTTTGAACTTCTAGCATCGAGCCTGTTGAACTTCTTTGGTTTATGCTCTCTTGCTTTAGCCTGTGAAGTTTTGGGAATCGAAATATTTGTGCCGAGCTAGCAGGTACTTTTGGAGCAAACTGGCAAGCTCAAGGAAAGAACAAAGGAGCAGAATTGAGGTGGAATTGCCTAAACCCAGTGCTATACTGGTGGTAATGTATCTCAAACTCTGAATGAATGAATGATAGCAAGCTAGACTTTGAATCTGTGAATGAACCTTGCTCACACCTGAAATTTTTGGTGCTTGACTCTGTTGACAACATCTGTAGCATCTGTGCATGACAAGTATGTTATAAGAGTGTTAGAATTTGTACTTAACTGAACCTTGATTTCTGCTGAGTCTTGTGTTGCCCTGAGCATATCCTGTGGAAATTGAACCATGTACTCATTGACCCATTTTTGTTTGTTGAGCTTGAGTCTGTGCATACTCTAGTTTATCGGCTGTGCAACCTGCTTTGAGACTATTAGCTTCTTGAGTATTCTTCTCAAACCCTGAATTCTTTGAGAGTTGAATGTAGGCTTCTTTGTGATTTGGTGACCTTGTGTATGAGCTGTGAAATTGAGGTTATGAGCCATCTGCTCGGCACCTTTATGTATGCTCTGAACTGAAGATATCCAACTCTGTTGTTGCCCTGTGTTAAATATCATTTGCTGTGTCATTGTATAAACTGTAAATTGCCTTGTGCTGTCATTTTCTCTTGATCACCAAGCCATTTGACACTCTGTTGCTTTTGTGCATCTTTGCACCAATTTTAACATCTCACTTGTATGCCACGCACAACCCAGCACATGCTTCACCATTGAGTGAGCACAACATCATTCCTCTGTGCACATAACTCAGCTGTACTGTGTACAAGTTTGCTTGAGCTGCCAACTAGTGCAACTTGCTTCCCTTGTTAAAGTTGTGATCTCCTTGCTGTGCAAATCTGTGTTTACCCAAGTTGAGTTTCCTTGTGTTGTCCTGGCTCTGTGCAACTCAACTTTTGCTTAAATCCTACATAGAAACCTGACCAGCTGCAACAACTAGCCAGTGCATGAGCTAAGCATAGACCAGCCTGCACAACCACCAGGCTGTGTCAATTTTTGTGAAATTTTCAGCTGAAGCCCTCAACCACTGAGCTGAACATAACCTAGAACCCACATACCTGGGCTGAACCCTTAACCACTAAGCCCACATCAGCTGAGCTTTTGGACTGTGCACATCAGCTGAGCCCAATCATCTGGGCCGTGCAAACAACCCAACACCACATCTCTTGGGCTGAAATATACCTATTCAGCTGGGCTTTACAACTTCAAAAAGCCATCTTTTGGGCTTGAGTCTTGTATTGGTGGGTCATTTTTGAGTTTTTGCTTTTCTGTGTTGAACTTGCTTGTATGTTAACATGCTAGATGCGCTAGCTAGGCTATGATTGTGTCTTTTAGAGACCAAACAAATCGACTAGTTAGAATCCGCCAGGACGAAATAGTAAGCATACCCGGTTCTTCAACCGAAAACCCAAGCCCCGGATCTATCCTCAAATGAAACTATGGGTGAGGAACTTAACCAACCCCGTAGTCTCAAGGACTACATGTACCCAACTAGGGCAAGCCGGCCCTCTTGCATCATTCTCACGGTGATGCTTGTCGGTTTGAGCTTGAAAGCAAGCACCATTCATATGCTACCCGTGTTTAGAGGGGTCAATGCTGAGAACCCCTACCATCACGTGAGAGACTTTGAGGATATTTGTGGGACTCTGCGTTTTAACCAAATGACAGAGGAGTCCCTCAAATTGAGATTGTTTCCTTTTTCTATGAAAGACAAAGCCAAGTCTTGGCTTCATGCCCTACAACAACAATCCATTAGAACCCGGGATGACCTCACAAAAGAGTTTTTCAAAAAGTTTTTCCCCAACCATAAGACGGCGACAATTCGCCAAAGTCTAAATGGTTTTGTGCAATTAGAAGACGAAACTCTAGCAAAATACTTGGAGAGATTCAATGAATTACTACTCCAATGTCCCCACCACGGTTTTGAAAAATGGAGACTCGTGCAAATATTGTATGAGGGTCTAGATGTTAGAACCCGTACCAAAGTCGAGTCAATGTGCAATGGTGCATTTATTGACAAGAGTGCCGATGATGCTTGGACTTTCTTAATCGAAGTCGCTGAAAAGACTCAACAGTGGGAGTCCATCCGTGAACCAAAACGGACTACCCCTGCACAAAATGTTCATAGAATCGAGTCTGACTTCGAGGGAAATGCAAAAATGGCATCTTTGGCCCGGAGAATAGAAGTGCTTGAGTTGGAAAAGAACGTAAAATCTAATGCCCCTACTCTCCGTGACCAAATTGATATGGCCACTTGTGCCGCATGCCATAGTTCTGACCACTTAGTGGACAGCTGCCCAGACTTACATGCATTTCAAGAGTCCAAAACTGAGCAAGCCAATGCATTGTACCATAGGCAAGAGAACAACCCGTATTCTCAAACCTACAACCCGGGGTGGAGGAATCACCCTAACTTCTCATGGTCCAAGGGACCGGTACAAGGGGACCAACAAATAATAACCAAGGATACTCATATCCTAGAAACCCCCAAGTACAACCACCCACTCAAGACCCTGTAGAGAAAAGACTAGCTTTGAAGACGCGTGTCCGGTCTGTTAACCCAAAATCTTACGAACTTAGGAAAACCACCGACCAACGTTTCACAAGTCTAGAACTTAAAATGGGTCAAATCTGTGATGCATTGAATGAGAGTGAGAAAGGAAAATTCCCTAGTCAACCCCAACAAAATCCAAAGACTGTGTTTCAAGCAGGCTCATCTACCTGCATTGAAACTTCACATAGTCAAGCGAATGCTATCACCACTCTCCGTAGTGGTAGAATTGTTGAGAACAATGTAGGTGTACCACCGTCAGCGAGTCTATATCAGACTCACCAGTACACACAACACCACGAAAACATCCATTTGTAGAGAAAGAATCGAGCCTGTTGATAAGACCAAGAGTCCTACTTGATGTTCCTGTGCCAAGTCATGTACTGTTGCTCCATTCCCACAAAGGTTGGTGCAATGAAGGGGGTAACCAATACAATGAGATTTTGGAAATGTTCAAGAGAGTTAACATAAACATTCCATTTCTCGAAGCAATCAGACAAATACCCACCTATGCTAAGTTTCTGAAGGACCTTTGCACACAAAAGCGTAAGCTTCATGTGCATAAGCGTGCCTTTCTCACTGAGCAAGTGAGCTCCATAATCCAAAACAAGATTCCCACTAAGTTTAGAGACCCAGGTAGTCCAACGATTACATGCAACATAGGCGACCATACGGTCGAAAAGGCGTTACTAGACTTAGGAGCCAGTGTGAATCTTTTGCCATACTCTGTGTATGTGCAACTGGGGCCTTGGGAGTCGAAGCCCACACCGTTACGCTACGAGTTAGCGGACAGATCCGTGAGAATCCCCGTGGTATTATTGAAGATGTGTTAATCAAGGTTGATAAATTTTTCTTTCTGTAGACTTCATTGTCTTAGACACTCAACCCGTGCAAAACCCAAGTAATCACATTCCTGTGATCTTAGGACGTCCTTTCCTGGCGACGTCTAATGCCATCATCAACTGTCGTAATGGTGTGTTGAAATTGTCTTTTGGTAACATGACCGTAGATTTGAATGTTTTTAACACTAGTCAACAACCCATTGATTGTGATGATCTTGATTTGCATGAGATTAACATGATCGAGAGTCTGATCCAAGACTCTTTGCCCGACATTTTTTCAGTGGACCCTTTGCAAGCATGTTTAGATAACTTTGACTTAGATCTCTTTGAGTCTAAGTACATTGATGAAATTCACTCGTTGCTTGAATCTGTCCCACACATGGATATTGCTAAGTGGCAGAATGCAGTGGAACCACTTCCACTCTCTGATACCACATCTGCCCCACCTCTTGATACACCACCTAAGCTCGATTTGAAACCATTACCTGATACTTTGAAGTATGCTTTCTTAGGTCCTTCTGACACTTTACCTGTGATTATTGCATCATTTTTAGACACAAAACAGGAAAGTCGACTCTTAGAAGTACTCAAAGAACATAAAGGAGCTTTAGGTTGGACCATCTCCGATCTTAAGGGTATAAGTCCCACAATTTGCATGCATCACATAAACCTTGAAGAGAACACCAAACCATCTAGGGAAATGCAAAGGAGACTTAACCCCAACATGAGAGATGTTGTCAAGGGTGAGATTCTGAAATTGCTTGATGCGGGTATCATTTACCCCGTCCACGATAGCCGGTGGGTCGGCCCATTCGGGTAGTACCCAAGAAGTCCGGCATTATCGTAGTTCAAAATGAGAAGAATGAACTTGTTCCCACCCGTGTGACCACGGGGTGGCAAGTCTCAGTATTGACTATAGAAAACCGAACACAAGTAACCAAGAAAGACCACTTTACCCTTCCCTTCATTGACCAAATCTTTGGAAAGGTTAGCAAAACATAGTCACTACTGCTTCTTAGATGGCTATTCTGGCTACAACCAAATTCACATAGCACCTGAAGACCAACAAAAGACCACGTTTACATGTCCCTATGGAACATTTGCTTATCGTCGTATGCCTTTTGGGCTGTGCAATGCACCCGCTACTTTTCAACGTTGCATGATGAGCATATTTTCCGACATGGTAGATAAGTTTCTTGAGATTTTTATGGATGATTTTTCGGTGTTTGGTTCTTCTTTTGATGAGTGTTTGCATCACCTCACATGTGTGCTAATTAGGTGTAAGGAAAAGAGTTTGGTCTTGAATTGGGAAAAATGTCATTTCATGGTTAACTCGGGCATTGTTCTAGGGCATATTATCTCGGAAAAAGGCATAGAAGTAGACAAAGCCAAGGTAGATCTCATTCAACACTTGCCTCAACCTCGTTCTGTGAGGGACATCAGATCATTTCTAGGCCATGCGGGTTTTTACCGCCGATTCATCAAAGACTTTAGTAAAATTTCACGACCTTTGTGCAATCTTCTTGCAAAAGATGTTGCATTTGTATTTGATGATGCTTGTAAGGAAACATGGGAGCAACTGAAGGCTCTCCTTACGTCTGCCCCTATAGTCAGACCTCCTGATTGGACATTACCATTTGAGATTATGTGTGATGCGTCTGACTATGCTGTAGGAGCTGTTTTAGGCCAACGAGTAGACAAACTTCCATATGTGATCTACTATGCTAGTAAAACACTTAATGACGCTCAATTGAATTATTCCACTACTGAGAAAAGAGTTACTAGATGTTGTGTTTGCATTAGATAAGTTTAGATCTTATTTGATAGGGTCTAAGGTCATCATTTACTACGACCATCTTTGCATTGAGATATCTTTTGTCTAAAAAGATGCTAAGGCTCGTCTAATTCGATGGATACTCTTGTTACAAGAGTTTAACCTCGAAATTCGAGATAAGAAAGGGTAAGAGAATGTTGTTGCTGATCACTTGTCTAGGTTGAATGTCGAACCTTCTGATGAATCTGTGCTAATTAGGGAATCATTCCCGATGAGCAATTGATGCTTGTGTCCTCCAAATGCCATGGTTTGCTCGATATTGTCAACTACCTTGCCACGGGTAGAATACCCTTGCATTGGTCTAAACAAGACCGTTCTAAATTCTTGGCTGAAGTTAAACACTTCCTTTGGGATGACCCATATTTGTTTAAGTACTTGCCAAGACCAAATCATTAGAAGATGTGTCCCCAACCGAACAAAGGGACGTCATCTCTTTTTGTCATGACCATGCATGTGGAGGCCACTTTAGTGCCAAGAAAACTGCTGCAAAGATCCCGCAAAGCGGTTTCTATTGGCCAACACTTGTTTAAGGATTGCCATGCTTTTTGTGTTGCTTGTGACCGATGCGAGAAATTAGGAAGTATCTCTAGGAGAAACATGATGCCCTTACAACCCATTTTGATTGTTGAGCTGTTTGATGTTTGGGGTATTGATTTCATGGGTCCATTTCCTAACTCGAAGGTAAGTTATACATTCTTGTTCTTTGTTGATTATGTCTCTAAGTGGGTAGAGGCCATTGCATCCAAAACCAACAACCATAAAGTTTTTCTTTCTTTTCTTAAGGAGAACATTTTCTCCGTTTTGGAACCCCTAGGGCAATAATCGAGTGATGGAGGTAGTCATTTCTGCAATAGACCCTTTGAATCACTAGTGCGCAAGTATGGAATCACTCACAAGGTTGCAACACCTTACCATCCTCAAACCAGTGGCCAAGTAGAGGTTTCTAATAGGGAAATTAAGCATATCCTTGAGAAGACCGTCAATCCTTCTAGGAAAGATTGGTCTTTGCGCTTAAATGACGCTTTATGGGCCTATAGAATCGCATACAAGACTCCCATTGGGATGTCTCCTTACAGACTTGTGTACGGAAAAGCATGTCATCTACCCGTTGAGTTAGAACACCGTGCATCTTGGCTGTGAAGAAGTTGAATTTTGATCTTGATAAGGGCTGGAACCCATAGGAAACTTCAACTCAATGAGTTAGAAGAATTGAGAAATGATGCATATGATAGTGCCAAAACGTACAAACATAGAATGAAGGTGTTTCACGACAAGCGCATTCTGCGCAAGTCTTTCACCCGGAGACGAGAAAGTTTTATTGTACAACACTCGTTTGCATTTGTTTCAGGAAGTTACGTTCTAGATGGTCGGGACCATTCTTGGTACGTCACTGTCTTTCCCCATGGAGTCATTGAAATTGAAAACCCGCAAACAAGAACATTTTCAAAGTCAATGGTCGAGATCGAAACCATTTTCGGAGCATCTTCCACCGAAGTTGAGAACGTTGACTTGGAAGACCCCATCTATGTGGACTAGACTAGTTCACTTGTGTACATACATATGGACTAACAATCCATTCTCTTTCCCTTTTCTTTTTCTTTTTGCATAGTTCTTATTTGTGCTAACCAACCTTTTTGTCTTGCGCTCTGGTTGTTTGCTTTCAAAGCATTCATCCTCCTTTGGTTTAGCAACATCATTGTACATCCGGTAATCTCTTCCCTTTTCTTTACTCAGCATAGTTCTCTTGGTATGTGACTATTTAAATTCTTATCAACTGTTGACACATTGAGGACAATGTTTGATTTAGGTTTGGGGGTGTGATTTGCATTTAGAGTTTTTAGTCTTTTTGTTTTACTTCTTAAAAAAAAAAAAAAAAAAAAATCGAAAAACTCAAAAATTTGCATAAAAAAACCTCCAACTTTTAGAGATCTTAGAGTCACTAGCATGCTTCTAGATATGTTTACATAGAGAATCTAACCGAAATAACATAACTTGGAAGTACTGGAGAACGCAATCGGGTTTCTTAGTTGATTAGAGCGTTAAAGTTGGATTTAACCATACTGGAGGGCGAATTAGGTGTTGTTTAGATATTCGGTAGTAGAATTGTGATCAACCATAGTGGAGACTACCCATTTTACATCAAGCGAGGTACCGACCTTCACTCTTTGTGACTTTCTAGAAAAGTCTGTTAGAGTGTGTGTCACCGTACGTCAATTAGGGGGTAGGAATGGTGAGCTACCCAACTTCGCACCACTTTCAGCACTATTTTTGATCTCTTGAGTGCTAATTTTTGTCAATCATGAGGGTGACGTTTAAAGATGAAAACTTCTTCTAAATACCGATTTGCAGTTAGCATCACTCTCTCCCTCTCAATCAACACATTCATAGAAACACATCATCGTCAGCAAGCGGAGCAACATCAGAATATTTGAAGGAAAAGTTGAAATAGTCCAAGGTTACGTGCAACAAAGGAAAGAAAATAGGATGAGAATTAATGAAGTTTGTGAAATCAAGACAAGTGTAAAAAAAAAAAAAAAAATTTGAGTCTTATTGTTTTATTGTTATTTTCATTCCAAGCTAAAAAAAAAAAAAAAAAAAAATATGAGTTAGTAGTTTCAGTGTTGTTATTTTTATGTAATTAATGTTCTTAAAAAAAAAAAAAAAAAAAAAAAAAAAAAAAATGTTTGTCAAGTTTTTGTGAAGTTCAGAAGTTCGTCATCAACATTTGAAGACCGAAGATTGAAGACGTTTCTATGAATGCTGAGAGAGTAATGTTAATTGCCGATCGGGTGTGAAGGTAAGTGAGTACTCCCATCTAGAGGTGTAAATTGGGCTGTGCCAGCACGAGCACAGCCCAGCCCAGCACGCTAAAATTTGAGCACTGACCAGACAAAATTTGCAAAGACACGTGACTTAGCTTAAAGACACGGCAAAGACGTTAATTAAATGGGACGTCTTTGGGTTTGACTAATTGGCACGATGAGCACAAAGACATCACGCGGCACGGATAAGCACGTGGCCCAGCCAAAGACAAAGACGTTAAGAAAGCACGTCATAACATGTACAAATACACCATATAACAAGGCATAATACATCACATTTTTGTATATTTCATAAAAGAGTCACTATTCTAGCTAGTTTTTAACATTTTATGCTGGCTTATTTATAACAACACATATAATACCTTAATATCTGGAAAATATATTTCAATATCGTTGTTATAACGTCACCTATATTTAACTTAAACATTAATTTACATGACAATAATCCAATTTTATATTTGATGTGCTATTTCTTTTTGTTGAATAAACTTGTTAATAATTTTACTTGAAATAATTTCAAATGATATGTTGTCTAATTAAATTCTTGTGATAATGTCTGACTTAATGTATACATTAAGTGATTTCAAATTGTTTATAGCACATGTGCCAGCACGGCACAGTACGGCACGTTTATTCGTGTGATGTGCCTATGGGCTGTGCTGTGCCTAGCTTTTGACTAGTAAAGCACAGCACGGCACATCACGTTTAAATCGTTGGCACAGCACAGCACGGCACATGGCACGTGAAGCACGCGACTTCGTGTGCCGGGCTGTGCTGGGCCGACACGTTTTACACCTCTACTCCCATCCTTGCTAATGGTTGATTTCCTTTCTTAGAGATCATCAGAAAAAGATTCTTTTTGTCCACACTTATGTGGAGTCTCCAGATTTTATTTCGGAAGGTTATCCTTCTTACCTACAACGTGTGCAGGATTTCTCTCTTTATTCCTGCCTGCACACATGAGAGACTAAAAAAGCGATCTTTTTGAGTGCAATTATCATAAAACCTAATGGTGAGACAGAGTCGAGGCTTATGATCACAATCGAATCCGAATTCTTTCATATGGTATGGTTACTTCTCGCTCAAGCACTTAAGGATGAGAATGCGTTCTTTGGTAGTTCTAACTTCTTGTTACTAGCATGCGAAACTCTATGTCCTCATAGCTCCTTGGATGCTTGAGACTCTTTTACACGAAGTTGGAGAAGGTTTTGTGGGTACACCTCTGGTAAACCCTCACGAGACTACAACTCGTCCACTAGGGACACCTAGGGGTTTAAAGGCTTAGTGCATACGCTAAATGCATTCGAGAGACCAAATGACAGGTGGTATAGTTAGGATTTCTTCATTTCTGTTTCACTTGAGGACAAGTAAAATTCAGGTTTGGGGGTATTTGATGAGTGCCAAATATTGCATATTTCTACATCTATTTATTGGCATTTAACTCATCTTTTGTGCTCAGAAATCAGATATTATCCCATATTCTGCATTTTCCTTATTTTCAAGAATAAATATTCGTACTAATTAATTTTGTGTTTTTAGGTAGTGAATAAAGTTCGGAGAAATGGAGGAGCCAAAAGAGCAGAAAATTGGAGGCAAGCGTCTATGGAGCAGAAAGCCAAAGACTGCGCGCGCATCAGGAGCAAACCATTTACAAGACATGGACCCAAGCTATCCAAGACCCGCGACCCGGATCCGAGCCCGTTCACCCTGAGTCGTTGAGATTTCTATCTCCCACATCCAACGGTCGCTGCTTCCACGCGCATCGAAGATTGCTGCTTCCGCTCAACACCAAATCACCCCGATTCTCCCTCAGCCGTTCAGATCATCTACTCCTCATCCGACGGTCGCTACAACTGGCGCATCGTCTTCCAGCTACACCCGCTTCACAACAAAACCACCGACACCTATACCCCATCGAGCCAAACCCATTCTCTTCTTCCATTTCTCTTTCTTCTCCCCCAACAACTCTGCAGAGAATCCCTTACCTCCACCTCAATCGACCATGCACGATCGATGCAGCCATCACTACCGCCATCACCACCTCCACTGACACCAGCGCCAGCAACTCTATCAACAACTCCTCCTCCATGCCCTAGTTCTGCCTTCCTCCATCATTAGCTTCTCCCACCTTAGAAGCTAGGGTTGAGGCAGTTAGAATTAGGGTTTCTCCAACAACCCCAGCATGGACGATTCAGCGTAAGGAAGAGGTTTGGGTCAGCGTATTTGGTATTTTTGAATTGTTTTGTGACATATAAATGATGTTCTGGAGAAAAGAGAGGGGGGTCAGTTTTTAGTTTTCTACACAGTTTTAGGGTTTAGTTTTAATTCAATTTCAGTTGAGTTTTATCTCTTTGCATGATGTTCTAATCACCTCTACTAGGGTGTAGAACAAACCCTTAACCCTATGATAAGTTAATTCATGATTCTTCTTATGTTCTGAATGTGTTTAATGTATTAGGTTATTTGCTAATTGTTGAGCAAATTAGCTTGTGATAGAGTGTACTGTAAGAAGACACTCTATACTAGGGGTTAATTAGTGACTGCAATTAACATAATCTCCACCTGAAACCTTCAAGGGAAGGATAAGAGCATAAGTAGAATTTGTTTACCTTAGAATAGGATTCAGTGGTAAGTTTAATCACCCTAGTGCCACACATTCATCAGTTCCAATATCTTTTTCTCATTAATACCTTAGCTTAGTGTCACAACAATCTCAACTAGTCGTTTCGACAACCAAAACAAATTAAAGTTGTGTTTCAAGACCTTAGAAATCAGTTAAGAAGCTTTGTATCACCCTTGCACACACCACTTCTCTGTGGGATCGACCTGTGCTTGCCACGCCTCCAATAGGCCTGTGCACTTGCAGTAATACGTAGGAAAGACACCTTTAAGCTCCTACCATGGACTGGGCTCATCAGCTGGCCGGTCATGCCGTGACCAGTCCCGTGCCCAATTTTATATTTTGTCATATTTTATTATTTTTCCCTGATCTCGTGAAAATTCTCTCGTTCGAGCAAATCTCCTTCGTTTCAATGAAATTCTCTAATCTCATGATTTTATCAAAGCAATAATAAAATTAGGGAAAGGTGTCATGGGACCGAGCACCAGCCGGTCGGCCATGCCCTAGCCGTGCCGGTCCCACACCTCACGTCCCATTGTTTTATTATTTCTCTCAAATTATGAAAATTCCCTGATTTCATGAATTTTCCCTAAAACCATGAAAATTCCCTAATTTTATGAATTTTCTCTAAAATCATGAAAAATATTATAAAATTAGGAAAACTCGTAGGACCGGGCTCTAGCCGGCCGGCCATGCCCTAGCCGATCCCACACGCCTATTATTTTACTATTGTTTGTTGTTTTAGTTTCTTGATTCCATGAAAACTCCCTGATTTCAACAAAATACCTTGGTTTTAACAAATCTCTCTTATTTTATGAAAATTTCCTAAAATCATGAAAATTACATAAAATTGGGAAGAGTGCTCTGGGACCGTGCCCATTGGCCGGCCGGCCATGCCTTGGCCATTGCCGGTCCCACACTCCACCATTCCCTATTTTATTATTATTTTATCTCTCTCATCTCATGGAAATTCCCTAATTTCAGCAAACTCTCCAGTTTCATGGAATTTCCCTCAAATCAGAGAAAATACATAAAATCACATAAAACTGGGAAAGTGTGGGACCGTGCTTGTTAGTCGGACGGCCATGCCCTATCCGTGGCCGGTCCCACACCTTGCAATTCCCTGTTTCATTTATTATTTTTCATCATCTCATGTATTTTTCCTAGTGTCAGCAAAAACCCTGGATTATGCATATTTTCTCAGAATGTTGCTCAAATGTGCATCGGAAAATACTGAAACTCTCAGGACTGAGACACGGACACTATGGTGACACGAGCACATCCCCTTGACCGACCAAGGGTGGATCTAAGGCCTGCAAACAGCCGGTCCCGCATGTTTTAATGATTTTAACCGAATTTGCTCAATTGCTCATATTAGGTTCAAACTTCTTCCAAACAATTAAGAGTTTGCTTGAACGACCATCCATTGGTCCCACGGCCACCAAGAGCTAGCCCCATGACCTCTTGGTCGGTCCCTCAGTTCATGACCAGGTTTTTATTATTTGTCGCTCACACGAGCATTATTTCAATAAATGATTAAACCAGCATTTAATCATTCTTTCACCAACTGGTCCTCTAAGAGACTTTGGTATTTTGCTCATTCGAGCATCTGGGCGTACATGGTGGACTCGTCATCCCATGTAGCCGGTCCCTGCTAAACTCTGCAGATTGATTTGCAATAAATCATCATTTCGATAAAATTAGGGTTTTGAATCCAGAGCTTTGCAGAAACATGATTCTGAGCAGATTCAAATACTCTGATAATTTTATGTTGATTCCATGATCAACGTTTTTATTTATTTTACTCGACCCAGCAGTCAGTATCTTAAATTAATATTTATTTTGGTCCTGCAACCAACAATTCATCAAACGAGCAATATTTGCTCAAACCGGCAATATTTGCTCAAACTAGCAATATTCGCTCAAACCGACAATATTTGCCCGAATCAGCAATATTTGCTCAGATTCAAGAATATTGGTTCAACTATCAATATTCAATAATTCAGCAACACATCTTGCTCGTAATCAACATAATAATACCTCGTCTCAGCAGACATATTTAATTCATGAGTTTCAGAACATTTGCAACTCATGTTCAACTCAGCAATACATGGAATCATCATCTCATAAAGTCAGCAACTGACTCCACAATCACGAGATATCAATCGTGTCACATGGGGGGATATTAACTAGGGTTTTGGTCTGGCGGTCTACGGAACGTGTGTTCACCCATGATGAGAATGTGAGCAAGTCGTGCAATCAGTTGGAAGAGTCAGGAAAATAGTGGGTGGAAAATTAACCAAATCTCCGCACGATGAGCAACTGGTTTTAACACGATTTCTCACTTCCCCACTCTCTGATTCCAGCAAACTGTCACACTTCATGGGATCATGGTGTTTTCAACTCCGGCATTATAAAATGTCTCTGAATCCTGATTGAAAGAACAAGATTCGAACTCTCGAACATTCGTCTAAAAGAATTCTCGGCAAGTTCATACAGACAATCTTTCGTCTACACGAACTCATCGTCTGAGCATTCACTCTCAATTGAGCAAAATTCAATCATTCAGAGCATTCTTACGCTGAATTCACAACACACCTACAATCTCAGATCACCATTGATCTCACGCATTTCTCAGCTTCCCTCCTACAGATCAACCCGTCCTCTCTTGTGACCGAATTGACTCTGGAACGGCCATTGTTCTTGGTTTAGGCCAGAGTCTTACATATTGATCTCTCGAACTTAAAGCACTCCCTTCTTGCAGTGCATCTGTGTGAGGTTCAACATTTCGCTCGGTTCAAGGATTCTCCACACGGTCGACTCTTCAATTCCGTAAAAACCAGCAAATCGTTTTTCCCCATCTACAGACCCAAAGTTGGAGACTTTAATAAACAAATCTGTATCACACAGAAAAGTCTACAGAATAGATAAATCTGTCTCCCACGAATAAACCTATGAGTTTTGTTCCGTCTTTTGATAAATCAAGGTGAACAGGAACCGATCAATAACCCAGACTTATATTCCCGAAGAATGACCTAGTATTATTGATCACCTCACAATAATCTTAATCGACGCAGCGAAAAAAGATATTGCGGAATCACAAACGATGATACGAAGTGTTTGTGATTTCTTTTCTATCTTGCCTATCGGAGATATAAATCTCAAGCCAATTATTTCAAATGTACTCGTACGATAGAAACAACAAGATCAGATCACACAACTACAAGAAAAGTAGTATCGGTCTGGCTTCACAATCCCAATGAAGTCTTTAAGTCGTTAACCTGGTTTTAGAAGAAGAAAACCAAAGGTTAAAGGAGAATCGACTCTAGCTTAACAAACTAGTATCACACGTAAAGTGTGGGGATTAGGTTTCCCAGTTGCTAGAGTTCTCCCTTATATAGTCTTTCAAATCAGGGTTTGCAATCAATGTTAGCTTGGTAACAAAGCATTCAATATTCACCGTTAGATAAAAACCTGATTAGATTCAAGCTAATATTTCTCAACCGTTGGATCGAAAACTTAGCTTGTTACACACAAATGAAATGTTCAATTTTGGGTTTATGAACCGTACCCAAACATTAACATTTGTTGGTTCAACAATAGTCAACCAAATGGTTAGCCATATGATCACTCTCATATCAACCATAACTAGTTCAAATGACTCAAATGAACTAGTTAGAGAGTTGTTCAATTACTTAGATCTAATGTAACTACACAAGACACAATCGAAGCAAAAACGGCTTGATTAGCTCAAATCGGTTCATGAACTTTATAGCCACGGTTTGCAAAAGCATTCCTTAGTTTAAATAAACATTAGTTCAAGGACAACCGGTTTTAGATATAACCTACTCAAGTTCGCGGACTTAAGCTCATGGAAGGAGTACACAAACTCCAGCAGAAATTCTCGGGTGAGAACTTGGCTTGCGCCACTTCCATTTCTCTTGATTAACAAAGTTCGCAAACTTTGGTTCAAGGAATAAAGACTTATACATATATGCGTTTCCACAACAATGCTTATATCCTACCAATGGTTATGTAATCTAAACTCTCATTTCAATCATTGAAACATTCTCAGAGAACGTTATATAGCCGTTGTTCACAGACCACTTTTCGTCAGAGCAATTTCCAAAGTGATTGAAACATATCATGACTTTCGTCACTAGGTAAAGATGAATTCGGTTAAAGCGAAAGCTTACCAACACATATTTCGAGAAATAGATAGGCGAGTTAAACTCGGCTCGAAATAACAAATGTGGATAATGAAAGTCTATACTTCTAAACGACTTTTGTCTCAAGAGTAGGAGATAGAGTAAATAGAATTTTGAGTGACAGATAAGTTCAAGTCACCACATACCTTTTAGTCGATGAAGTTCCACCGTTTCCTCGAGTAGTCCTTCGTCTTGTATGATGATTTCCATGGAGTTCTTGAGCTCAACTACACTTTCTATCCTAGTCTGAGACCTTTAGCTACATAGGCTAGAAATCAATACTTATAGTTTTGATCACTAACATTGACAAACATGCTTGAGATAGCAACGCATGCGAGTTCGACCGAGCAATGCTCTAACAATCTCCCCCTTTGTCAATTTTAGTGGCAAAACTATTAATACATATGGAATACAAAAAAATAAATAAATTAACTTTTGTAGCTCCTATTCCACATGTCTAATCTTCAACGTTACTTGAAATCTTCGTCACTTCCAAGTACTCCAATGATCCCAAAGGTTGTAAGTTTAGCATCATCGTTGTTGAAAATCCGTAGCTATAACAACAAGAAAACAAGAGTTATCAATCATTGTTATACAGTGTCACAGCATCAAAGTCCAATTGTATCACAACTTCAACAACAATACTATGGTGATATGTATCACTCCCCCTTAGTCAATACTCCATCTCACATGGAAACCACTCCCCCTTACATAATGATCCGAAAACCATATGTATTTGTAGTGTGAACTACATATTAATTCTCCCCCTTTTTGTCAATAAAATTGGCAAAGGTACAAGAACGGGAACCTAATGAAATTTCCGAAAGAGACATTTCATGACCAAAAGAAAGAAACACACATCATATTATTTATACGCAATCATAAATCCGAAGCTAAATGCATTCATCAAGGAGTTTAAAGATTCAAGAT
The DNA here is from genome assembly GCA_023531295.1 of Papaver armeniacum. Taxonomy (NCBI): domain Eukaryota; kingdom Viridiplantae; phylum Streptophyta; class Magnoliopsida; order Ranunculales; family Papaveraceae; genus Papaver; species Papaver armeniacum. Next base: position 378,361 of record JAJJWW010007984.1, read on the forward strand.
AACCCCTATAATATTCCACAACCGCACTCCCCATAAAGATATGGCAATTAAGCGCAAGATCAAAAAGAACTCTCCCCCATAATATGTCATTCCTGAAAGAACAACAAGAGCGACCTTAAATTCGAAAGAAAATAAGGATTTCTTTTGACACAACACACAAAGAACTCTGACAAAAAAATCGATCCTACGAAACCAAATACAGAATTGAAGTAACACTTATTGGAGTTTTAAACTCAATTGCCCAACAGATCGAGATAAGCACAGGGGCAAGAGTTATAGAAACAATTAATGAACCAAGACAACACCAATAGACTGCCGTAAGTGTTGAAAAGTAGCAGTGTCTAATGGTTTGGTGAGAATATCAGCCAGTTGTTGTTCGGAAGGCACAAAATCCATACTTATGATACCATTTTCATAAAGATCTCGAATAAAATTGTACCTTATATCAATGTGCTTTGTTCTTGAGTGCTCAACGGGATTCTCAGTAATTCGAATCGCACTAGAGTTATCACAAAAGATCTTCATTATTCCAGTATCAATTCCATAATCAGCTAGCATTTGTTTCATCCATAGGAGTTGTGTGCAACATGAGCCAGCAGCAATATATTCTGCTTCACATGTAGACAGGGATTGTGAATTCTATTTCTTTCTATGCCAGGCCACAAGATTTAGTCCTACATAGTAGAAACCCCCTGATGTACTTTTTATGTCCTCTACACATCCTGCCCAATCAGCATCTGAATAAGCAGAAAGATCAGTGTTAGTATCAAAAGTGTAAGATAGACCATACCCGACAGTGTGATTGACATATCGTATGATCCTCTTTGCAGTTGCAAGATGAGATTCCTTTGGATTAGCTTGAAATCTAGAACAACAACCAACACTAAAAGAAATATCATATATAAAAGGATACCAATAATAGATCGATACAATTTTTGATCTACTTTTACTCCTTTCTCATCTCTGGGTAGTTTACCAGTAGTGGGCATAGGTGTCAGTTTCGGACTTGACTTATCTAGACCGAATCTTGTAACAAGATCCCTTGCATATTTTTCTTGAGATGTTGTTGAATCTGTAATCCTAAAAAGAACTTTAATTCACCAACATTGCTCATTTCAAACTCTTTAGCAAGTGAAACTTGAAAATCCTTTGCAAGCTTCTCTGAAGTTGAACCGTAGATGATATCATCTACATAGACTTGAGCAATGACAACATCTTTCCCACTCCATCTGGTAAATAAAGTTTTATCAGCTCCACCTCTTGAAAAACCTTTTCTAATAAGAGAAGTGGTAAGTTTTTCAAACCAGGCTCTAGGTGCTTGTTTTAACCCATATAATGCCTTCTTGAGCTTAAGAACATGATCTGGGAAATCAAGGTTTTCAAATCCTTTAGGTTGAGCAACATAGACTTCTTCCTTTAGAATTCCGTTTAGGAACGCGGATTTTATATCCATTTGAAAGAGCTTAACCTTGAGAAAACAAGCATGAGCTAATAAAACTCTAATGGACTCAAGGTGTTCCACAGGAGCAAAGGTTTCGTCAAAGTCGATACCTTCAATTTGTGAATATCCTTGAGCGACAAGTCTGGCTTTATTTCTGATAATTGTGCCATATTCATCAGACTTGTTCTTGAATATCCATTTTGTTCCAACAATAATATGGGGGGACAAGGTACGAGTTCCCATACGTCTTGTCTTAGGAATTGATTTAACTCTTCATGCATTGCATTCACCCAAAAGGGATCGTTCAGAGCTTCATCAATATTTGTAGGTTTTACTTGTGACAGATAACAACCAAAATTGCACATATTTTGCAGTTGCCCTCTAGTCTTAGCTGTAGAATCTCTTCCCCCAATAATACTGTTGAGATCATGATTCCTTTGAACCTAGAGGTGTCGTGGAGGGACACGTTCTTGTTCGTCAGGAGTATCTTGATCAGTGTTCTTCTCCTCGTCACTAGAAATATCAGGATCAACAATAGTTGGGATAACTTCAACTGATTTTGATATTTCTTTGACTTTCTCAATTGTCTCGGTTGGAGGCAATTCAGCAGGAGGATTATCATGATGAAAATCACTAATATCATCGATGATAACATTAGCAGATTCCATCATAACCGGGTTACGAGATTAAATACTTAAAACGACGGCTATCGAAGCATAACCAAGAAAGATACCTTCATCGCTTTTGGTATCGAATTTCCCTCTCTGTTCTCGATATTTTAGAATGTAGCATTTACTTCCGAACACTCTAAGATAGTGCAGGTTGGGTTTTCTTCCATACCACATCTCATAAGGAGTGTTTAAGGTTTTAGATCGTAAGTAAACTCGGTTGATCAAATAACATGCCGTAAAAACAGCTTCCCTCCAAAACCTTAGAGGTAAGTTTTTGTTATGGAGCATTACCCTGGCCATTTCTTGAATGTTCCTATTCTTTCTTTTTGCAACTCCATTAGCTTGAGGAGTAATGGGTGGTGAATATTGTTGAATAATCCCCAGTTCGTCACAAAATTCAAACACCTTAGTGTCCTTGAATTCAGTTACACGGTCGCTCCTAATTTTCTTTTGTTTGCGACCTTGTTCGTTCTGGATTCGTTTAACAATAATCTTGAATTCATCAAGGGTTTCATTTTTATGAGACATAAATACAACCTAAGTGAATCTGGTGTAATCATCTACCATAACTAAAGCATACTTCTTACCAGCAACTGTGGGTTGTTGAATTGGTTCGAAGAGATCCATATGAATTAAATCAAGTGGAGCTTTAGTGAGAATATCTCGAGATGATTTATGGTGAACTTTCGTTTGTTTACCCTTTTGACAAGCACCACATACACCTTCAATCTTTGCATTGATTTTGGGAATGCCTCTAACAAGTTCTTTGTTAATGATCTTAGTTAGAAGACGATAATTGATGTGACCAAAACGCTCATGCCAAAGATGTGTAGATTCCACCTTAGTCAAATTGCAACAATTGCTAAACTGAGTATCAAGAAGATAACAATTGTTTTTACCACGAGTTCCTTGAAAAATTACTTTCCCAGTTTTGTCTACAATGTCACATCCATTTGCATTGAAGACAACTCGATGGCCTTTGTCACAAATTTGATTCACAGAAAGAAGATTTGCAGTCATACCTTTTACATATACTACATCATGGATTTCAGGAATGTCGGGCAGTTTGATCGTCCCTTTCTTGCTAATGTAGCAACAACTCCCATCTCCGAAAGTTGCTGGACCTCATTCATAGTCGTCAGAAGAAACAAACCATGTGAGATCACCTGTCATATGCCCGCTACATCCACTGTCAAGAAACCATTGAAAGGGTGATGTTGATTTTAAAGCAAAAGCTCCCATACTATTAGTACTTTCTTGTTTAGGGTTTCCTGATAGTTTTGTACGCCCTTTTAGAGAGGCAATAAGTTGTTTAGTTTTCGTGTGAAGAATACTTGCAACTTTCAGGATATTTTGGAAGGACATACAAGTACGTTGAAAGTGATTAGAGGAATCACAAAACAAACATGGGCCAACACATTTAACATCGTCAGAGAAGTTCTGGGTCATATCAGTTTTGACAACATGCGAACGTTGTTTATCACCTGACTTACGACTGTTCTTCTGAGAGGAACAACAGGAATTATTCAAATCCATTAAAGGGATTTTGACAGATTTCAAATCCTTAAGCATTGTAATTTCTGCTATGAGATCAGAGTTGATCCGGATTTCTTTCCAACTTTTTCTGGAGAATAACCATTTTATTAGAACTTCTTCTACGATTGGTTTTAATCCTGGTGAAGCGTTTCTAGAGACGTTTCTATCCATAGAGTCAGATCGCTACAAACACAGACTTATAAGGTTTTGAACGTGTTTGCCTGCTCTGATACCAATTGAAAAAGCGGGGGCCTAACAACCACACCCAATATTTCGCTTAGCAATATGTATGGACAAACTCCAATATAATTTCTAGAGAATCAACTAGACAGTCAGACTCAATCTAGATGAAAAGTATATCAAAGAGTTTATATCCCAATCTCTCGATTTGATCTTTACTCAAGCAAATAGAAATCTGTGAGTCTTTATCAAAGAGAGATAACTTGGATGGTACCAAAGACCAATATCCAAGTGTCAATCAATTTAAATCAACAACCCAAAAGGTCGGATATTCTAATTGATTGAACAATGCACAACATGTGATATTTCAATTATATAAACAAATATAATGCGGAATAGAAATAAAAAAGACACCAGAATTTTGTTAACGAAGAAACCGCAAATGCATAAAAACCCCGGGACCTAGTCCAGATTGAACACACACTGTATTAAGCCGCTACAGACTCTAGCCTACTCCAAATTAACTTCGGTATGGACTGTAGTTGAACCCCAATCAATCTCACACTGATCCCAAGGTACAGTTATGCTCCTACGCCTCTGATCCCAGCAGGATGCTACGTACTTGATTCCCTTAGCTGATCTCACACACAACTAAGAGTTGCTACGACCCAAAGTCGAAGACTTTAATAAACAAATCTGTATCACACAGAAAAGTCTACAGAATAGATAAATCCGTCTCAGACGAATAAACCTATGAGTTTTGTTCCGTCTTTTGATAAATCAAGGTGAACGGGAACCAATCAATAACTCGGACTTATATTCCCGAAGAACATCCTAGTATTATTGATCACCTCACAATAATCTTAATCGACGCAGCGAAAAAAGATATTGCGGAATCACAAACGATGAGACGAAGTGTTTGTGATTTCTTTTCTATCTTGCCTATCGGGGATATAAATCTCAAGCCAATTATTTCAATTGTACTCGTACGATAGAAACAGCAAGATCAGATCACACAACTACAAGAAAAGTAGTATCGGTCTGGCTTCACAATCCCAATGAAGTCTTTAAGTCGTTAACCTGGTTTTAGAAGAAGAAAACCAAAGGTTAAAAGAGAATCGACTCTAGCTTAGCAAACTAGTATCACATGTAAATTGTGGGGATTAGGTTTCCCAGTTGCTAGAGTTCTCCCTTATATAGTCTTTCAAATCAGGGTTTGCAATCAATGTTAGCTTAGTAACAATGCATTCAATATTCACCGTTAGATAAAAACCTGATTAGATTCAAGCTAATATTTCTCAACCGTTGGATCGAAAAGTTAGCTTGTTACACACAAACGAAATGTTCAATTTTGGGTTTATGAACCGTACCCAAACATTAACATTTGTTGGTTTAACAATAGTCAACCAAATGGTTAGCCATATGATCACTCTCATATTAAACATATTCTTCTTCACCATAACTAGTTCAAATGACTCAAATGAACTAGTTAGAGAGTTGTTCAATTGCATAGATCTTATGTAACTACACAAGACACAATCGAAGCAAAAACGGCTTGATTCACTTGAATCGGTTCATGAACTTTATAGCCACGGTTTGCAAAAGCATTCCTTAGTTTAAATAAACATTAGTTCAAGAACAACCGGTTTTAGATATAACCTACTCAAGTTCGCGGACTGGGTTCGCGGATTTAAGCTCATGGAAGGAGTACACAAACTCCAGCAGAAATCCTCGGGTGAGAACTTCCGGCAGTTCGCGGACTTGGCTTGCACCACTTCCATTTCTCTTGATCAACAAAGTTCGCAAACTTTGGTTCAAGGAATAAGGACTTATACATATATGTGTTTCCACAACAATGCTTATATCCTACCAATGGTTATGTAATCTAAACTCTCATTTCGATCATTGAAACATTCTCAGAGAACGTTATATAGCCGTTATTCACAGACCATTTTTCGTCAGAGCAATTTCCAAAGTGATTGAAACATATCATGACTTTCGTCACTAGGTAAGATGAATTCGGTTAAAGCGAAAGCTTACCAACACATATTTCGAGAAATAGATAGGCAAGTTAAACTCGGCTCGAAATAGCAAATGTGTATAATGAAAGTCTATACGTCTAAACGACTTTTGTCTCCAAAGTAGGAGATAGATTAAATAGGCTTTTGAGTGACAAATAAGTTCAAGTCTCCACATACCTTTTAGTATATGAAGTTCCACTGGTTCCTCGAGTAGTCCTTCGTCTTGTATGATGATTGCCATGGAGTTCTTGAGATCAACTACACTTTCTATCCTAGTCCGAGACCTTTAGCTACATAGGCTAGAAATCAAGACTTATAGTTTTGATCACTAACATTGACAAACATGCTTGAGATAGCAACGCATGCGAGTTCAACCGAGCAATGCTCTAACGCGGAGAGTCATCTGGAAAGGGGAACGAACATGAAATGAACTTTACAGCGAACGATCCACCAACAAATGGGAAATGAAATGAGAATAAATATGGAAGTCGAAGATTCGGTGACTGTGAGTAATGAAGACACTCAAGAAATAAATGAGTCGTTGTCAGATGGAACTCCAAGTACTTTGGGAACTCAATAAAGGTTTTGGCGGAAGGGTTTCGAGAGTGGAATGAAGTTGTAGGAAGAACCGAAAAATAACAAATCTTTGGAGAATTTGAGGGAAGGCTTTGATGCAGCAAGAAAAATAAGGGAAGCTGATGATTTACAACTGAATTATGTGGCTGAAAACACTGGAATAATTGTTGGAATAGTAGAAGAGAAGAATGACATACAAATAGAAGAAAAGAGTACGGTTGTTGAAAAAAATGATGAGAATAACATGGAGGAAGTGGAGGTTCCATTGGTTGTGTATGAAACTCCTCCACTTACAACAATAAAACCAGATACATCTGGGTATGTGCATACAGGTACTACACCGAGTTTTGGTGCAATAATGGACGCAGTAGATGAAAGTCGAATAGTAGCAGGGTTGAAGAAACGGAAGAGGATTATTCTGGCACTACATCGGAAGCTGCAATAGTAGCAGGGTTGAAGAAAATGTATAATGTGGATGTAGTTGAAGATCAAACTGAAGATAAAAACGAATGAGAGGAACAATGCGATGATACAAAAGCATCAGAAAGACCACAACAATAGCAGGTCAGTTCTCTTGTAAAACGAGTGAAGCAAGGAGAAAGGAAAAAGCAAAAGCCGTATAGAATTCGAAGTCGAACACCAGCTAAGCGTAAAAGGGCACAATCGAAAGGTGGAAAAGGAAAAAAAAAAAGCAGGAGGAGGATCAAAGGGAAATAATTGACGTCGAGGATTATATTGACAATACATCACCTGAACCCAAAAAACTGAAAAAGCTAGAAAGACTAAAGTTGTGGAAATCATGCAGTGAGGAAGAAAAAAAACTCATCAAGCCTTTCTTTGAGAATGCAACTGAATGGTATGTAACTAAGCTCAGATAAAATAAAAAAGTTGTTATGCTAGTTCTTTTTAATAACATTTTCATTTGTTCATTGGTTTTTATTTATTTTTGAAAATGTAGCGACAAAGCTTATTGCTTTTTTTTTCTGCAATCTTGATGTCGAAATAATCATCAATGGAAAGCATATCCAGTGTTTAATGAATAACCAAAACATTCACGGTGAGATAATCGATTACTACATCAACATGCTGAAATCAAAGATGGAATATCCGCATAAACCGGAATACAAGAACCACATTATTCTCTCAACAAACGATTATGTAAGTAACAGAAAATCTTTGTTTGTTCAAATAAATCATCCAACTGGTTTTTTTTCAAATGCAACATGTGTGTATAGTGGTAGTTGACATTTACTGGTTATTGAAAATGCGGGGTCTAACAACCGAGCAGAAAAACATGCTTATGACATTTACTGGTTATTTCAAATCAAGACTTATAGTTTTGATCACTAACATTGACAAACATGCTTGAGATAGCAACGCATGCGAGTTCGACCGAGCAGTGCTTTAACAATCTCCCCCTTTGTCAATTTTAGTGACATGAATATCAATACATATGGATTACAAAATAAATAAAAATTGTAGCTTCTCATCCAAATGCTTGATCTCCTTGGCATCTTTAACACGACTCGAAAACTTTGTCATTTCCAAGTACTCCATGATTCTAAACGTGTTCAACTCAGCATCATCGTTGTTGAAGATCCGTAGCGATAACAATGAGAAAACAAATGCTCTCAATCATTGTTATACAGTGTCATAGTATTAATACACAACATCAAAGTCCAATTGTATCACAACTTTGACAACAATACTATGGTGATATGTATCACTCCCCCTTAGTCAATACTTCATCTCAACATGAAAACCACTCCCCCTTACATAATGATTCGTAAAACCATATGTATTTGTAGTATGAAACTACACATTAATTCTCCCCCCTTTTTGTCAATATAAATTGGCAAAGGTACGAAAATTAGTGGGATCCTCATGAAATTTTCATAGAGATACTTCATGACCAAAACAGAATACCATACCAACTTATTTAGATGCCATCATAAAGCCGAAGCTAAATGCATTCATCAATGAGTTTATAAAGATACAAGATAACCCCTATAATATTCCACAGTCGCACTCCCCACAAAGATTTGGAAATTAAGCACAAGTTCAAAAAGAACTCTCCCCCATAATATGTCATTCCCTAAGGAACAACAAAGGCGACCTTGCTTTTACAAGAAAAGAAGGATTTCTTTGGATATAACCAAATAACATGAAAAACATGAATTTGTATCCAAAAAATTCAATTGATATAACCACAAGAGAACCCATGGTTAGTTCAATTGGAATACACAACTAAATTAACCACAAAAAGTGATCAATTCAATTGGCCATGCTCGAACATAAGAGAACTTACGGAGCAATACAGTATATGCACAAGAATTGTGGATCGGAGATCGACCAATACTGCTGAATACACAAGGATTCATTCCATTTTCCATCATTATTTGCACAATGACATACAATAGACATAATCCTTGTAAACAAAAGTTTTATCCTTTCTTGTATCAAGTAATGACATAAAAGGCTTTAACTTTTGTAATGTCAAAAGTTCATTCTATCTTTTATCAATACTTTCATACCAACATAATAGAGATAACTTATGAACAAGTATGGGACAGTCACAGGTTCACGGACGTAAACAACATATCCCATAACAATTTGCAATATACAAAATCATAAAGATTAAAATTGCAAAAATCATCTTCCAAAAAGCTTAGAATTTAAATAAATAAATCTAAAAACATGAAGATGAAAACGTTGGACATAGCTATGTGTACTCACAATAATGGCTATTCCAAACCCTAGTTATTTTTTCTAAAAAACACCAGAAATAAATTCTCATAAGAAGATTTACTAGACAAACTAAATCAAAACAACTCTAAAACCAAAGAGCTATATATCACAAGCGATAATCAGTGTTCCGGTACGGAAGCTTCACTGGTTCCAAGACCTTTAAGATTGTGACTAACTGTATCAACTGCATCTTCGGAGAAGATATCTTCATTGAGAAGATCCTTAACGTGCGACTTCATGAGAACAAGGTCAGAGTTAACCTTTTTCAACTTAGTTTGCAGCATGTCAATATCTTTTACCAAGTTCTCAAGCTTTAGTTGAGTTTTCCCAAGATCAGTGAGAAAACCATGAACTACATCAGCAGAGACCATCTCAGCATTTTCTCGATCTTGATGAGAAAACGCATAATAGCATGAGGCACATGATTCAAGTTCGTTAGCTTTCACCAGGGTTCTTTTATTCTTTAAAACAAACTCCAAATAAACAGAATCATCAATTGAATCAGCTGGTAAATCCCAAGAGTTTGAAGGAGACCCCATTCTTAAAACCAAGAAGAGAGAGTATGCGTACTCTTATAGGGGTTTTTGGTATTTAAAGGGTTTCACAGAAAACAGAATTTAGGGTTTCCCAAGTTGGTCCACGACAAATATGTGTACATGTACGAACACAACCTTGACCCTTAACACCGTAGAAGACCCAAGAAGGGATCAAATAACCAAGAGTGTCGTTTATTTACCAACGTGTTTGCTAAGTGAATAGATTCACAGAAATAAGCTCAATAAATCTTATATTCTCACATGAGAAAAAATTCAGAGCATAAAATGGTAGCAATTTTTGACTCGACAAAAATAATCTCAAGAAGAAATTAGTAGAACCCGACATCAATTATAAATACTTATGCATGACAGTTTGTGAATGATAATCCAACTAAGAACGATAAGAGAATAACATAAAGAATCAGAAACCATTTTGACATAAGTATACCTGAAATTTATCTCACTCAACCAGGAATTTTTTTTGTGAGTGAGATTTTATCCTTGTGATTAATTAGCACAAGTATTAGCCTTGACCTCATTTAATGAACGTTGTTTCCGGTTAAACATCTTTTTCCTGATCTTTGGAGGAAAATCATTATGATGTGAAAAGTTATCATAAAATTTATTATCATCAAACATTGACGCATAGTATTGATTCTTACCTGAAGAATTTAGGCTAGAGGGAATTGACATCCTGTTGATAATTTCTTTATATCCTTCAATTATCGTTTTTGAGTTGTCATCCATACCTCCAATTTTGCTTCCTTCTTCTGGTATCTTTTTCACATCCTGTAAAACATTCTCTTCCCTTTTGGAAGAAGAAGAACCATGAGTCCTTCTTGACCGAACCACATTGGGGAGTCTGTTTAGTTCTTGAACATTTGAAGAACACCACGAACTGACTTTCCTGGTAGGATACCCAGGATGAGTACTAAACTAATTGGTTTAGACATACGAATGTCAGTTACACCTTTGAGAATTAAATCTAAGGTGTGTTGAAGACGAATGATAAAATTGTCATTCAACCTGGATTTCTTCTTTTGTTCAATATGACCTTTTGAGTTACAAAAGAGACATATCTTCTGATCACATGAGTGATCAAAGGGAACCGACTCAACATCATCGCTGGGAGCCTTCTTCTTCCATGTGGTGTGGATATTCCTTGGTTTGAGGAAGACACAGGCACATCCCTTTTAACATGAAACAGAAGCAGTTGGTATAGTGGACTCTTTGGAACATTCTTGAATAGAGAGTTTATTCAAAATACGTTCAGTTTCCAAAGTATCCTTTTTGAGTTTTCCCTCATGCAAGGTCTGTGAAGGACAGATAGAGGCCTTTTCCTCACAGAGGATTTTTAGGAGAGAGTCACGTTCATTTACCATACCAACAAGAATATTGACTTTGTGTTTTAACCGGTTGACATCATCAGCCCGGATTCTAAAGAGTTTTAGAATCACTGCACTCTCTTTGGATGCATTCCTTTCATCTTCAAAGTCAGACACATCAGAAAGGTGGTCAGGAAAACACTTGCCAATGTACGTATGTTTCCTTGGAACACATGGTTATTCTATATACGAGATTGACAAATCTTTCTCTTTAATAGACATCAAGGAAACAAAACTTTTATTTCTGGTGATACGTTTATCAGAGACAATATCGTCCATCCTCAGATCGCTACATACACATACTTATGAGGTCTTTAATGTGTTTGCCTGCTCTGATACCAATTGAAAATACGGGGGTCTAACAACCACACCCAACAATTCGTTTGGAAATCTGAGAGGACTTACTCCAATACACTTTCTATAGAATCAACTAGACAATCAGACTCAATCTAGAGTAAATTATATCAAAGAGTTTTAATATCTCTGTTTCACAATGTAATCAGCAAATCAAACAGATACAAATCCGAGATCCTGATTATTATGTGAAACAACTTGAACGGTACCAAAGACCAATGTTCAAGTGTCAATCAATATAAACCAACAACCAAAGGTTGAATATTATAATTGATTGATCTTTAACGCATAACCTGTGATATTTCAATTATATAACAAAATATAATGTGGAAAAGAAATAACACAGACACCAGAATTTTGTTAACGAAGAAACCGTAAATGCAGAAAAATCCCGGGACCTAGTCCAGATTGAACACCACACTGTATTAAGCCGCTACAGACTCTAGCCTACTACCAATTAACTTCGGACTGGAATGTAGTTGAACCCTAATCAATCTCACACTGATTCAATGTACAGTTGCGTTCCTTGCGTCTTTGATCCCAGCAGGATACTACGCACTTGATTCCCTTAGATGATCTCACCCACAACTAAGAGTTGCTACGACCCAAAGTCGAAGACTTGATAAACAAATATGTCTCACACATAAAAGTCTATAGGATTGAATAAATCTGTCTCCCACAGAAATACCCAAGAGTATTTGTTCCGTCTTTTGATAAATCAAGGTGAACAGGAACCAATTGATAAATCAGACTTATATTTCCGAAGAACAGCCTAGTATTATCAATCACCTCACAATAATCTAAATCGAATGATGGCGAAACTAGATATTGTGGAATCACAAACGATGAGACGAAGATGTTTGTGATTACTTTTATCTTTCCTATCGGAGAAATTAATCTCGAGTCAATTATTTCAATTGTACTTAATACGATAGAATCGGGCAAGATCAGAACACGTAACTACAAAGAAAATAGTTGGGTCTGGCTTCACAATCCCAATGAAGTCTTTGAAGTCGTTAAGCTACAGGGTCTCGATAGAAACCTAAGGTTAAAGGAGAATCGACTCTAGTTATGCAACTAGTAGCACATGAGAGGTGTGGGGATTAGGTTTCCCAGTTGCTAGAGTTCTCCTTTATATAGTTTTCAAATCAGGGTTTGCAATCCAAGTTACCTTGGTAACAAAGCATTCAATATTCACCGTTAGATGAAAAACCTGATTCATCCAAGCTAATATCTTTCAACTGTTAAATCTAACTTAGCTTGTTACACACAAATGAAATGTACCCTCATTTAGGTTTATGTAACCGTAACCAAACGTGTACACCATGTTGGTTCACAAATAGTTAACCGAGGTTAGCCATATGATCACTCTTATATCAACCTTATTCATCTTAACTATAACTAGTTCAAATGACTCAAATGAAACTAGTTAAAGAACTGTTCAATTGCTATATTCTCATAGAAGTATACAAGAACACAATTGAAGCAAAATCGGTTTGATTCACTCGAATAAATACATGAACATTATAGCCACGGTTTGCAAAGATTGTATTCCTTATTTTATAAATGTTTAGGTCATGTACACAACCGATTTTAGAAAGTAACCACTTAAGTATCCGTACTTAAGTAACCGGATTTGAGTTTATTTTGGTTTTCAAACTTAGCAGAAATTCACGGACGTGAACTTTCAGCCAGTATGCGTTCATGTACGCATACTTTGGTAACTGGTTGAGTTGGTTTTTGATTTCCAAACTCAACAGAAATTCACGGACGTGAACTTCTGCTAGTATGCATACATATACACATACTTAGCCAGTCTCCATCAACCATTTAGTACACACACAAGTATGTATACATTTGGATCCCGGTTTTGGACTTATACACAAATGTGCGAACACACTATATGCTTATATCCAAAGATGGTTACATGATTCTAAGCTCTTTATTTCAATCATTGAAACATTCTTAGAGGATAACAATAGCCGTTTTCACACACTATTAGCATCAAAACAATTTTCAAGATATTGAAATAATCATTATCGAAACATTCCAAGTCTACACCAAATGATTGTATCACACAAACCATGTAAGATGTTACCCGGCAATTTTCTCATGATATGGTCGAAGCGAAAGCTTGTCAACACATATTTTGAGAAATATGTAAGCGAGATAAACTCAACTCGAAATCTCAAATGTGTATATAGAAAACTATATCGTAATACGACTTATGTCTCAATATAGGAGATAGAGTAGAAATAGACTTTCCAAGTGATGGAGGAGTTCAAGTCTCCACATACCTTTTGTCGATGAAGTTCCACAAGCTCCCCTTAGTAGTTCTTCGTCTTCAAATGATGAACGCCGTGAAAACTAAGCTCAACTACACAATCATGTCCTAGTCCGAGACATCTATAAGTAGGCTAGAAATCAAGACTTATAGTTTTGATCACTAACATTGACAAACATGCTTGAGATAGCAACGCATGCGAGTTCGACCGAGCAGTGCTCTAACAGTTATGATATGGAATTTGATCTTGTGTCCACAATGGAAGTTGATCCAAAAACATTGGGTCGACAATGAAAGTTGACACAAAAATTTTTACTGGTTATGATATGTTGTTCTCTAGTTAAGATGATTCATAATATAGCAAACTAATATATTTGAAAAAATATTGATACGGCCGATATTGAGACTCGCAATAGCCTCGAAAGATATAGCAAAGGTAGAGAGATGTGGGATTCGGAAAAGCTAAGGAAAAGTTACACATGGAATATTGAAGACACATACCTCATTATACCAATGTGCTTGACTGATAAGGAAGGTGTTGGTTACCATTGGGTGGTGCTCGCGTTGGTAAAAGGAAAATGGATAGTGTAGAACTCTAGAAGGCGCAATCCGGCTTACAATTGGCAGTATCTTGTGATGATAGTACCACTGACTAAATTGTTGAATGAAGTGGGCCACAAAGATCCAGAGACAGGTGGTGATTGATATGATTTTCAATTGTGTTGTTTTAGTAATTAAGATTCGAACTCTAAGACTTGTGAAGATTAAATTTAAAGATTTAGTAATAAAACGAGAGTCACTGGGTCTAGGATTCCACCGCATTCATAACATAAGGCTCAATTATTTATTCTCAACAATTATCGCTTGATAAATAAAACAATATGGACTCTTATTTTTGCCAAGGTAGATTCTCCAAATATTAGTTATAAATCGTAAGCATGGAACATCAAACATCTAAGCAAGCATGACCCATCTAATAAAATGATAACTAATTTTTTCAAACTATAATTCTATTTTAATTAGTGCAAAAGTCATATAGAAAATAAAATAAATTCACCCATGTATGAAGTTCGGCTTCCTCTGTCGACCCAGTGTAGGGGTCTAGCTTCTCATGATAAAAACACACTCAAAAATATAATTCATAGCTCAAATGGTGTTTTTATTAGAGAAAAATAATTATACAACGAGTTTGCAACGCTTGCTGGGTGTTACAGAGTCCACCGTTATAATGAAATTCAAATGTTGTTGTTCTTTGGTGTTCTTTGTTCTGGTAAAACTACAAATGGAAACTGTCGTAGAAAAACTGTCGCTAAGATGTGAACATGCGACCGTTCATAAACGACAGACCAGAAGTGTTGTCTGTTCTTCTTCTTCTTCTCTGCAGCAGTGGAGAAGTTACTCTGCAACTCTCGATTCTCTCCCCAAAACTCTCGATATCCCCTGTATGCTTCCTCAACTGCCTTTTTATACTTGATAGCATCCAAATCTTCTCGGTTTAATGCAAAATATCCTTTCTTCAATTCATTATTCTCTACTGCCATTACACGGGTATTATTTCCTTGTTAATCTTCTTCTCGTGACTGCAGCAGTCCACACACTCCAAACTCAATGCTACACGTCTCTTGGTCACGCCCAAATCGCTAAATACACATGAAAACTTTCCGAAACCAACCCAACAGAATTCCGCGTATTGCTCTAACCTCTGGTTCATGGTATGTCCACGTAACTACCTCTTCAATCGATTCCAGGGCACATACATTCCCTGTTTTGATGAAACAGGTCATTTGCCAACTAATTCTAACTAGATGTCCGATTAAATCTCAGCCGAACGACTTCACAAATGTACGCAGATAAATAACCAAAAACCCGTGAACCCTGATTTCTTTAAACCCAATTATCCAACCAATTCTGAACGAATCCAAGACCATTACCATCCCTGTTTACCCTTAAAAGGCCCACAGGATTAAATCCAGCGTTTGAATCCCACTAATTCTTGGTTAAATCTCGAATCCTAATTTGAACTGTGCTGCAACCATTTTTCCCGCCAATTTGCTTTTCTATCTGTTTGCTTCAAATCACCATTCTAGACAATTTTAATCCAATCAAGCGATCATACCAGTCCTGTTTAGGTTTAAGGAAGATGCCTATTCAATTTCAGCGCTTTAGTCTCACTCGAACACCTCCAAAAGCCAAACCCTAATTTTGCCACCATTTTTCCCGCCAAAACTGAAATTTGAATTGTTGAAGATGAAGTGCCCTGATCCAAAACAGCGGTGCCTTTAACAGTTGACTGGAAATAGTAAAAAAGGGTGTCCCTTAGTAATTGAGGTGTCCCTTAACCAACATTGAGAGTTCGAATAACATTTGTCCTCCGGGTGCAAATAACATTTTTTTCGAGCCAATTCTCCACAAGAGCTTATTCTTCCAAAAACAACTAAAACAGATTTATTAGAGAAATAATGAGTCCTAGCTAATGTATTTATGGTTAAAATGCGTCGCACTTTCGTGCTCATCAGTGATATAGAGACAAGGTTTTCAAACTACATTGTACCAGCACAAGATGGATGTGATTGTGTAATGCACACTTGCATGTACTTGAAGAATTCGGTAAAGCGTGGAAACTGTGAAAACCTATCTGAAATCACTAACTTAAATGAGAAGTTGAATAAGAAGAGAGTGAAGATTGCAGCAAGAATCTTGGCAGAATTGGGTGCATGGAAGAGACCGGAACAACTTCCTGATTCAGCTTCTGACTCTATTGAAGAAATAATCCAATTGCAAGACTCAGTTGAACCATTTGAGTGAGTTTGATGTCATAGTCTGTTCATGGTATGTAAAGAAAATCTAACTGTAGTTTTAAAAATATCTATCTTAGTAAGTAAATCTAATTGTAGGTCTGATTATGAATGTATTATTATGAACCATTTTGAATGTATTATTATGAACGTATTTTTGGTCTGATTATGAATGAATGTTACAGGTATGTATAGCTTGAAAAGTTTACTAGCAAATACAGATAGAACCATGCAATATTTTTTGTTTGTTTTGTGTGTCAACAATCAAAGTTGATCCAATTAAGTTGGAACCCAAGAAAAATGTTTCCAGACTATAGTGTCAACAACCAAAGTTGATCCATTTAAGGTGGATCAACAATGGAAGTTGATCCACAAAAAAATCAACAACTGCAGTTGATACCATTTATATAAGTATGTTTCCTATAAAATCAATAATCCTGGAACCTGCAAACTGATATATACTTAAGAAACAAAAGAATAAAATTCATAACAACAAATAAGAATGTATGTCATTAATAAAAATAACAAGTCCAAACCAAAAAAGCATAAAAAAGAAAAAGAAACACGAACTAGTCAGAAACCTAAAACAAGTTGTTCAGAATATGAAAACACCACAAAAACTTCTGAACAACATCCTCTTCAAGAAGTTGACCATCCTGGAATGAGACTTCTTGCCAAACGTTGGTGCACGAGGAGCTAAAGGAGCTCTGCGACATGTTCGACGGTTGTGAAAGGTGAGCATCCCACATTGGCCACACTTCTTTTTCTTGCGCACCTTTTCACGATGACCCCTATACCTACAGAATTATCCTTCCATCTTGTCCTCGAACACCATTGGGAGGCAAAACATACCCATTTTCATTAATTCCAGGTGGCTTCTCAGAGTCCGGAATAAGATATATGGGTCGAGAGTACAACCTTCTATAGTAGTCAGAAGTATAATAAGGGCTGATGTACTTGTACGGTTCATCATTTCCAATCTGCAACATTGCTTTCATTGCATGAGTGCAAGGAAAGCTATGTTTTTGCCACCATTTGCAGCTGCAAGTTCTAGAATCCAAGTCGACAGTATGCTTTCCTGTTAGAGAAATGATCTCAAATACTTTCTCACTTGATCTCCGAAACTTGTATGAACGGCAGTCAGTTATCCTCTTGTTAAACCTTGCTTGCATACAAGGAGTGATCCTTGTAGTCCACTTGTTATACTCCAATAACCTCTTGTAATTCTGCTCCATTACCTTAGCACGAATAACATCGACAATCTCAAGTGCTGGAAGCGGCTTATCATGCTTAATAACGTTATTAAAACTCCCAGCAATATTAGATGTGTTCTCACCCCACCTTTCTCCTAGAAATGCATGAGCAACCCAATTTTCGAATGAAATCTTTATCATCCAAGCAATCACTGAATCCAACTTTAGATTACTCACACTCTTCGCAGCAACATAAAATTTTTCCTTTGTTAATGCAGTGTAGCACTCTTCGAATAACTTGACTGCAGTTTGTCTACTCTTGCCATTTGGAACAGGAATATTTCCTTTCATATGGTACAAACAATACGAATGGTGAGCATTTGAGAATATTTCAGGCACATGCTTCAAAAGGCCGATTCCACAATCTGATATGATGGTCAGTGGACGATCTTCACGAATAATACCCTTCAAATTGGTTAAGAACCATTGCCAAATCTCACAATTTTCACAAGGAACAATTCCAAATGCAACTGGATAGATCTCTACAAAAACCAAAAAACAAAAATAAGTGACCAAAAACTGGAATACAATAACAACTTATGGTATCAACAACAAAGATGAAAACATAAAAAAAAAAAAAAAAAAAAAAAAAAAATCACGTGATGCAGTATCTTCCACACAAAGGAGTATGGTGAAGTTCCAGTCGAACTTCTTGGCGCAATTCGGTATGCCCATAATGCCATAGGTAGTTTCTCGTGTCAGGTTCTTGGATTGGCATGTATTGTTCGACTAAGGATATTGATCAAAGTCTTATTCGTGCTTTCTGCTTGCCCATTCCTTGCGAATAGTACGACATAGAGAGTATCTGTTTGACACCATACTCCTGGAGCAACTTAGTTACGTGCTTGTTAGCAAAAGGAGTACCATTGTGTGTGATGATGTGTTTAGGAACTCAAGATATGCATATGATGTACTGTTTGATGAATGTCGTGATAGTGATACCAGTAGTGCTTCGAAGAGGAATGGCTTCGACCCATTTGTTGAGTATTCAGTCGTTGTAATAGTGTATTCATGTTGCTTTGACGATGCAGGATTAATTTTACCAATGATGTCCAGTCCCAGCTGTATAAGGGCCATGTACTACTCACAGAATGTAATGGAAGGTAAGGAGTATGAATGAGGTTATCATAAAGTTGGCATTGATGATGTTTCTGAACATAGGTTGATGCGTCATCTTCCATGGTCGGCAAATAGTAAATCTCGTGAATTTGGAGAAATAACTTTCTCTTTCCTTGATGTTCTCCTTCATGCATTTCATGTTATGTAAGCATCTTAGCATATTTCCTCCAAAACTCTTGCGATATAGAATTCCATCGTGAAAAACAAATCTCTTAGATTTTTGAGTCAGCCAGATTGCTTATTTCTTCTCTGATGGTAGGTCGTTATCACGAAGGTGTTTGATGTAATGATCTTTCCAGTCCCCAGTGTGGTGAATTATCAGAGCTTCTAGTTTATTTAACGGCATTTGACAGTTCAAGCATGATCTTTGCAGTATCCTCGAATGAGTCTCCATGGTGGGCCAATAATATTCAAGGCGCTGAAGTCGCCTGTAGAGAGTTATCACCAACGAAATACAACAACCATGTTTCTTTTTTGATAACTGAGACTTCTGGAAACTCTCTGGGTATGTCTTCATGTAGCATGGTAACGTCTTCTCCTGGAAAAGTTGCGAGTAATTTTGCAATTGCTTGTCCTTTGATCGCCTTGGGAAAGATATGTGTTATATCAGACTCTGACAACGGTAGCAACCACGTTGCAGGTTTTACTACCAAAGCTGGTTTGGATAATAGATTTTTTATTGGATCTGCTTTAGCGACCAATATGACTTTGTTTGACAGCAAATAGTGTCTGAACTTCTGAATGGCATGAACCAGTGCTAGACATGCTCTCTCAACTTTAGGGTATCTGAAATCTGCATCTCTCAAGGTGCGACTGAAATAATAAATTGGACGTTCGACTCCTTCATCATCTTCTTGAGCGAGAAGTGCTCCAACAGTGATCTCGCTAAATGCAGTGTAAAGGAATAGTAGTCGTCCTTGCACATGAGGTTTCATGACAGCGGGTGACAACAATATTTGTTGTATCTTCTGGGAAGCCTCTTGTTAACTGGATGTCCAGGTGAAACTTGCTCCTTTCTTAAATAGTAGGGTTAACGAAGTAATGACTTGAGCCAATCCAGGAATAAAACGTCGGATGTAGTTTACCTTACCCATGAAGCTCTGGAGTTCTTACAGAGAATGGTCCTTTTCCAAATCCCTTTGGATGAATTATGGTGGTTCCAGAACCCACAACCTACTACCGTTGACCCTAGAATTCTTATCCAGAGTATCGGCTGCAGAATTTGCAATACTTTTAACAAAAGTACAACACCAAGAATAAAAATTATTCAATAGAAATTGGCACTCCTGGACAACAATATTTGTTTTCTGGTTAATCACACTTAAAACTACCACTTATGGCATTCATTACAATTTTATTATCTCTCTTTAGATGCAGACTGGTAACTCCTTGACCTGTAGCCCATAAGATTGATTTTAATGCAACTAATGTTTCTCCTTGTTCCTCATCCACTGCTTTTGAAATCTCCCCTTTTGTACCTTCAAAATTTCTTGCAGTATTTCTAATGATTAGTCTTATACCTATTGGAAAATTCTCATTAATAAAAGAGACGTCAGAATTTATTTTAACATCATACTTTATATGCGGATTCCATCTCTGCACCAAAAGGTCGGATTGACCAGGAGACTGCCTTCTCAAAAAGTACATAGGGATGATTCCCAATCATTAATACACTACTTTAAATATTGAAAAAATTCACCTGGTCTGAACTACATTCTATCAAAGACAATAAAGCATCTTAATTTACAGATGTGACACAAAATACATGCTACAAACCTGATTTTCTCCTGCATTATCCACTCACCAAAGTTTCTTAGATGTAAACAAATTGCTTAGCCACTCATTGTAATTCACAGAAATTAAAGAGATGGCTAAGTTATTATCCATTGCAAACCAAATTCGTTTTGCCACTTCACAATGAATAAACGGATGATGCATATTCTCATCATGGATTCCACATAGAGGACAAACAGTTTCAATGTTATAAAAAAATATACTAATTTTGTTTCTAGTTGGTAAACTTTGATGAATACACTTCCACCAAAAGTGTAAAAATTTTGGCTGTAATTGCACTCTCCAGTCATATGTAGCTGATTTTACATATTTCAGTCACAACATCATTAGGAAATAAAAGGGTTATTTTGTTTTTGGTACTCAAGTTTTGACCAACTTTGCTGTTTGGTCTAACATTTGTCCAGCTTGGCGTTTGGTACTTAGAAAAAACGTTGACCCGTGTTGACTTGGCTAAAGCTTGACTTCCGTTGGATAATTATTATAACAAGTAAATAAAATCCAATTACTACTCTGGTTTACTGTTTTTCCCTTTTACTTTACCAAAAAAGTCTCTCCAACTCCCAAATTCATTTTCAACTTCACTTCTTCCGCCTCCACAAACCCACAAATCTGCATAACCTTATTCACAACACCGGTAGGAATTCTTCTCCTCTCTCTACTATAACTCTCTGCTACTGCCATCGATTCTTTAGAATCTGCTCTATTTTCTTTTTAGAGACGAATTGGTTTAATTATGGAACAATTTGTGTTTAGTAAGGGTTTTGATGTTTTGATTACATTAGGGTTTCGGTTCATCTTTGGGTTTCAATTTTGGTTCATAACAGGATTTATGCAATAGGGGTTTCATTGGGTTTCAATTTTGGTCTAAAATCATTTGATTTGGATCTCGAATCAGAATTTTTATGCTTTGGGAGTTGAAATTTTAGGTTTTGATTTTTGATTTGGGGATCTTGAATGTGTTAATCGATTTTCTAAAACGATTATGAGATGGATGATGATGTTCTATTAAAGATTGCAACTGAATTTTATTATGTTCAGAGCATGAGAATTGGTAGTGTTTGTTGTTGAAATGACGAGATGGGTTTCGATTGTTAGTGATGTTCGATGGGGTCGCTGATGATTTCCGGCAATAATCAAAGCTCTTGAGTTGCAAGGGAATGGTGTTTGCTATCGAGAAGTTAATGGCTTGGAAGATTAGAAGAAGATTGATAGTTGTGATGTTGTTGCAATTGTGGAATTGAAACTGGAATCGAAGAAGAAAGTGGAACTGATGCTGTTACTCCTGGTGCAGTGAGGAATTATAGAAGAACTGAAGTTGCATATGTTGCTGTGTGGTTGTGAAATGAGCTAAGACTGTAATGTGACATGGGGATGGTTTGAATTGAATTGACACAGCAAATGCCGTTGAGAAGAGAAGTACTGTGATGGTGATGCCAAAGATGAAATCAGTAGAGTTTGATGCTCAAGGTTGGGAAGAATGGTTTGTTGATGTTGCAATGGATCTTACTGCTGCGACTGGAGATTGTATGGCTGAGAGGTTGAGAATGTTGCAGGAATCAAATGTGTGGATTAATGGCTTAAGGCAGAGGCTGGTTTTGGCTTAGGTCTGTGATGCACAATGGTTGTGCTGGTGATGGTGAAGGCACTGGTGGTGAATTGGCCTGAGGCTGTGTAAGAAGTTTTAGATGGTTCCGGTGGTGGTGACTCGTAGGGAATGAGGGTTATGGATCGACTGATCCTGGTGATGCTATGGGATGAATGGCTAGAGGGTTTTATTATACCTTGATGGTGATGATGCGGTAGTTGTAGTGAAAGGGAGAGAAGTAGTGGTGGTGGCGGTGAGCCGGTGGCAGTGATGGGATGGATAGAGCTGGAGGAAACATCCTGTGAAGAACAATCATGAGAGAAAAAAATATCATGTTTTTCTACTGTTGCCAAACTTTACTCCCTTTTGGTTTAAAATTAAGGGTAAACTAGTAAATCGTTTAATTATTAGATTTTATATTAATTTTAAATAAAAGCCAAACGGAAGTCAAGAGTCAACGTGGGTCAACGTCTTTTCCAAGTACCAAACGCCAAGCTGGACAAATGTTAGACCAAACAGCAAAGTTGGTCAAAACCTGAGTACCAAAAACAAAATAACCCATAAAACATTTAATATACTAACAGAAGTTCTCATTTCAGTACTAACAAAAGTTGAAGGCAAAGTAGTACTAATAATTTGTACCCATTAGCAATTCCCAACAACACTGCTTTTTAATTATAGCTAGACCTGACGAATACTCTTTGTATCCAAGATCCACTGGGACTCACCTCATCGGATAAAGGGTCACAGTTAGGGAAGTAAATATTCGATTAGGTTTAGGTGGTCATTCATTAGTTATAAATAAAATTAATAATATGATTTCAGGTGAATTTTCTCTGTTGTGGTTAAAAGCTGAATCAAGCTCTCTTCCTAGAGCTTCAGGCTCCACGTGAGAAATTTCGACCAATATGAATCTTAGGTTTTGAGAACTTTTCGTTGGGTTTTTTTTTTTTGGTTTTCTTTTTTTCCTGCATACGAATTCAGCACGATGGATGACAAGCAAATAGCTAAGGTATAAACTTTTTTTTGGGAACCCTAATTTCTATTCCTTTTTTCGTTTAGGGCCTCATATTCTCACTGTTTAGACTTCTCTTCTGATTCGCAATTAAATTTGTTTTCTCCTTTTGTTTTATTTTATAGTGGCGTTTCTTTAAAGTATTTTGTTGCCGATTCATGATATGGGCAATAAGTTATCAGGTATGGATGCTTTTACTGGTTCTTTGTTTGTTTCTCACCAATTTTCTCTTTTATTCAAGATGTTTTTTTTACCGATATACATGATGTTTTGTACCAGAGGTTTTTGCTAGGGTTTCACAGGCTCACAACGCTTTCTTTGATAGGAAAAGTGGAATCACTTGTCACTGTGAATCAACAAATAAATATTGTTTGTTTATTTGAATCACAGTCTGTTTCTTGGTACGCAAACACGTCTTTATGTGTGCTTTTCTTTTGAGTGATTTTATAAATCCTATAACATCTATGTTGCAGGTGATATAGTATAGGTGATGATCCCATGTTGGAGTTCGTGCAATGGAATCATCATCACATGAATCATCATGGCCATTATGGAGATACAATTAAGTAGAAGCAAAGCTTAAAAAACGAGCTCAAAAAGTGGTGGTAGAAAACAACCGTGATTGTAATAGGATAGTCAAGTCAAATAAGTTTGACTTGACTTAGATCAGTTGAGTCAGTCTTAGTTTTCTGAGTCAGTTGTTCTGTTTTCAGACAACTTAAATGTTATGTAATAAATATGTTTGAATGCTGTCTGTTTTGGCATACATTGTTTTCTCTGCAATACAATTCTTCTTCCTTGTCTTGTGTTCATCACTACTTTCAATTCATCTTGATTATCATGAGAACATAAGAATTCTCATGGTATCAGACTAGTTTTCGATCCTCTTTCAAACCTTAATAATTTTTCTCAATAATTTTTGGGTGATTCAATCAATTCAGGGTAATATCAGTACAACAATTTTTCCCACAAATCAAATTTTTTTTAAGGTTCTTACAAGATTTATATGGTAACAACTCGAAGATCTAAATACACAAACGGAAATAACAACAGCATCATCAATAGCAACAATACAAACAATTTCTTGTCTTCAGATCTGGAAATTCTTCAATCAAGTCAAAATTCTAATACAATGGCTTCCGCTGGTAATCCTTGTACTCTACCTTTTACAAATATTTCAAACTTTGTTTCAATGAAGCTTGACTCAACCAATTTTCTGCTTTGGCGAGATCAATTTAAGGGAGTTTTGTTCTCCTACGATCTTTATGGATATGTTAATGGTGATATCATTGAACCACCACAGAAAGTTATATTAGATGGACAGATTTCTTGGAGAAGATTGGATAGATTTGTGTCAACTTGTTTAAAATCAACCTTTACTCCAACAGTTAGTGGTGATGTTCTTGGATTATCTACTGCTAAAGAAATTTGGGACTTTCTTGAGCAAAGTTTTAAAACACAATTTATTGCTAGAAAAAGCATGTTAAGAACTAAATTGAATAGTCTTAAGAAGGGGAACATGTCTATTGTTCAATATCTACAAAAGATCAAGTCCATAGCAGATTCTGTAGCAGCTATTGGTGAGAAAGTTAGTGATGAAGATCTTATGATGTTTGTTGAATGGGTTAGGAAGTGAATATGATGTCTTTGGTGTTTCATCACAGAACAGAGAGAAACCTTATTCTTTTGGAGAAGTTAAGGCTAGATTACTTTCTCATGAGCAATTTCTTGCTGAGAGACATCAATAACTCCGATGTTTATGATGATCAAAATTCAGCATTTTATGCCAGAAATGGACAATCTACTTATAATAACAATAGAAAAAATTGTGGAAATAACAAAAATGGAACTGGTGGACCTTATAAGAACAACCAATATCAACATGGGTCTAGCTCGGGTTCTTCAAATACTTCATATCAAAATGGGTCTACTTCAAATGACAATGGTGATACAAGACCTTATATGGATTTCTCAAAGGTATTCTGTCAAATATGTAAGAAGAATGGTCATATGGCATCTAGGTGTTTCTTTAGATATCATCCACCTCCAACTGGGAAGTCTACTGGTTCTTCACAAGCTTATTATGCAACTTCAGATGTTCAGCAAAGTTATCAGCAACCATTAGCACCTTCTTCTGGTACTCATCAAGTCTTTACAAGTTTGAATGTTAATAGCTCTGCAGTTAATGATGATCATTCTTCAAGTACTATGTGGATATCTGATAGTGGAGCTTCAGCACATATGACTGGTGATAGATCCATTCTTACATATACTTCCAACTTCAAAGGAAAGGAGCATGTGGTTATTGGAAATGGTAAGACTCTATCCTAGGGATGGTCATGGGGCGGGTATGGGGTGGGTATGCCAATCCCAGTCACTGCCCCGTACGTAAAAAAAATACCCATACCCTCCCCATTACCCACATGAATTGGGGCGGGGCGGGTATGGGGAATACCCGTATGGGGCGGGTTTTCCATGGGTTACCCGTAACACGTTGTTAATACATATATGTATTTATGATCAAAACTTAAACAAAAATAATAACATAAGAATAATGCATTTTAAAATTTAAAATTCAGAAATTCATCTTAAAGTAAACAAAAGAATCTATAAATGACTTTTTAGTTTTGCTACTCTTTCCTTTCTCATTCTATCTTCGTCCATGTTAACCATTGCATTATCTGTATCGTTTTCACTATTTTAACTTTTAGAGAATGTGTCTGATCACAACAAAGAAGCGAAAGCGATGAATATACAAGAACGATCAAGAATATAATAAATGAAAGAAGTGGTAGAAGTATAAAAATAAATGAAAGAAAGCTTGACTAAGTGATAGAAGTATAAAAATTCGATAAAAATTCTAGCATAAAAGTCTAAACCCTTATAATATGAAAGCTACGGGGCGGGTATGGGGCGGGGACCTTGAATCCCATCCCCACCCCATCCCCGTAGCTTAGGTTTCGGGTATTACCCATACCCGACCCCATCCCCATTTATGCGGGTAAAACCCTACCCAAACGAGGCGGGTACCCACCGGGATGGGTTTGGGTGGGGAAAATGACCATCCCTACTCTATCCATCTCACTTACTGGCAGTTCAAACATTCAAACACCAACAACTAGTTTTGTGTTAGATAAAGTTTTACATGTGCCTGATATGAAACATAACTTACTGTCAGTAGCTAAGTTTACTAAGGATAATGTTTGTTATTTCACATTTGATCCTTTTGGCTATGAGATAAGAGGCTTGTAGAATCATGTGTTGTTAGCTAAGGGACAAATGGTCAACAATTTATATTTAATATCTACACCTAATGTAGTATGCCTTTCCATCTCTAGTTGCATCTCCTGACTTATGGCATAGTAGGTTAGGCCATCCTTCATCAAAAATAGTTCATCAACTGCATACTGATAAATTGATTGTGTTAAATTCTGCTCAAAAAGATACTCTTTCCCATCCTTGTCAACTAGCTAAAAGTAAAAGACTTACATTTCATGCTTCTACTTCACATACAACTTCTCCACTTGCTTTAATTCATTGTGATGAATGGGGTCATGATCATGTGTCTTTTTTATCTGGACATAGATATTATGTTTTGTTTGTTGATGATTTTAGTAGATTTCATTGGATTTATCCAATGCAAGCTAAATCTGAAGCCTTACAATGTTTTCAGCATTTCAAAACTCTTACTGAAAATTTATTTAATGCCAAAATTATTTACTTTCAAACTGATGGTGCTAGTGAGTTGGTTAAAGGTTCCTTTAAGCTGTTTTTGGAGTCTTGTGGTATTAAATTGAGAATTTCTTGTCCTAAAACACCAGAGCAAAATGGTCTGGCTGAAAGAAAACATAGGCATATTTCTTGTCCTAACAACCACCTGGATTTGAGAGTGCTGAATTTCCACACAAAGTTTGCAAATTGAAAAAGAGTCTTTATGGATTAAAACAAGCTCAAGGGCTTGGTTTGAAAAATTTAGTGCTTCCTTGCTCTCTTATGGATTTATGAGAACTGTCTCTGACTACTCTATGTTTGTTTATAGTGCTGGTTCAGAAATGATGATTTTACTTCTTTATGTTGATGATATTATACTTACTGGTTCTTCTAAAGCATTACTTGCTCATTTGATTAAACATCTAAGTGCTGCTTTTGCAATCAAGGAATTAGGGGATTTATATTTTTTCTTGGGCATAGAAGCTACTAGACACTCTGACAGTATTTTACTTACACAAAAGAAGTATACTTTGGAATTGTTGGAAAAAGCACAAATGCTAGAATGCAATCCTTGTAGCATACCAGTTGCTAAGGGTCCTAGAGTTTCCATTTCTGATGGTGTTTTATTATTTAATGCATTTGAATATAGGACTATAGTTGGTATGCTTCAGTATTTGTGTTTGACAAGACCTGACATATGTTTTGGGGTTAATCATGTGAGTCAGTACATGCATGCTCCTACAGATGTTCACATGCTACTAGTTAAAATAATATTGAGATATTTGAAGGGTTCTATTGGTGTTGGTATAACAATGAGAAAAGGTGAATTTGTTCATTGACAACATACACTGATTCTGATTGGGGTAACTGCCCTGAAACAGCAAGATCTACTTGTGGTTATGCCATTTTTCTGGGTTCTTCTTTGGTTTCTTGGTCTAGCAAAAAGCAACCAACTGTTTCTAGGTCTACAGCTGAGGCAGGGTATAAATGTCTGTCAGTTGCTACTGATGAGTTGGAATGGCTTTCATCAGTTCTTTCTGAATTACATATTCCATTAGCACAGCCAATTACTTTGTATTGTGACAATACATGTGTTACTTATTTATCAGCTAACCATGTATCTCATTCCAGGGCCAAACATATAAAGATACATTACCATGTTGTCGGAGAATTGATCACCAGTGGTTTCTTATCAGTCCAACACATTGCTTCAGAAAACCAGTTAGCTGATCTTTTTACTAAGGGACTATGTGCACCAGTTTTCAGTTCTCTGCTACAACAACTATTATGTATAACTGCTTCACCAACTACTGCTTCTACTTCTGCTACTGATGAAGACTTTACTGCTGTTATATCTACTACTTCTACTCCATCTTTGGACTGTGCTCCATATCATACAAGACATATTTATATTTGAATGCTTTGCTGCTGTTAGATGTTTTTCATTGATCTGTATAGAGTTAGAGTAATAGGATAGTCAAGTCAAATAAGTTTTTAGATCAGTTGAGTCAGTCTTAGTTTTCTGAGTCAGTTGTTCTGTTTTCAGACAACTTAAATGTTCTGTAATAAATATGTCTGAATGCTGTCTGTTTTGGCATACATTGTTTTCTCTGCAATACAATTCTTCTTCCTTGTCTTGTGTTCATCTTTGATTACTTTCAATTTATCTTGATTATCATGAGAACATAAGAATTCTCAGATTGGCTATTGTTATTAAAGAGTACAAAACAGTGTTATCAAGACCTTGGATCGAGTAAGATAACCATAGGGACTGCACCAGAATGACCATAATAAAGAGGAATTATAAGATCAAAAGTTTCGTAAGACCATGGATGGGGTTCTTTGAATTATGAGGGACTTTAGTCGCATTATTGATGCTCTTCCATACCTTGGGTGTCTTGGTGTGGGTATACAAAAGAAACACATGAAGATGATTGCTGAAAAATGGCTTGAAGAGCACCGACAAGTAAGAAGACTTCAACCGGTATTAGTCACAGCGTGCAGTTACAAAAGCTAACCTTCTTTCGTATCTCTCCAGTTACCAACCGATATTCGGTACATTAAAGAGGACAGTGATTTACTTGAGAGACACGGAAGAGACTTCCACCGAACAAGGGAAAGATTGATTGGCAAAATGTGGATGCTTACAGACGGAAAAAATGTGGATGCTTATGGATGAATATGTTGCAGCAAAAGCTCAACCTTTTTGAAAGAGGAACACATTTGGGATTGATTGTGACGAGTTTATATCATTTTTTATGAACCGACTTTACGTTTATTCATCTAGAGGTATCATTTTTTTCTGTCAGTCACGTTGTTTCTTAATGCACTCTAAATTTGATATATTCATGTATGGTAAACGAGGCTTGAAGAGGGTTAGAACAAATTCTTAGGATTTTAGATTTGATTATTTTTAGTTCATTTCATTATTCACTGTTTTTAACTCTAGCATACTACTTTTAGCATTATCATTTTTAGCATCTTATTATTCTAATTACCTACTTTTTAGTACTCCTTCAGTCCTAAATTAAGAGTCCGCTTTGACTAAGTCAAGATATTAAGGAAATCCTATAAATTGTCATGACTAGCCCTTGACTAGCCTATTTAATGTTATATTATTACCAAAACTAAATTATTAGTGTTAAAATAAGTAGAAGTTTATTAGGAATTTTATAACTATTCATAAATGTTTTTATTTAAAAAAAAGGAATGACAATTAATACAAAGATATTGAGTAAGTTTTTTCCATAAATATGGTGATATTATTTAAGATCTGGATATTAAAAATGATTTTATGATTATAAAAATAAAGGGTATATTTGATAGTTTAAGGGAAAAGTATGTCTATAAACAGAGCGGACAGATAAAAATGGACATACCAAAGTAGAAATTAGGACAGATAAAAACGGACAGAGGGAGTATATTTTTTCATATTCGTATCCCAAAAAATTCACTAGCAACGAAACATATTTTTCTCTGCAAAATATCTAAGTTCGTGTAACGCACGGACGCAACACCTAGTTTAAGTAAAGGATAGGTTAGTCATGTCCAAACTTCAGGACACCTGGATAAATGGCCTAAGCAGAAAAAGGAGTATACCCAAAAAATAGTTCCAACTATGTGACCAAACAAACCCAGCCTTTTATGCTAATTGATTTGGGCAAAACACCCCAATACCACACATTTCGCAGTCATTATTGATCCCTGCCAGTAGGTATTGAAAGCGTGAAGCGGAGCGTGAAGCGTTTTTCATTTTTAGGAAGCGATGTGTATGTCGAAGCGTGAAGCGTCGCTTCATGGTTGATGTTTGAAGCGGATGTTTTCTTATAAATAAATTATTCGTAACTAGTAATTATAAATTTATTAGGAAGATAATATCTATATAAATTTTATATAAGTCTAATTTTTATCAAAAACAAAGCGTGTGTACACCAGTTCAACCTACTCCAGGCTAGTGGGAGGTGGGGGTGTTGAATTCCCCCTTAAAACATTCATATTTTTCTTTTAAAAGCTTTAAAAATTAGGCGAAATTTTTAAAGCTTCATGAAAGATGCACTTCACATGACCTCTTCGAAACGAAATGCTGAAATTTGAAGCGAACTCTGAAGCGAAGCGTAAGCTTCATGAAAGATGCGCTTCACATGACCGCTTCAGAGCGAAATGCTAAAATTTGAAGCGAAGCGTACGCTTTTAAAAACCAGGGCTGCCACCCCTAAGCATGGAAAAGGAAGGAATGAGGTCTAAGCAGGCATGAGGTTCTCAAGAAGGGAATGGTTCCACTCCGTTTTTGGTTATCCCAGCCAGGTAGATAGAAATTGAAAACAAAGATCCCAGATTCGTCTATATCTAATGAAGATAAACGCACACATGTTTGGAAAATATAATAAGTAATAAAAACAGTTTCTCATCTCTACTGATTCAGAATAACAAAACTTAGGAGAATCTTTGATGTCAATCCTTCCTCTTTATCCTACGACTTGAGAATGAAACACAAAAAGGACATCTTGATATTTAAGAAGCACTATCATCATAAAAGCTAAAAACCTCCCACAAGCAACAATTATAGTCAGGTTGTTTAAGCAGCAGCACCCTTGCCCTTCTTCTTTTGTAGCTTCTTCATGTAAAATTCAAGCTCCTTCCCTTCCAAGATGTACCTGAATAAATTCCCAAACCATTTAGATGAGTGCACTGGTTAACATGTTATCTATAGGAGGAATTTACCAAAACAAAAAAGTTGAGGGTTTTCTTCAATGCAACTTACCCATCAGCTCTACCACATTGTCCAGGGCGAGATGAAATGCAGGCCAATAGTCTGCCTCCACTAAACTGCTCTTCAATATGAGGGTCAAGTTTGTGATCCACCTGACGCTTCTCAGTTTTCCTGATTACATGGTTACTCTTCTTTGCTTCTTCTGCTGCAGCAGCATCTCCCTCCTGCAAATTTTGAATAGAAAGATACAAAAATTAGTTGTCTTTTAAATTTGACACACCTAAGAACGCCATACAAAGGACAAAAGCCCAAGAAAAAATTTAATACTGAAACAAAATTATAGATGCACAATTGCATTTCATGATATACAACTAACAGAAACATAAGATGTTACCTCAGTGGTTTCCTTCTTGGCAGCAGCAGTCTTTTTCTTCCTTCCAATGTCAAGACCATAGTGCTGAAGGTACCATTGCTTGAAAGGAGCAGCATCAACTTGAACAATAGCGCTCTTCACTAATGTCTGCGTCCTGACAAGCTCATTGTTCGATGCATTGTAAACGACATCAAGAATACGGGTCTTACGAGTAACGGTTTCACTTCCCCATGAGTAATTTCCAGTATCCAATCGAAGTGCCCTCCACTTTACATTACCTCCTCTAACACGTACTCTCCTCACTGTCTTGTTGCTTGACAGCTTGGTGTTAGCGGGCTGACGACCAAGCTCGTACCTAGAAGAACCAACAAAATTGAACATCAAGCAAACTTCCAAACAATAGCATTTACGATAAAGAGTACATAGATGTTGTGAATGACAAATCTTTCTTATACAAATCCCTTATGAACATTCCAAAACATTGAGGTCAAGTACAACAATTCAAATTAAAGGCAATCGAACATAAGCAAAATATATCACTGATGCATATCAAATGCTACAAAAATCCCAGTAATCACTAGAACATTTTCAAGATAAACCAAATTACTGGATAAACGAAAGCAATGATAGAGGGAAACTCCAGGGACAAAAGAATTAAAATTATATTGTGCTATAGGCAATCCATATCAATTGATATAGTTTAATACAAGGAAAAGGACTGCTAAAGATCGTACTAGTAATTTACCATGGTTAACCAAAAACTTTTTCCAAAATAAACATTGAAAAAAAATAGGGTAAGCAAAGAAAACTAGTTCAAGTGTACAATCTCAGTCGAAAGATGGTGATATTTGTTATGATAATCACATATACATCAGGAAATAGGACAATAATTCATCATCGATTGTACTAATCATGAACCAAAAATCATGAACCAAAAAATTTACAAAGAGTAAAAGACTCAAAACCTAATAATAAAAATTAAACCCTTCGCTTGAGTGACTCAGCTTCCTATAAACACTACTAAACTTGAGAAAGCTAAACCAGCAAATCGATCTCAAATACATAGCTTAGAGAAAGCAAATATATAAATATACATCTAGGTTTAAGATTACATCAACTAATAAATCAGATTTACATCTACGATATCAGATCAGCATCAGAAAGATATGCGAGTACTATGTAGAACAACAAACTCGCATACCGAACTTTGTATCTAACCATTTTTGAATCGATAAGAAAATGAATCTATACACAAGTAAAGAAAGCTTACTTTCGCTTCTTCCTCCATGCCTTTTTCTTTCCTCCTGTAGCGCGCCTCTTGTGCATAGAATCTCGAGAGATACCTGAAAGTTGAAAAGATAAGAAGAATCCATTAGAAACAAAGACGAGTATTGATTTGATGAGACTAAGGAAGGATGATTCTTCAAAAACATAGAGATTTAGGAGGGGAATTCATACCCATCTTGGCTGAACGGCGGAAGAACTAGTTGTTTCTGTTTCCTTCAGCTCCTTTCACTCTCTCTACCTACAATATAATCCTTTTCATTTAAAACCCTAACATTCAGGAGGGTATTTTCGTCTATTACTATCTGTTGAAGGCACCTTTAGTTCAGTGAGGAGCGGACTTCAGCCTATCCTTTGGTTCCACGTAGAGCTGCACATGGGTCGGGCGGGTCGGGTTTTAGCTAATATCAACCCCGCACCCACAAACAACGGATTTTTATTTTCATAACTAACCCCGCACCCACAAACAGCGGGCGGGTATTTTACCCGCCCACTAAGAGTTGGGCGGATTTGGGTTTAAACCTGCTTAAACCCGTTTCAGATTGTAGTTCAATATTTCTGCAAGTTTTTCACCCGTAGTATTTATATCTCTACCTGCTTTATATTCAATAATCATTCACACACATGTTTTAAAGTTTAAACATACTTCTTACTTAAGTTCTTAATTACTTAAAAAAACAAACCATAAACATAAGTCTTCATTGTTAAGCTTGAACGAGTACTAGTGTACAACCAATAAAAATAAGTTTAAACAGTACTACTACTTCAAAGTTTATCAATGGTGAATATTTAGCGGGTTTTTTCGGGCGGGTTTGGGCGGATACAAGCTAATACCAACCTCGCATCCACAAGCAGCGGGTTTTTATTTTCATAACCAACCCCGCACTCACAACGGGCGGGTTCGGATTAAAAACCCACGGGTTTTGTGGATGCGGGCGGGTTCGGGTAAGTTGGGCGGGTCTTGTGCAGCTCTAGTTCCACGCAAGGTTTGAAAAACACCCGTTTTTACCGAAAAAACGACCGTTAAAACGGTTACACCCACATACTGTGGCCATGAGGGTCCCCGAACCCCGTGCCTTTATAATGCCGATAAATAGGAAATAACGGCAGTTTTTTATGACCGTTTTTCAGTTTTCATACACGTTATAACCGTTTTTCTAAAATTAGTTTGAATATTTTTTTCTTCTAAATAACATTTTACTGTGCATTTTTTAGAACTGTTTTCCCGTTATCACGCACGTTATAATCGTGTAAATAACTTTCTTACCATTTTTTTGAGTTTTTTTCTTTCTCTGGATTGAACGCTTAAAACTTCGAATTAAATTTTTTAATTGATACAAGGAAAGTAACTACAGGATTAAAAACTTCAAATTTAAAAATCATAGGATTGTTAAACTAGTGTTCATCATTTAAAAAGCTACACGAACCAACTACGACCACCACCTTTTTTTGATTCATTCATGTATTCTTCATTTTCTCGGCGGTTCCTTTCCACATCATAGTCATCGTCGTGGGGTACTGGATATCTTCGTTTGCATAAGTATCATCATCATAATAACCTTCATTATCGTCATCATAACCCCCTTCATTTTCATCATCATTGTTACCTACTTCATTATTGTTATCAATATTATAATCGTTCATATGTTGAACACCATGGTCAGAGCGATCGGAAGTGTAATGAGAATCATATGTTGGATTCGCATTCTCATAACCTTGTGTATTGTCTCCAAATGAAAGATTACCAAAGTCATAAACAAAGTCACTCACTGATAACCTTTCGTATGGGATTTGAACTTTAGGATCATGCCAGTTGTATGGTAGAGGGACATGCTCTGGATTATTAACGGCTTCCTCTTCCAGCATATTTAACCATTGTTCTTCTTGAGGTAAAATCGGTGTTTCGTCTTCCCCCGCTATCCAGTCAAGCATATTGTCATCCCTCAGTAGACTATGAACGTCGTGAACATCAATGTTATGTCGCCTTGCTTTACCTTTAATTCTTTGTTGCTCCAACTTCAAATTGTACTGGACATATACACCAGATCATTTATTCTCTATGAAAGTAAACGATTGCGTAGTTTGGTGTGGATTCTTTCAAACACACTCCAATTCCTCTCTGATCCAGACGATGTATTTGTTTGACTTAATATCTTGTGACGCCCCGACCTAGTCACCTGCTTATCTAATAGGATTACAACCTAAATGAAACATCAAATCTAAATTATTGATTTCAAGAACCATAAATACATAAGCTAATCCCAAGACAAAACTCATACACTCTGATACTTTAAATATAAGAATCTCTCAGATGATATAAATATAATAATGTGTTGTTTTACAGAAACAGAAAGAAATATAAAATAAAAGATTCACAAAATGTATATATTCGATAAAGCTTTAAGCAACATAAACGGATATCTTCGCGCGCACCATTTCTTCTTGTATCTGAAATCTGAAGTGGGAACGAGTGAGCACATCATCCCATAAGGGTGCTCAATGGAAACATATAATCCTCATGTAATCACCAACACGCATCACGAATCTTCTAAAGAAAATACTGTAAACAAATTACACACAACATTGAGCAGAAGATTGCTTCAACTCACTTCCCCAGATATTGCGTCCATAGTGACAATATCCGTGAAAGATCCACCACCGGATGGATCTACGAGAAAAGAATTAAACAACCTAAACGTATGTTATCCCAACCTCGTCTCACTCAATGGAGAAGAAGATGCTAGGAATAACTCCAGTCTCAAATGATAGCAGGAATCCAGGTACCGTAAGATATTAACGTGGAATGCGTGCACCTCATAAATCCCTATGCCACCATCTAAGTCTAGAATATAATAAAGTTTTGATTACTATGATCTGACCCCGCATAGCAGGTTCACAAAGGCCCAATCATTATTCGTAGACCGAAGTCTCCAAATAATAACCATATCCAGTCATGAACCTAGAATTTCTTCCTAAGACAAGGTCATAGTAACCCAGTCATACTACTAAGACTGAACAAACAAGTATGATATGCATAGAGTGATATCCCCAAATAAAATGTAATATATATACTATCTAACTGGGTAATAAGGGACGGGACTAAGTAATAATCAACAGGGTAAAGCTGGGACTACTATCTTAAGACAATAAAAAGTAATACTATTTATCCGGAGTAAAGCCGGGCTACTAAATAATATTCGAACAACGTAGCATTGCCCTACTAAGCTTAGCAAAGAGCTATGGGGATTCACAGACAATCTTCGCGGGGAACCACCCAGCGCATATCACACAACATACCCATTCAATTACAAACAAGATGTTAACAGAAAATAAGGACTCATCATGCTTGCAGATAAAATAACTTAATGATTACACAAAGGTTACAAAGTTCCCACCTGTTTTGATGACAAGCCACGCTTACCATGAAACCCCTATCCACTGGTCCATCCTTCGAATCGATCGTTGTTAAATAAAGAAGAATTGTTAATCACACAAGTACTCTAAGAATTTAGCCAAAAGGCTCATACAAGGCTCATAACATAATATCATACAAGTCTCTAGTTATAGGCTAAGTGAAATGACTAATGGTTCTAGTTTTAATAATGGTTACATAACATGGTATTAAGTGTTCTAGGCATAAATCAATATATACTTATCCAAATGGGGTCAAATTGGGTGTCATCGGAAAGCCCTCGAAACACCCAACAACTTTGCAGAAGGAGCCGAAAGCTAATTCGGACCATAAGTGGTCCAAAAACTCAAAATACTATTTCTGGCACTAAGCCCAAACTCATGGGCCTGACCCGGCACGGCCCACTAGTCCGACCCACTAACCCATAACCTGACCCATCGGGTCGACCCACGACCCGACCTGATAACCCGCTCCAAGACCCGAACTTGTCTGACTCACACCGACTCAGCTGAGTCAGAAGCTAACTCTATTTGATCGACTCATCTCCTTCATTAAGACACTGAAATAATTCCAAGTGTTTTATCAGAAACAGTTCAACTGGTACATTTCCAAGGTCTCTATCTTGTAGACTATAAATCCAAATTGAACAAACTTAGGTTCTTTATATTCAAGGGATCACCATATACAAATTATCCGTACTGAATATTTTCCAGTTACCACTCTAAACTATCTAGAAAGGCTCCTACTTATATCAACTCGTGACTGTTTACACACGTATTCAAATTGTGACGGGTACTTTTCTATCAAGCTTAACTCACTCGTTCCTCAACCAAAAAGATCAAACTTTATATGCACAGAACCACTATACAAAGGGCTACAATTTATGTTTATAGGGATAATTCTAATTAAATCATTAAGGTAACTAAACAATCAGTATAGATACAGAGTAATTAAACAATTAACATTACAAAAAATCATGATTTCAAATAACAAGAACTTGATTGTTTTTACTCTAATTTCTATCTAACAGCTACCAAATTCTTCAAAAACATTATAGAGTAGTTTAAAAATGTTACCTTTGTTTCTTAAACTTGTTTCCATCATCCCCATCTTCTTAAGAATTAATTCATCATTCATATGATCAAAAACACCATTAACATAAATCCTTCCAAGTTCTTCTCCCACAAACCATAACCTATCTTCTACTGATTTCTATAAGAATTACCCATCATCACCCTATTCAAATAATAATTCCTTAACCCCCATCAATAACAAGAACCTAATTCTCTCCATAACCACTTCTTAAACTCCTTTCTTTTCCTCCCCTCCTTCCTTCTCAAACTAACCCCTTCTTTTAAAACAAACAGCACAAACTCTCTCGATGACTAATAACCCCGCTTCATCAACAGCTCCTGCTTAGTTCTCAAATAAGATAAGTTTCACACATAAAATATCTATTTAGTTAACTAACGTAATTAGGTCATTAGCCTAATCTAAACATAATTAAGTCTAACTTAATTAGTAAGTTCTTTTACTATACTAACCACTCCAGATTACTAAGGGGCACTCTTTCACTAAGGGAAAGCCCACTCAAAGGTCAGGGTCAAATTGAAAGCTCCGGTCAACGGCAACAGCATCGGTCAACGGCGGTAGACTTTGGTCAAACTTCAACATCTAACTTTCCGAGTGCGATATCTTTCTCATCCGGCATCCGTTTGACGCGTTCGAATAGTCCATTTCGCGCAACTTTTCGAGATCTATCCATCGGTACTAATTTCAAATCTAGATCGTTGTTAGATTAATTTCTATTAATTAACGTTCGTCTTAAACTAATCGAGTCATTATCAGCTAATTCTTCACTTGACCGGTCTAATAGCGTTGATGAGCTTGAGGGTCCTTACATTCTCCCCACCTTGTATCATTTTCGTCCTCGAAAATTGAACCACCCTTTTGATCTTCAAAAATCCCCACCTTAAAGAATAATCCTATCTCTTATCTAAGCGCAAACAATATAAAACAAAACACAAACCTATATGGCTTTCTACAACTGACATCTAAAATTTGTAGCTGTAGGTTCAACTACGCTGATTTAAGTTCTGTCTCTAAGTTTCTTACACTAATTTCTATTTTATAGGATATATGTCTCTAACTCCAAGGAAGAATCCTACGAATTTTTCTAAGTGAACTTACATCTATTGTTTTTTTTTTTTTCTAAATTAATTTACAGCATATGTCTATGATCGCTCATCTCTGAATGCCGTTGCCCTGTCAAGGTTGGCCAGTCCCAACAATGCCTTCCTACGAACAGAGAAAACACAACCTTCACTATTCACCAGTGCTGGATAACTAATTATTAATTTATTAAGATTAATTAGTCTCTAAACTTTTATCGTCCATTGGTGTATGTCTGATAAATTTACTTCAAAAAAATATATAAATAGTTTACATCATTTTAAGCAATTCAATCATCACAAGTTATTTACCGTTATTATTATTTATTTATTTTATCATTATCAGTAAGCCAAATTCGATTTTTACGTCAATTTATAGTATTTGATAATTTTAACTTTACTGTAATACCATATATATAAATTTTCCAAATATTATCTATTATAAATTTACTACCAGCTTAATTACTCAAATTCTATTATCAACTGTGTTATTATTCTCAGTATTCTTAATTTGATAGTCCAATTGTTACATTAAGTCTTAAACTTTAAATATGATTTTACATTCATGTAAAGTTGATATAATAGATTTTATTTATTCATATTGAATCCGTACTCTATATCTTGTCAAACCTTGGCGTTGGTAATTTAATATGGTTTAGATTTGAGTCGATAAAAATTATAATATATCCTAATAGTCTTTAGGTTTTGCTATTAATGAAAAGTGTCCTATTAATATACAAATTTATTTTCTTTTAATTTTAAAATTACATACACTAGGCATCAGAATGCTATTATTACAATTTCATGTATATTTGTTTCATTTTAGTGGTTAACTAAATTAGTTGTCGAAGTAAAGAAAATTTAAGTATAATATCATTGAGAACTTTAATCTTTGTATCTTATGCAATATATCCGCACGTTCTTAGGTCTAATATAATGTCTTATATTATCTATCTGGTTTCAATGCACAAGTATGTATTCTAGTTTTATTTAATTTACAAAATCTGTCTGTTGACAATTACTAATAATTTTGTGTAGCTATTTGATCCAAATTATTACTTTTTTCGTTATATACTTACTGATAAGTTTTTAATCAGATAAAGTTCAATACAATGTTATTTGATAAGTGTTGATATTACTTTCATCATGATTATTAGCGATCTTATTATCATTTATTATTATTAACACTAGTGATCGGACTATTATCTTAACCACTCTTACAAAAATATTGTTGTGTCCCAAAGATATTATTAACATTTATGGGATTCTAGATTGTTGACTCTACGTATAAGTCAAGGTGTTCAATAACTTTCTATGTGACTTTCAAGATTTATCATAATACTAATCTTACTTATTTTAGTATTGAATTGTGTACGTGTTCTTACATTTTAGAATAATTATTCTCTAATCCTTATTAGCTAAAGTTAATGGTGTAACCTACAATTTTTACTAGATTAAATAAACAACCAAACAACCAAATCAATCAAATACTTATTTTAATTATTGATAGCTTTTAGTGATTAAGATTCATCTCACAAACCCAACCCAGTTCTAAACTAATCTATTTCACTAACTGGCACTGGCTATTTCTAACTTTTCCCATATAAGATCTAATAGTGAGCTCTGATACCAACTTGTGACGCCCCGACCTAGTCACCTGCTTAGCTAATAGGATTACAACCTAAATGAAACATCAAATCTAAATTATTGATTTCAAGAACCATAAATACATAAGCTAATCCCAAGACAAAACTCATACACTCGATACTTTAAATATAAGAATCTCTCGGATGATATAAATATATAATAATGTGTTGTTTTACAGAAACAGAAAGAAATATAAAATAAAAGATTCACAAAATGTATATATTCGATAAAGCTTTAAGCAACATAAACGGATATCTTCGCGCGCACCATTTCTTCTTGTATCTGAAATCTGAAGTGGGAACGAGTGAGCACATCATCCCATAAGGGTGCTCAATGGAAACATATAATCCTCATGTAATCACCAACACGCATCACGAATCTTCTAAAGAAAATACTGTAAACAAATTACACACAACATTGAGCAGAAGATTGCTTCAACTCACTTCCCCAGATATTGCGTCCATAGTGACAATATCCGTGAAAGATCCACCACCGGATGGATCTACGAGAAAAGAATTAAACAACCTAAACGTATGTTATCCCAACCTCGTCTCACTCAATGGAGAAGAAGATGCTAGGAATAACTCCAGTCTCAAATGATAGCAGGA
This sequence comes from Papaver armeniacum, assembly GCA_023531295.1. Classification (NCBI taxonomy): domain Eukaryota; kingdom Viridiplantae; phylum Streptophyta; class Magnoliopsida; order Ranunculales; family Papaveraceae; genus Papaver; species Papaver armeniacum. Next base: position 419,070 of record JAJJWW010007984.1, read on the forward strand.
ATCCAGGTACCGTAAGATATTAACGTGGAATGCGTGCACCTCATAAATCCCTATGCCACCATCTAAGTCTAGAATATAATAAAGTTTTGATTACTATGATCTGACCCCGCATAGCAGGTTCACAAAAGGCCCAATCATTATTCGTAGACCGAAGTCTCCAAATAATAACCATATCCAGTCATGAACCTAGAATTTCTTCCTAAGACAAGGTCATAGTAACCCAGTCATACTACTAAGACTGAACAAACAAGTATGATATGCATAGAGTGATATCCCCAAATAAAATGTAATATATATACTATCTAACCGGGGTAAAGCCGGACTACTAAGTAATAATCAACCGGGGTAAAGCCGGACTACTATCTTAAGACAATAAAAAGTAATACTATTTATCCGGAGTAAAGCCGGGCTACTAAATAATATTCGAACAACGTAGCATTGCCCTACTAAGCTTAGCAAAGAGCTATGGGGATTCACAGACAATCTTCATGGGAACCACCCAGCGCATATCACACAACATACCCATTCAATTACAAACAAGATGTTAACAGAAAATAAGGACTCATCATGCTTGCAGATAAAATAACTTAATGATTACACAAAGGTTACAAAGTTCCCACCTGTTTTGATGACAAGCCACGCTTACCATGAAACCCCTATCCACTGGTCCATCCTTCGAATCGATCGTTGTTAAATAAAGAAGAATTGTTAATCACACAAGTACTCTAAGAATTTAGCCAAAAGGCTCATACAAGGCTCATAACATAATATCATACAAGTCTCTAGTTATAGGCTAAGTGAAATGACTAATGGTTCTAGTTTTAATAATGGTTACATAACATGGTATTAAGTGTTCTAGGCATAAATCAATATATACTTATCCAAATGGGGTCAAATTGGGTGTCATCGGAAAGCCCTCGAAACACCCAACAACTTTGCAGAAGGAGCCGAAAGCTAATTCGGACTATAAGTGGTCCAAAAACTCAAAATACTATTTCTGGCACTAAGCCCAAACTCATGGGCCTGACCCGGCACGGCCCACTAGTCCGACCCACTAACCCATAACCTGACCCATCGGGTCGACCCACGACCCGACCTGATAACCCGCTCCAAGACCCGAACTTGTCTGACTCACACCGACTCACCTGAGTCGAAGCTAACTCTAATTTGACGACTCATCTCCTTCATTAAGACACCGAAATAATTCTAAGTGTTTTATCGAAACAGATTCAACCTGGTACATTTCCAAGGTCTCTATCTTGTAGACTATAAATCCAAATTGAACAAACTTAGGTTCTTTATATTCAAGGGATCACCATATACAAATTATCCGTACTGAATATTTTCCAGTTACCACTCTAAACTATCTAGAAAGGCTCCTACTTATATCAACTCGTGACTGTTTACACACAGATTCAGCTGCGACGGGTACTTTTCTATCAAGCTTAACTCACTCGTTCCTCAACCAAAAAGATCAAACTTTATATGCACAGAACCACTATACAAAGGGATACAATTTATGTTTATAGGGCTACTTCTAATTAAATCATTAAGGTACCTAAACAATTTGTATAGATACAGAAGAAAGTAAACAATTAACATTACAAAAAAATCATGATTTCAAATAACAAGAACTTGATTGTTTCTACTCTAATTTCTATCTAACAGCTACCCAATTCTTCAAAAACATTATAGAGTAGTTTAAAAATGTTACCTTTGTTTCTTAAACTTGTTTCCATCATCCCCATCTTCTTAAGAATTAATTCATCATTCATATGATCAAGAACACCATTAACATAAATCCTTCCAAGTTCTTCTCCCACAAACCATAACCTATCTTCTACTGATTTCTATAAGAATTACCCATCATCACCCTATTCAAATAATAATTCCTTAACCCCCATCAATAACAAGAACCTAATTCTCTCCATAACCACTTCTTAAACTCCTTTCTTTTCCTCCCCTCCTTCCTTCTCAAACTAACCCCTTCTTTTAAAACAAACAGCACAAACTCTCTCGATGACTAATAACCCCGCTTCATCAACAGCTCCTGCTTAGTTCTCAAATAAGATAAGTTTCACACATAAAATATCTATTTAGTTAACTAACGTAATTAGGTCATTAGCCTAATCTAAACATAATTAAGTCTAACTTAATTAGTAAGTTCTTTTACTATACTAACCACTCCAGATTACTAAGGGGCACTCTTTCACTAAGGGAAAGCCCACTCAAAGGTCAGGGTCAAATTGAAAGCTCCGGTCAACGGCAACAGCATCGGTCAACGGCGGTAGACTTTGGTCAAACTTCAACATCTAACTTTCCGAGTGCGATATCTTTCTCATCCGACATCCGTTTGACGCGTTCGAATAGTCCATTTCGCGCAACTTTTCGAGATCTATCCATCGGTACTAATTTCGTATCTAGATCGTTGTTAGATTAATTTCTATTAATTAACGTCGTCTTAAACTAATCGAGTCATTATCAGCTAATTCGTCACTTGACCGGTCTAATAGCGTTGATGAGCTTGAGGGTCCTTACATTCTCCCCACCTTGTATCATTTTCGTCCTCGAAAATTGAACCACCCTTTTGATCTTCAAAAATCCCCACCTTAAAGAATAATCCTATCTCTTATCTAAGCGCAAACAATATAAAACAAAACACAAACCTATATGGCTTTCTACAACTGACATCTAAAATTTGTAGCTGTAGGTTCAACTACGCTGATTTAAGTTCTGTCTCTAAGTTTCTTACACTAATTTCTATTTTATAGGATATATGTCTCTAACTCCAAGGAAGAATCCTACGAATTTTTCTAAGTGAACTTACATCTATGGTTTTTTTTTTTTTTCTAAATTAATTTACAGCATATGTCTATGATCGCTCATCTCTGAATGCCGTTGCCCTGTCAAGGTTGGCCAGTCCCAACAATGCCTTCCTACGAACAGAGAAAACACAACCTTCACTATTCACCAGTGCTGGATAACTAATTATTAATTTATTAAGATTAATTAGTCTCTAAACTTTTATCGTCACTGGTGTATGTCTGATAAATTTACTTCAAAAAAATATATAAATAGTTTACATCATTTTAAGCAATTCAATCATCACAAGTTATTTACCGTTATTATTATTTATTTATTTTATCATTATCAGTAAGCCAAATTCGATTTTTACGTCAATTTATAGTATTTGATAATTTTAACTTTACTGTAATACCATATATATAAATTTTCCAAATATTATCTATTATAAATTTACTACCAGCTTAATTACTCAAATTCTATTATCAACTGTGTTATTATTCTCAGTATTCTTAATTTGATAGTCCAATTGTTACATTAAGTCTTAAACTTTAAATATGATTTTACATTCACGTAAAGTTGATATAATAGATTTTATTTATTCATATTGAATCCGTACTCTATATCTTGTCAAACCTTGGCGTTGGTAATTTAATATGGTTTAGATTTGAGTCGATAAAAATTATAATATATCCTAATAGTCTTTAGGTTTTGCTATTAATGAAAAGTGTCCTATTAATATACAAATTTATTTTCTTTTAATTTTAAAATTACATACACTAGGCATCAGAATGCTATTATTACAATTTCATGTATATTTGTTTCATTTTAGTGGTTAACTAAATTAGTTGTCGAAGTAAAGAAAATTTAAGTATAATATCATTGAGAACTTTAATCTTTGTATCTTATGCAATATATCCAAGACGTTCTTAGGTCTAATATAATGTCTTATATTATCTATCTGGTTTCAATGCACAAGTATGTATTCTAGTTTTATTTAATTTACAAAATCTGTCTGTTGACAATTACTAATAATTTTGTGTAGCTATTTGATCCAAATTATTACTTTTTTCGTTATATACTTACTGATAAGGTTTTAATCAGATAAAGTTCAATACAATGTTATTTGATAAGTGTTGATATTACTTTCATCATGATTATTAGCGATCTTATTATCATTTATTATTATTAACACTAGTGATCGGACTATTATCTTAACCACTCTTACAAAAATATTGTTGTGTCCCAAAGATATTATTAACATTTATGGGATTCTAGATTGTTGACTCTACGTATAAGTCAAGGTGTTCAATAACTTTCTATGTGACTTTCAAGATTTATCATAATACTAATCTTACTTATTTTAGTATTGAATTGTGTACGTGTTCTTACATTTTAGAATAATTATTCTCTAATCCTTATTAGCTAAAGTTAATGGTGTAACCTACAATTTTTACTAGATTAAATAAACAACCAAACAACCAAATCAATCAAATACTTATTTTAATTATTGATAGCTTTTAGTGATTAAGATTCATCTCACAAACCCAACCCAGTTCTAAACTAATCTATTTCACTAACTGGCACTGGCTATTTCTAACTTTTCCCATATAAGATCTAATAGTGAGCTCTGATACCAACTTGTGACGCCCCGACCTAGTCACCTGCTTAGCTAATAGGATTACAACCTAAATGAAACATCAAATCTAAATTATTGATTTCAAGAACCATAAATACATAAGCTAATCCCAAGACAAAACTCATACACTCTGATACTTTAAATATAAGAATCTCTCAGATGATATAAATATAATAATGTGTTGTTTTACAGAAACAGAAAGAAATATAAAATAAAAGATTCACAAAATGTATATATTCGATAAAGCTTTAAGCAACATAAACGGATATCTTCGCGAGCACCATTTCTTCTTGTATCTGAAATCTGAAGTGGGAACGAGTGAGCACATCATCCCATAAGGGTGCTCAATGGAAACATATAATCCTCATGTAATCACCAACACGCATCACGAATCTTCTAAAGAAAATACTGTAAACAAATTACACACAACATTGAGCAGAAGATTGCTTCAACTCACTTCCCCAGATATTGCGTCCATAGTGACAATATCCGTGAAAGATCCACCACCGGATGGATCTACGAGAAAAGAATTAAACAACCTAAACGTATGTTATCCCAACCTCGTCTCACTCAATGGAGAAGAAGATGCTAGGAATAACTCCAGTCTCAAATGATAGCAGGAATCCAGGTACCGTAAGATATTAACGTGGAATGCGTGCACCTCATAAATCCCTATGCCACCATCTAAGTCTAGAATATAATAAAGTTTTGATTACTATGATCTGACCCCGCATAGCAGGTTCACAAAAGGCCCAATCATTATTCGTAGACCGAAGTCTCCAAATAATAACCATATCCAGTCATGAACCTAGAATTTCTTCCTAAGACAAGGTCATAGTAACCCAGTCATACTACTAAGACTGAACAAACAAGTATGATATGCATAGAGTGATATCCCCAAATAAAATGTAATATATATACTATCTAACCGGGGTAAAGCCGGACTACTAAGTAATAATCAACCGGGTAAAGGGGTAAAAGTAAAGGACTACTATCTTAAGACAATAAAAAGTAATACTATTTATCCGGAGTAAAGCCGGGCTACTAAATAATATTCGAACAACGTAGCATTGCCCTACTAAGCTTAGCAAAGAGCTATGGGGATTCACAGACAATCTTCGCGGGGAACCACCCAGCGCATATCACACAACATACCCATTCAATTACAAACAAGATGTTAACAGAAAATAAGGACTCATCATGCTTGCAGATAAAATAACTTAATGATTACACAAAGGTTACAAAGTTCCCACCTGTTTTGATGACAAGCCACGCTTACCATGAAACCCCTATCCACTGGTCCATCCTTCGAATCGATCGTTGTTAAATAAAGAAGAATTGTTAATCACACAAGTACTCTAAGAATTTAGCCAAAAGGCTCATACAAGGCTCATAACATAATATCATACAAGTCTCTAGTTATAGGCTAAGTGAAATGACTAATGGTTCTAGTTTTAATAATGGTTACATAACATGGTATTAAGTGTTCTAGGCATAAATCAATATATACTTATCCAAATGGGGTCAAATTGGGTGTCATCGGAAAGCCCTCGAAACACCCAACAACTTTGCAGAAGGAGCCGAAAGCTAATTCGGACCATAAGTGGTCCAAAAACTCAAAATACTATTTCTGGCACTAAGCCCAAACTCATGGGCCTGACCCGGCACGGCCCACTAGTCCGACCCACTAACCCATAACCTGACCCATCGGGTCGACCCACGACCCGACCTGATAACCCGCTCCAAGACCCGAACTTGTCTGACTCACACCGACTCAGCTGAGTCAGAAGCTAACTCGGCTGACTGACTCATCTCCTTCATTAAGACACTGAAATAATTCTAAGTGTTTTATCAGAAACAGTTCAACTGGTACATTTCCAAGGTCTCTATCTTGTAGACTATAAATCCAAATTGAACAAACTTAGGTTCTTTATATTCAAGGGATCACCATATACAAATTATCCGTACTGAATATTTTCCAGTTACCACTCTAAACTATCTAGAAAGGCTCCTACTTATATCAACTCGTGACTGTTTACACACAGATTCAGCTGTGACGGGTACTTTTCTATCAAGCTTAACTCACTCGTTCCTCAACCAAAAAGATCAAACTTTATATGCACAGAACCACTATACAAAGGGCTACAATTTATGTTTATAGGGCTACTTCTAATTAAATCATTAAGGTACCTAAACAACTGTATAGATACAGAGCAGTAAACAATTAACATTACAAAAAAATCATGATTTCAAATAACAAGAACTTGATTGTTTCTACTCTAATTTCTATCTAACAGCTACCCAATTCTTCAAAAACATTATAGAGTAGTTTAAAAATGTTACCTTTGTTTCTTAAACTTGTTTCCATCATCCCCATCTTCTTAAGAATTAATTCATCATTCATATGATCAAGAACACCATTAACATAAATCCTTCCAAGTTCTTCTCCCACAAACCATAACCTATCTTCTACTGATTTCTATAAGAATTACCCATCATCACCCTATTCAAATAATAATTCCTTAACCCCCATCAATAACAAGAACCTAATTCTCTCCATAACCACTTCTTAAACTCCTTTCTTTTCCTCCCCTCCTTCCTTCTCAAACTAACCCCTTCTTTTAAAACAAACAGCACAAACTCTCTCGATGACTAATAACCCCGCTTCATCAACAGCTCCTGCTTAGTTCTCAAATAAGATAAGTTTCACACATAAAATATCTATTTAGTTAACTAACGTAATTAGGTCATTAGCCTAATCTAAACATAATTAAGTCCAACTTAATTAGTAAGTTCTTTTACTATACTAACCACTCCAGATTACTAAGGGGCACTCTTTCACTAAGGGAAAGCCCACTCAAAGGTCAGGGTCAAATTGAAAGCTCCGGTCAACGGCAACAGCATCGGTCAACGGCGGTAGACTTTGGTCAAACTTCAACATCTAACTTTCCGAGTGCGATATCTTTCTCATCCGGCATCCGTTTGACGCGTTCGAATAGTCCATTTCGCGCAACTTTTCGAGATCTATCCATCGGTACTAATTTCGTATCTAGATCGTTGTTAGATTAATTTCTATTAATTAACGTTCGTCTTAAACTAATCGAGTCATTATCAGCTAATTCGTCACTTGACCGGTCTAATAGCGTTGACGAGCTTGAGGGTCCTTACATATCTTTACTGCAATCTTCTGGAGGGATGGATACTCAGCACCATAAGATAACCACCAACTTACAGGATCACCATGTTGAGCTGCAATACGTGCTGATGGTGATGCAAATTGACCTTGCATCATTCGCATTCTTCCCGCCTACAAAGAAAAGTACAATTGTTACTAGAAATTCAAATTACTTAATTAAACATATTTGGAGATAGTATTAGTAATTTTGTACCTCTAGCATGCATTTTGCTTGTTCTTGCGGGCCACTAACCATTTTTGATATAACTTCAGTAAGACAAATTTGGGGCTCAGAAATTTCATTATTGATGAGATTAGTTGCTGGTTTAAAGATGTAATAAGGATTTAGAAAATACGCTACAACATGAAGAGGAGAACTCAACTGACTTTTTCATCGTTTCTTTATTACACCCACGATAGAAGCATTTCGATTTGATCCCAAACCCATTTGTATAGTTTCCACACATGTAGCAAGTGCATGGAACAAATAACCCATGGTGGGTTTGTCTGAGTCCAAGAAACGAATCATTTTCAATAAAGGACCAACCATTATGCATGCATTTTGACACGTCGTCCAGAATATCTCATTTGAAATAATATTCTTCACTTGTCTGGCTTGTTTAGTTTTTGCTTCATCCGATTTCATAAATTCTTTGTCCAGAAATAGGCTCTCGATAGCATTACGTTGATCAATGATGCTTTTGATTGCAATAAAATTCGTTGAAAACCTTGTTAAGCCAGGGCGCAATAGATTGCGTCCTGCAGAATGTTGTCGAAATCTATCAAGAATCCAACCATGATTGTAAATAAATTTGCTAATTTGTCTTGCTTCTCCGATCACATCTTTAACAAAGGGGAATTTTTCCATATCTTCCAACATCAAGTCCAATACGTGAGCAGCACAAGGTACCCAGAAAAATGTGCCATATTCTGAAGCCAATCTCTTACATATTCAAACAAAAATAGAAAGAAGTTAATGATAATATATTCCCAATATATATATATATATATATGATAATATATATATATATATATGTATAAAATAAAATGAAGTTATTCTTAGTTACCTGCAACTTTGAATTGGGATCCTTGATTTGTTACTAATTGAACAATGTTTCTCGGACCGACATCATCTATAACGGGCTTGAACAAAGTAATTAAATACTCTGTATTCAACCGATTATGTTCTATGTCGACACTTTTCAAAAACGTAATTCCACTGCCATTGTAAACTAGAAAGTTTACAATCGTACGATTGCTTTTGTTTTTCCAACCATAAGATATGAGTGTACAACCATATTCTCTCCAATATTGTCGTTGGACAGACACCACATCTTTTTCAATTCTTTGTTTTTCTGAAGTTAATATGGGATTCGACAACTTATAAGATGATGGAACTCCATAGGATTGGCCGAAATTTGCAACTGCATTGAATGCCTCGTGGTACTGAGATGAGTTAGCCACATTGAAGGGAATATCATTGGCATATAAAAAACTTCCAACAGAAGAATCGACTTTTTCCCGACATGTTTTACTTTTGCCAAATTTTGCCATCGAAGGTTGAGAATCCCTAGAAGTGTTATATTGTCCTCTCATATCCACAGACATCCTAGGTGGTTGTGATGGCTGCATAGTAGACCTAGGTATTTATGTAGAGGCCCGAGGACCGAGCGATGTACCCTCTTCGGCATGAATATTCTTATTTTTTTCGTCCAAAAAGGTTCTTTAAAAACCCAGTCTTTTTCTTTTGTGTGACTGGTACTTGTTCTTCTTCTGCATAAAAATCTGGTTCTTCTTCATTTCTACCACACACAGGGTTCCATGGCTCATTATGATACACTTGTTCTGAATCTTCGTTATCAGATTATGCTTTTCTTTGCCTTTTTGCTTTTCTTTGATAAAAAAAACTATAGATGCATCATCATGCAGTGGCGGTGGGGTACATGACTTGGACGTAATAATCATATCATCTTATAAGTAGTGGAATTTTAGATCGAATCTAATAATGGGTTGATTGACTCTACCCTAACTCACCATGCAATGCCTAGTTTACCAGAGTTTTTTTTTAAGCATTCAATGATTGACTTTTAGAAATTAGTACCCTATAGACGAGTTAAAACCCTGCCTACTTCTTGGCATTTGATGGAAATTCTGCAATCTAATAAAGGGACAAGTCTACCTAGCTAGGTTATGCACTTTCTTAAATTGGATTGATGATTGTTTCTTTCTTCACATTACTCATTGCATGATTGCTGCCGACGAAATTTTAGTGGCTATAATTGACCGTCACGAATTTTATCAAACTTTCATAAATTGTATAGTGAAAAGCATTTTTAAACACCTATGTAAGGAATATAAACATGACTATCGAATTATACATATTTCTTATACTAACAATAATCAATTAAAATGGTAGTATTAAAAATATCTCATTTCTTAATGATATATAGGTCATCTATTAGTGGGACAAAATTTAAAATTTAATAGGTCGTCTATTTAGGGACGGAGGGAGTATTAAAAAAGAAAAAATCCTAGTAACAACGTTTGTTTAGACTCTTTAAAACGTTTTCACGCACGTTATAACCGTTACATAGGAATTTCAGATCATAATTTTATTTTATTTTCTATTTAACCGTTACAACGCCCGTTATTTTAAAAAAACGCGTTTTTTTACTATATAACGCGTTTTTTGCCCAAAACGTGCTCACACATGTCAAAACGCATTATAACAGTCATGCCTAGTGCCCGTGACCTGAGCCGTGACCCGAGCCGTGACCCGTTTTTCAAACCTTGAGTTCCACGCATACGACTAGTCGACTACACTTTTGAATTCGGGGGAAAAAACATATTGTATATTTTATTTTATTTTTTAAGTTTTTTTTTTGAAGCAATATTTTTTAAGTTTTTTAAGTTTTTTTTATTGTATTAGTATTTTATTTATTTATTATAAATAAAAAAATGGAAAGCATTTTCTGAATCTAAAATAAAAAATACTATTAGTTTGTTCAATATAAAAGGTACAAATACAAAGCATAAATAAGAAGCAAAACATTTTTACTTCACAAAAAGTCCACATTTTTTTTTAAATTTATTCAGAAATTGCGTATCCAAACTAATTTTTAACCTTTTTATTTCCAGAAATCAAAAAACAACTTCGGGGATGATATATAAACATGCTATAAATACTAACAAAAAATAAAGAATCCGTCCATACCAGAAAAAAAGAAGAAAAAATCCAGACAAAAGTTGCACTTGGAAGTTTCTTCCTTCGTTAAAGGAAAGAAAATGTAAGAAACTAGGCAAAAAAATTTAAAAAAATGGTTTATACTGGTAACACAATGGGCATAGTTGAACAACGCTCAAAATTTACTAGCAATATGAATTGTTTAAGGATTACATTCCTATGATATTTTTAGGTTAACTCAACGAATGGGATAATTTGTAATACAACCCTAAATAGATGTGTCAAACACGCCAAATCACCTACATTATCTCCTCTATTGTATATAATGTACCCTCTGATTACTCTCAAACCCAAGACTGAAACACTAGTATATTCAAACAAATCACTTGTAAGTATTGAAATCATAGCAAAAAGTTATAAATCCCAAGTGGGGAAAAGCACTTAAACATGTGCCGAAAAATAAAATCAAACAAAAAAACCTAAATTTATTAATTAAACGAGGAAGAAAAGAAGAGGTTGTTGATATTTTGATTTGCTGAAATATGCTTCTAAAAAGAGAACATATGAGCAAAGGAGCTCTAGCTGCTTGGGTTTGGATTTCTTTCACTGTTTGAGAGAGTTGGGAGCATACATTCTCAAAACAAAGATTATGTATGGAGTTACTCGTATAAAAAGTCTGTATTGATTCTTAAACCGAATAAAATTAAAGAAGAAAAAAAGAACTCACAAGTTGTAACACCCGCACTTTTTGCATAATGCAAGCTCAAAGATGCGTCATTGAATAAGACAAAACCTCATCTTAAGCATGTGAAGCTTATTTGTGGAAGCATCGATCGTGATGCTACGGCATCATCATGCTTGTCTCTTACTCGAGGAAGCAATATTTACCCATGTTGATCACTAGTGGAAGCATTAATGATAATGTAGTGCTATTATGCTGTGATGCTTCCCGAAAGAAAGCATCATTGTCCTTTTGTCCCTTACTTAAAGACGTTGAGGATGTTTCCTGAAGGAAGTTGGGGATGTTCCCTAAGGAAGTGGTACTTGGTGAATGTCATCCTCCCCGTAATTTATATTTGTAGAAATGTCGATAAGATATATAGGGAGGGGTAGTTGATTGAAGGTGCATCAAGGGGGGATATGTTATTAAGCTTATAGCTTAGAATGTAGAGCATATTGTATATGATGATAAAGCATCATTATGACGTTGCTTAACCGAGGAAGTTTACTAGAGGATTGTTATAGAGCACTTCCCAGTTGAAACCACAAGTTTTGCTATCTCAAGCTTGTTGTTAATATTAGATGAACAAAACTATATCTTGATTTCGTCTAATAACTCTAGTCTCAGACTAAGTATAAAGTTAGCAGTTGAGTATCAGACATCACCCTCGAAGACTAGAGATCGACGAAGACATTTTGAGAACTTCATCAACAAAGTATGTGAAGAGTCTGAAGACTGATCCATTCTATTTAATCACAAGCTTTACCATTTTATCTATTTGATACTATGTCTTATGACTTCTAGTAGATAAACTGAAAAAAAAGAAATTTGGAGTCAAGCTTGTCTTGTTAAACATCTCGAAATATGATTCAAGCATTGGATGTTCATAGGTCCTTAACAATATTAGATCGAAACAATTTATTATTCAAGAATTAATTTTGTGGATCATTTGAAAATTGCCCAAGCAATGATTTTATTATTTGGGAATATTTCAAGCATCAAAGAGAGACATTCAGAACTTTTGTAATTTCGGCTTAGGGTAGGTTGGCGAACCATCTCGCAAACCTTAGATATATAAGTTTCTGAAATACAAGAAGATTGGCGAATGAGTTCGCAAACCTTATAGTTCAGAAGGGAACAATTCATCAACCCGGTTCACGAACTGTGGTGATTTGATTTTGGTGACAAGCTACGGTTGGCGAACCAGGTTCACAAATTATTGTCATCTGAGTTCACGAGCCGCAAAACAGTTGGCGAACCCGGTTCACGAACTATAATGTTCTGGATTCATGAACATCCTAACGATTCACGAACCGTTTCACCACAGTCCCAATAAATGTTTAGCAGATGCTCAAAGACTCATTTATTAAAATATGTTCAGCATTGTTATGACTCTCATAAACACCTATAAGACATCGTTGAGCACTAAAACACCTTGTGTATGAAGATCATGATTAAATTCTTAAGTGTCTAAATGAACATCATATTGCTTAATAGTTCATAAGGCATATTTTCCAAAGAACGATCACTATACGTGGTTCCGTAACCGGCCCACAATGTATATTCTTCTATGTGATTTCAAGACTAACTTATCACATGCTTCCTTGGAACCCTAATTAGAGTTTCATCTAAACACAAAAAGTGGTTTCTTGAACCTCAAGTTATCTTAGCATGAATTCTAAGCAACCCCCAGTCCTGAACATCTATAAATAAAGATGTTATGTCAACTGGGAAATTGTGCGAGTTGATTGCTAGAGTCGTCCTATATTCACCTAGGTTTCCTCTGAGAAACATAATTAGGTCTACGACTTAAAGACTTCACTTAGGAATTCGTGAAACCAAGTCCGACTATCTTTACCTTGATAGTTCGTGTATCTTGATATTGTCTTTCTGTTATCGAGGTTCTCGTAATCTCTTTCAGGAAAGATAGATAAAAATCACAAAGTTCTCTTCGTCTCAGACTTTGTGATTCCTCAAGATATATATCTGAAAACTATTCTTAATGGATTAGTTTACGATTGTTCTTGAGAGATGGTTAAGAATCCAGGCTTATCAGCTAACTGAGTGTAGGTGTTTCGGATTTGTGAGGTTTGCTAGCTTTGTCTATTGCAAATAGATTCCCAAGCCTTGATCTTTGATCGAAGGGGAAATCAAATAGGCTTACATGTTAGAAGCAGATTGGGATCAAAAGTCTTCACTTAAGTTGAAGCAGCTCTTAGGTTGTAGAGGACGTCAGCTAAGGGAATCAATTGCGTAGAGTCTTGCGAAGTTCAAGAGACGTAAGGAGCGCGACTGTAACTGAATCTCTTGGAGAATGGATTCGGTCTCAACTACATTCAGGTCTGAAGTCCAGCAGTAGGCTAGTATATATAGAGGCTTACTACAATTTGGTGTTCAAATCTAGACGAGGTCCCGGGGTTTTTTTTACAATTGCGGTTGCCTCGTTAATAAAACTTCTGGTGTTTTGTGTTTTTCCTTTCTCGCGTTATATAGTTTATCTTTATGATAGGTTTTGAAAAAACGGGGGTATAACAACCACACCCAATAATTCGTTCGGAAATCTGTATGAACTAAACTCCAATATAATTCCGAGAGCACCAACTTAAAAGTGAGACTGAATCAAGAAATATATCAAAAAGCTTTATCTATCTTTCTCAATACAATCATCAAATCAAACATATATAAATTCGTGAGCCTGATTAATATGAGAAATAACTTGGACGGTACCAAAGACCAATGCCCAAGTGTCAATCAAGTTATAATGCAGAAAACAAATAACACATATACCAGAAATTTTGCTGAAGAGGAAACCGCGAATGCAGAAAAACCCCGGGACCTAGTCCAGATTTGAACACAACACTATATTAAGCTGCTACAGACACTAGCCTACTACAAGTTAACTTCGGACTGGAATGTAGTTGAGCCCTAACCAAGTCTCACACCGATTAAGGTACAGTTACGCCTCTAGAACCATACCGGATTCTGCGCACTTTATTCCCTTAGATGATCTCACCCACAACTAAGAGTTGCTACGACCCAAAGTCGAAGACTTATAAACAAATTTGTCTCCCACAAATATGTCTATCCTTTATTATTTTTATTATTTCGTATTTTGATACAAAGATCAAGGTGAACAGGAATCAACTAATTCCTCAGACTTATGGTCCAGAAGAGCAGCCTAGAAATATCAGTCACCTCACAATAACTTAACTGATTAACAAAAGAAGTTATTGTGGAATCACAAGAATCTGAGACGAATAACTGTTGTGATTACTTTTTATATCTTACCTATCGGAGATAAATCTCGGGTAAATCTTAGAGAAGATAAAACTCAATACGATAGAACAAGTAAGATTAGAATACGCAACTACAAAGAAAATAGTTGGATCTGGCTTCACGAATCCCAAATGAAGTTTTCAAGTCATTAACCTAATAATGGTTTTGGAAAACCTAGGTTGAAGGAGAATCGACTCTATTTTGCAACTAGGACATAAGAAAGTGTCGGGATTAGGTTTTCCAGTTGCTAGAGTTATCCTTTATGTAGCCTTTCAAATCAGGTTGCTTACAATCAAAGCTAAGATAGCTTAGTAACAAAGCATTCAATATTCACCTTTAGATGAATGATAGACGCATTTATGTGTCTACTTTGTCTCAATTTTCTATATTGTTAGTGCTCATTTTTGTACTTATTTTACTATTTTTTGTATTTGTAGGTGTTTTTGTGAAATAAAACTCAATGGACTAAAATGTGGAATTTCGCTCGTAAAATGGAGGAAATGAAGTGATTTATAATTTAATGGGCTAGGCCCAAAAGGAAGAAGATGTAGATTTCATTTGTCCAATTATTTGGATATGGGAGCGTGGAAAGTGTGGAGCCCATTATGTCGACATCATTTACAAGATATTAAAAAGATATATGGAGATATTTATTTTAATGAAGAAAATAAAAGTGTTAAGTAAGAAATCTACCTGAAGTAATTTATGGGAATTAAATATATAAAGAGTATGGAAAGAATATTATTCTTTATGGTTGGAGTTAATAAAGAATAAATAATTCCCAAATAAGGAAAATTGTAAATGCATGAGAATTATATTATTTGACGCGTGGCACATTCTTATTGGAGGATTTTTCATTGTCTTGACATGTGGCATATTCTCATTCGGCGATGATGTGGTAGTGGTGAATAGAAAAGGAAATTGGATTCCTTTGAAAGCTATAAATACGCTGTGGATACAAGAAAAAGGGGAGGTCCGGAGAGTAGAATTTTTATTTCATTGTTTTAATTTCTCTTTTGTAATAATGGAGTAATTTCTCCGCTAGGGTGGAGGAAGAAACTACTTCTAGCATGTAAGTTTTGATATTTAATTTTCTTTTAATTATTACTCTCCAATTAGTTTTAATTGTCTATAAATTTTCTCTTCTTTATATGCTTCATAATAATTGTTTTGGGTAGTTTAGCTACCGATCTTTTATAAGCGAAGGAAAATTAGGCCTTAGATTATCGACTTGAGTCGAATTGATATTTTATTAATGATAAATTTTCCAAGGCATGAGATTGGGTTCAAAATTGCCTTGTGCAGTTTTTAGAGTAAATTAAAGAAATTAATTGTTACAACCGTTAGAAGTAGTGGAATCCGAAACCCTAATCTCTCTCTCTTTGGTCAACAAAAATCAATTTTAATTAGTCTGTCTACTGTATATATTGTGATGATTCAGGTCCGGAACTCTTGTTTGCATACCTAGTGAATCATCACAATATATACAGTTCGCATACTGGATATACATACCGTGTTGTATCCAGACATGGGTAATCTTTCTAAACTCTTATTTCAATCATTGCAACATCCATAAAAGACGACAATGGTAATCTCACACATACTATTAGCTTCAAGTGATTTTCAAGTGATCGAATGATCAATACGAAACTTCCCAAGCTAACATCAAATGACTGTCTCACACAAATCATATAAGATGTTCAAGGTAATTTTCACATGATAATCTTTTGACTTAATATTTAGTTTTCAACAAATAAATTGTTTCCAACTAAACTCGTAAAGAATATGATGAACATAGCTAAAGAAAAAAGCTTCCAACACATATTTCGAGAAATAGATAAGCGAGATAAACTCGGCTCAAAATATCAAATGTATATAATGTAAAAGTCTAAATAGCTATACGACTTAGTCTCATTAGAAGATAGAATATAATAGACTTCTGAGTGATAGATAAGTTTTAGTCTTCACATACCTTTTGTTGATGAAGTTCCTCTGAGCTTTTCAATAGATCTTCTTATTCAATTGGTGAACGCCGTGAAGTCTAAAGCTCAACTACACATTTTATCCTAATCCGAGACATAGCTATAAGTAGACTAGAAATCAAGTATATAGTTTTGATCAACTAAACTTGACAATAAACAAGCTTGAGATAGCAACGCTTGCGAGTTCGACCGAGCAGTGCTCTAACAGGTTTTACACAATTAGTACTTATTGAACTATAGAACATACGTCCATATAATTAAGATTGATCACGAGACTCATTTCTTGTAGAATTCGTATTTTGAAACATAAATAACAAGTTCCATATTTGGCATAATTCTGATCTAAACATTTGGATACAACTAGATCTTGGATAGAGATATAAACTCTATATATAAATTGTCAAGGATCATTAAGTTGGTCTACTTGCAGTTGTATTAGGTTTTGTCTATATAGGTTGCCGAACAAAAAAATTAGTGGTGTACTTGGTACCCTCTCCTTTAAAAGGAAGTTTACCCAAGGAAGCTTACTCGAGGATGGTACTTGGTGAATGTCCATCCTCTATATTATTTATATTTGTAAAAATGTCAATAATACAAAAGTGTTGGTTGGTTGGAAATAAAGGAAGCTTACTCAAATAAACTTACCCGATGAAGCTTACTCAAGGAAACTTACATGAGGAAGTATTGGTTATGCACAATCTTGTGCACATCTTGCGAAAGACGCTTTCGCTTATATGGACTAGGCTTTGCTTGGATTTGGTCTTGCAATACGAGTTTGTTTTAGATGCTTGTCCCGACGTTGATGACTTACAATCGTGCTTGATACCTTAGATCCACGGAGGAGGGTAGGTAGGCAGCCGCAATGAGTTGCAGTGTTAGTGGTCCAACACCTTGTTGCTCATATCATCTAATTGTGAGATGATTGCGACACTACGGTAACTCATATCATCTGGCTTGACAACGAGATGCAAGAGATGATTGTTGCTATACTTGATGAGGCAAGTTGTAGTTCATTCCTTAGATGCTCATACTTCATATCAAGTCGTTCGAGGTAGGCATGCACCAATAAAGTTTGGGCATTGCCAAAGAAGTAATCTAAACCGATATGCAAGTTAGGAGAGCTTTCATAAGCCACTTGCATCATAAAGAATGATACAAGGCAAGTATGAAATGAGCCTGGCTGATGCACCCTTGACACGAGCAAGGTTAGTACATGCTTTCAGCAATGCCTAAGCGAAGTAAGGAAGCTAAAAATAAGCTTGCAATGACTTATTTGCATGTTCAAGGCATACTTTAGGCTTGAACAGGTGGCGCAAAATAGTGATGCAAGCACAATATGCATTTGTATTAGCCTTTATGGACTCACAGAACAAGAGTGAGTAGGAAAGGTGTGGAAGTTACGTTTAGGGGATTAAACCTAACCGGCATGGAGTTGTCAGTTTCTAACCCCACCCGCATATTAATCCTAATCAGGCTTGTTCAACCCGGCTCGGCTTATTAGCCAAACAGGTCGGGTTAGGATTGCCATATATGAACCCGTGAAAAAACAAGTTAGGCTAGGGTCAATCCGCGAGCTACTCGCCAACCCGTCAGTTTCCTGTGAGACTTAATTTTATGGCTTTTATGACAGATATTTGCAGAAAATATGTATGTTTTATTGCTGGTGTAATTTTTGGGTACAAAAATAAAATTGATTTATCTATATAGTTGTTGCGCCCATGCGTTGCACTATCCTAAATGTTTTGTAGAGAAAAGTACGTATTGGTGAATAAAAATAGGCTTAAGGGTCATGGTTAGATTTTTTTTAAATATCTTTATACCCGTAAAATAAAGATAGATTCTTTTTTACCCGTGAAGTATTTTTTTCACTCAAAATTATTTCTTTTTACCCGTGAATTATTTTTCTTTTACTTAAGATATTTTTTTTCTTTTACCCGTTAAGTATTTTTTTTTAACTCAAAATATATTTTATTTTTCCAAGGGAATAAATTAATAAATGGATAGAAAGATAAAAAAGAAATTTACCCAAGAAGTATTTTTTTAGAACGCGAAATTGGGGGATATAAAAAGGAATTGGGGGATATTGATTACTTCTCCCAACCCATGGCGTGTGTCAAGGGGTGATTTTTGGGTATGAAAATACTAAAATACCCTTTGGTTAATTAAAAAACATTATGAAAAGACCATACTACCCTTTCCCATAAAACAATAAAATCAAAACCAAATTCATATATCCCCCATTTCTATTTCAGTACCGGCACTGTTAGGGTTAGGTTTTGAATTATTTTTTTCATCGTTCTTCATCCGTTCTTCGTCGATTAATCGCCGATTCAAAAATTTCTTCGTCGATTAACCTACCCGAATCATAAACAATGCCTCCACAAAAGAAACCAAATGCCCAATCGAACTCAACATCGATTGCTCAACAAAAACAAGACAAAGAATTGCTAAGATTGCTCAAGAGCAAGAAGACGAAGAAGCAACGTTCTCTGACGATCAACCCCTCGCAAGCATGGCTTCTGTGAGAAGGTAGGTGATTTTGAACTAGTTTATTAGTGTTTAAATCGATTTATAGCAATGGGTTTAGGTTAGAATCGCGAACCCTAACTCAAACAGTTGAGTTTCAGAGAGTACCAGCACTGAAATTTGTATGAACACAGTGCCGGTTCCATGTTCCGGCATTCAATCTAGGATGAATACAGTACCGGTTTCCAAATCCAGATTCACCAGAAACTGAATTTTCCCTACCGGCATTCAATCTAGGATGAATACAGTGCCGGTTTTTAGTACCTGCAGTCTTTGATAATAATTCGTGTATGCCGATAGTGGACTTAAAACATACATGAGAGTTTATGAATTTGTCACCGATCTGAAGCATAGATTTTTGGTTGCATTGTATGCCGGTTTTGGGTACCGGCATTCTTTTGTAATAATTCGAGCATGCCGGTAGTAGACTTAAAACATACAGGAAAATTATCACCAATACCGGCTTAGATTTTAGGTTGCATTGTATGCCGATACTTGATACTGGCACTGTCGATAGTCAATGTGTACTGCCGGGACATTGTACCGGCGTGGTTTATTTTAAGGTAGTCAATGCCGGTACTAAAACTGAAGGTGAGTTGTCTTATATTCATTGCTTTTCGTGTGCTTATGATATAGGTCAAAAGCAAAGGAAGCTAACAAAAGAAAAACTAAAGATGTTGTCACTAAGAGAAGAAGGAAGGACGGTCTTGATACTCCTCAGTCTCTGCCTCCTCGAGGGAAAGATGAAGGTCGTAAGATGCGTTTGGGGGCTGGTACAAGATGGATAATTTGGGAGAGCGGTGGTGACCGTAGTCGACTTGCAAACCGTGAGCACGATGATCAAGATGATCAAGATGAAGAGGAAAGTCAATTAGCAAGCCAAAGCGAAGTTGGTGGGCCAAGTCAACAACCAACACAAGGCAATGGCAAGAAGGGCAATGTCAAAGTGAAAGTTAAAGGTTCCCACCTTCCTCATATTAATGACATGATACCTGACCTTGAACGTGGTAGAATTTGGGGTGAAGCTCCGGAACCAAAAACACTATTGGGATATAAGCACTCGTGGGCTCGTACTATCTATCAAACCTATGTAAGCATTTTCTATCTTGTACATATGTATTGTTGTGTATTTATGTAAAATCTCTTAATTGTATTGTCTCTCCTAATTGTAGGATCATAAGAAGGTTGTGCGTGTTTGCCGAAACAAAGCCTCGGATGGTTAGAATTTGTCCGAGGAATGTGAAGAGGTCCAAACAATAGTAAAGGATTCTGGTCTATATGCTTTGGTTGAAAATTATGTGAAGCCTGATTACATTCTATCGTCAATTGCTTCGTTGAAAGGTATCATGGTAAAACCGATACCATGCACTTCCCTTTTGGGGAGATGACCTTCATCCTCGAAGATGCTTAGAACATTCTAGGCTTGAATGTTATCGGCAAATCAATTGCGTAAGCTGGTTGAGTCTCTCGGGACCTAGAATGGTCGAAGTTGCACGGTCGACTAACAAGCTGTTTGGTTGGGACTACAAAACTTCGTGGAGAGCTTTTATGAATCCACGTCACGGTAAGACAAAGACAATCAAGTTGACGCCGCTTAAGAAGAATTTTGAAAACGAAAGAAAAGAAGTTTGGAGGATGGATGGGACCCTAAACAAATTCGTTATCTTCGCCTAACGCTTACTTTGTTATACATCTTGGGCACTAGGGTATTCCCTGACACCAATGGAAACATGGTTAGTGCGAACTTCCTTCAGTACTTGGATCCGTTGGAAGATGTCTATAATTATTCTTGGGGCACCGTGGTAATGGCACATTTGATGACGGAGATGAGAAGGGCCTCTAAGGCTAAAACCAACCAATTTGTCGGGAATTTCACTCTACTGCGGGTAATTTTGTTTTTAAACTTATGTTATTATGTATATTGTTCACATGTATCCTTATCGTGAACTTAGAAACAAAACTTATTGCTTCACATTGGAATAGGTGTGGGCTTATGAACACTTCCCAACCTTGTTCAAGGTCTACCCCTCCTTGAAGATCATAGACCTTCCAGATTCCGATACGCCTATAGCTAAGAGATACGAGTTCAACAATACTCCAAATCCTGGTAACATAGGTCGAATGATCGATATGAGATTGGCTTTGGACGCAATGAGTACCAAAGATGTTGTGTTCGACCCTTACAAGGAGGCTAGAGGAAACCGCAAGGTTTTGACGTTTGGTAACGTTGCATTTTTACCATGGGCCGTTGTTCCACCCAAAAGGATACGTTATGGCTAATCCTACATGTGTGATGCGCCAACTTGGATATAAGCAATTAACACATTTCCAGACGGCCTCTTTTCAATGTTTTGATCTTGACCTTTCTCGGTGCTTTTCAACTCCAAATCGGTTGCATGTAGAGTAGATTGGAGTGATAGGGAACCACGTCATTTGGTAGATATTAGTCAGTGGGAGAAGTTGGAGATTGCTGAAAACGGTGATGAAGTTGATGCCGACTACATGGAAGACTACCTGCAATGGTCACATCCTTATGTCGTCCGCCCGGATGACGTCTAAGTTCCTTCCTAGAAAAACCCTCCCGTTCCAACTCCCGCACAGACACCACCTACGATGACCCAACTTAATAAGACCGTTGGATTGCTAGTAAGTATTGTTAATTGCTTCGTCGTTTAATGTACACATAATCTTATATGTATACTAATTATGTGTTTGATGTATTAAACTAGCGGCGTCGGCTTGGCAAGTTAAAGAAGATGTTGGGTTGCAAGTACCAGGAAGGAGAGGTGATATCCCTTGAAGAAATGAAGGAAGTCGAGGAAAAGCTTGATAGAATTAAAGAAACCTACCCTAGTGCAAAAGCTTTTTTCGGGGAAACTAAGAACAAACCGGCCCAAAAGAAGCAAAAGACCCAGTGATTAACTCTTTAGTTGTGTTTCTTTTTTTGGATGGTGGTTATTACGTCTTGAACAATTCCGAGCTTGTTTTCGTTTGTACCTCGTGGTTAACTCTTTAGTTGTTTGGTTTGCTTTTGGTTTATGATACCTGGATTAAGAACATTTAATAGCAGAATCCAGTTGTTTGGTTTATGTTGAACATGTTTTGATTTCTAGTGATTGGGTTATGTTGAACATGTTTATCCTTGCAAGATTTATTTGCGACTGTTGCCGGCATATATAAGTTTAGGTTCAACAATGCTGGTACCTATTCCGGCATGCAAGATATTTATAAATCAATGCCGGTCCTTGATACCGGCAATGAAATTGTTTATAAAACCATACCGGAACAAGAAGATTAAAAATTCCATGTTCCTGTATAGATATTGGAAGGTACCGGCACAATAATATTTTCTAATATCTATGCCGGTTTTATGATATTTTCAAATTTTCATAGTTGTCAGAAAACCGGCACTGTAAGCTTGATTTCTTCTATGCTGGTACTCTGCTAGTTTTGAATACAAATCCATTTCGAATGCTCTTTTATTTTATTCCTAAGTAATCTATTACATTGGATTTGAAACTTTTAATTAAAACATGCTAAAAAACATGGAATTGATTACATTTGGTTAAAGATAATCTATTTCCATCCCTTTTCAACAATTGCGGAACCTTTGAGCCTTTCCCGAATCTCTTTGAAGACATCGTCCGGGATGGGGGTGTTGGTAGGCTGGAAAAGGTGTTTGCCTACAACTTATACTGCAAGTGCACAGTGCCTATTGGAGGCAGGGCAAGTACAGGTCGATCCACAGGGAAATGGAGTGTGTGAAGTTGATTCTAAAGCTTTACTAAACTGATTTCTAAAGGAGTTACACAAATGTTGGGTTTGGTTGGTGTCGATATGACAAGGATGTTTGTGAATGTAAGGTGAGTTATAAAAACAGATTGTAAACAAGGTTGAAGAACACTAGGGCAGTGAATCCACCACCTGATCCTATGCTAAGGCAATTCCTAGTCAAATTATATTCTTGATTCTTTCCAGGGAAGAATACCATGGATAATGTATTGGCTAATCTCACAAACTCCCCCTAGTATTAGATGTCTTCTTACAGTACACCTAATCACAGGTTCATGTGCTCAAATAGCTAATTCAATTTTCCTAAAACAATGAAGCACAACAAGAACACTAAAAAGACTTTCACTGACTTAGCATGCAATCAAGGGTTTCATCTAAACCCTAGTTACTGAATTAGAACATGATACAAATATTAAACTGAATTCAAATTAGGTTAACAAAATAAAACCCTAAAATTTGACTGCGTTCCTCTCACATGAAGAACACTCGATTTTTATACCTCCCAATCCTTCGAAAATGGAATTTAATGCATACCCTGACTTGTTCCCTCTTCCAATTCGGCTCTGGTATCCATTAATGAGATGTTGGTGAAACCCTAGCTCCATTTATCTCAAACTTAGCTTCTAGGGTTGAGAGAAGCTACGAAAGAGATAGCTTGAGCTAGAGTGGCGGAGCAAAGGCCGTGGTGGTGGCTCATTCTGTGGTGTCAGGGGCAGGAGATGGTGTTGGCGGTGAGGTGGTTCTGCAATGGTCGGGGGAAGAAGGGGATGGTGCTCTGGTGTTTCTGTCGGGGGAGAAGAAAAGAGAAATGAGGATGGGGCGT
Organism: Papaver armeniacum; assembly: GCA_023531295.1. NCBI lineage: Eukaryota > Viridiplantae > Streptophyta > Magnoliopsida > Ranunculales > Papaveraceae > Papaver > Papaver armeniacum. The sequence goes on from JAJJWW010007984.1 coordinate 442,990, forward strand.
GTTTGGTTCGATGGTTGATAGGGTAGGTGGCTTGGGTGTGAGGTGGGAGCAGCGAGAGTCGATGCAAGGGATGGAGCGACCGTTGGATGCGGAAGGGTCAGATCTGGCGGCTCAGGATAAGATGGGCTTTGGATCCGGGTTATGGGCCGGGTCTTGGATTGCTCTAGCCTATGTCTTGTAAATGGGTTGCTACTTGTTGAGTTGCAACTGATGCGCGCGCGGGCTTTGGCTTTCTGCTCCATAGACGCTCGTCTCCAATTTTCTGCTCTTTTGGCTCCTTAATTTCTCCGAGCTTTATTTACTACCTAAAAACACAAAATTAATTAGTACAAGTATTTATTCTTGAAAACAGAGAAGAAAATACGAGAATTTGGGATAATATATGATTTCTGAGCACAAAAGATGAGTTAAATGCCAATAAAAAGATGTAGAAATATGCAATATTTGGCACTCATCAAATACCCCCAAACTTGAATTTTACTTGTCCTCAAGTGAAACAGAAATTAAGAAATCCTAACTATACCACTGTCGCTGGTCTCTCGAATGCATTTAGCGTATGCACTAAGCCTTTAAACCCCTAGGTGTCCCTAGTGGACGAGTTGTAGTCTCGTGAGGGTTTACCCGAGGTGTACCCACAAAACCTTCTCCAACTTCAGAGCGTAAAAGAGTCTCAAGCATCCAAGGAGCTATGGGTACATAGAGTTTCTGCATGCTAGTAACACGAAGTTAGAACTACCAAAGAACGCATTCTCATCCTTAAGAGTTGAGCGAGAAATAACCATACCATATGAAAGAATTCGGGTTCGAGAGTGATCACAAGCCTTGACTTCTGCCTCACCAATAGGGTTTTATGATAATTGCACTCAAAAAGACGGCTTTTTTAGTCTCTCATGTGTGCAGGCAGGAATAAAGAGAGAAATCCCGCACACGTTGAAGGTGAGAAGGATAACCTTCCGAAATAATTTCGGAGACTCCACGAGTTGTGGACAAAAAGAATCTTTTTTCGATGACCTCTAAGAAAGGAAATCAACCATTAGCAAGGATGGGAGTACTCACTTACCTTCTCACCCGATCGACAATTAACATTACTCTCTCAGCATCCATAGAAACGTCTTCAATCTTCGGTCTTCGGTCTTCAACTGTTGATGATGAACTTCTGAACTTCACAAAAACTAGACAATTTGTAACTTTTCTATTCAATTTCCTTGTTGCTTGAAATTTTTTTTTATTTTTTTTTTATTTTTTGGTGTATTAGACTCAGAAAATAAATAAACTACATTTTTTTTTTTACATGAAATGAAAATAACAATAAAACAATAAAACTCAATTTTCCACAACTTGTATTGTCTTGATTTCATAAACTTCACTAATTCTCATCTTATCTTCTTTTCTTTGAATTGTTGCATGTAAACCTTGGACTATTTCAACTTTTCTTCAAATATTCTGATGTTGCTCTGCTTGCTGACGATAATGTGTTTCTATGGATCGTTGATGTTGTTGAGAGGGAGAGAGTGATGCTAACTCGCAAATCGAACTACAAGAAGGAGTTTTCATATTTAAACGTCACCCTCATGATTGACAAAATTAGCACTCAAGAGATCAAAAATAGTGCTGAAAGTGGTGCGAAGTTGGGTAGCTCACCATTCTTACCCGGAATTGACGTACAGTGACACACACTCTAACAGATTTTTTAGAAAGTCACAAAAAATGAAGGTCGGTGCCTCGCTTGATGTAAAAATGGGTAGTCTCCACTATGAGTGATCACAATTCTACTACCGAATGTCTATACAACACCTAATTCGCCCTCCGGCATGGTTAAATCCAACTTTAACGCTCTAATCAACTAAGAAACCCGATTGTGTTCTCCAGTACTTCCAAATTCAGTTATTTCGGTCAGACTCTCTATGTAAACATAGCTAGAAGCATGCTAGTGACTCTAAGATCTCTAAAAGTTGGAGGTTTTTATGTACATATTTACAAAGAGTTTTGAATTTTTTTGAAATTTTTGAAATTTTTTGATTTTTTTGATTTTTTTTTTTTTTTTGAAATAAAAGACTAAAAACTCTATATGCAAAACACACCCCCAAACCTAAATCAAACATTGTCCTCAATGTGTCAACAGATGATAAGAATTCAAAAAGTCACATACCAAGAGAACTATGTTGAGTAGAGAAAAGGGAAGAGATTACCGGATGTACAAGGATGTTGCTAAACCAAAGGGGGATGAATGCTTTGAAAGCAAACAACCAGAGCGCAAGACAAAAAGTTTGATTAGCACACATAAAAACTATGCAAAAAGAAAAATAAAAGGGGAAGAGAATGGATTTTTAGTCCATATGTATGTACACAAGTGAACTAGTCTAGTCCACATAGATGGGGTCTTCTAAGTCGACGGTCTCAACTTCTGGTGGAAGATGCTCCAGAAATGGTTTCAATCCCTGACCATTGACTTTGAAGATGTTCTTGGTTGTTGGGTTTTCGATTTCAACAGCTCCATGGGGGAAAACGGTACATACCAAGAATGGTCATGACCATCGAGAACGTAACTTTCCTGGAAACAAATGCAAACGAGTGTTGTACAATAAAACTTTTTGACCAGGTGTGAAAGACTTGCGCAGAATGCGCTTGTCATGAAACACTTTCATTCTTTGTTTGTACAATTTGGCACTATCATATGCATCATTTCTCAATTCTTCTAACTCATTGAGTTGAAGTTTTCTTTGGGTACCAGCTTTATCAAGATCAAAATTCAACTTCTTTACAGCCCAATATGCACGATGTTCTAACTCTACGGGTAGATGACAAGCTTTACCGTACACAAGTCTGTAAGGGGACATCCCAATGGGAGTCTTGTATGCAGTTCTATAGGCCCACAAAGCATCATTTAAGCACAAAGACCAATCTTTCCTAGAAGGATTAACAGTCTTTTCAAGAATATGCTTAATTTCCCTATTAGAAACTTCTACTTGGCCACTGGTTTGAGGATGGTAAGGTGTTGCTACCTTATGAGTGATTCCATACTTGCGCACAAGTGATTCAAAGGGTCTATTGCAAAAATGACTACCTCCATCACTGATTATTGCTCTAGGTGTTCCAAAACGGGAGAAAATGTTTTCCTTAAGAAAAGAAAGAACAACTTTATGATCATTTGTTTTGGATGCAATGGCCTCTACCCACTTAGAGACATAATCAACAGCAACAAGAATGTACAACTTACCTTCAGAGTTAGGAAATGGACCCATGAAATCAATACCCCACACATTAAACTGCTCAACAATCAAAATGGGTTGTAAGGGCATCATGTTTCTCTTAGAGATACTTCCTAATTTCTGGCATCGGTCACAAGCAACACAAAAAGCATGGTTATCCTTAAACAATGTTGGCCAATAGAAACCGCTCTGCAAGATCTTTGCAGCAGTTTTCTTGGCACTAAAGTGGCCTCCACATGCATGGTCATGACAGAAAGAGATGACGTCCCTTTGTTCAGAATTGGGGACACATCTTCTAATGATTTGGTCTTGGCAGTGCTTAAACAGATATGGGTCATCCCAAAGGAAATGTTTAACTTCAGCCAAGAATTTAGAACGGTCTTGTTTAGACCAATGCAAACGCATTCTACCTGTAGCAAGGTAGTTCACGATATCAGCAAACCACGGCATTTCAGAAACAAGCATCAATTATTCATCAGGGAATGACTCTCTAATCAGCACGGATTCATCAGCATATTCAACATTCAACCTAGACAAGTGATCATCAACAACATTTTCTGACCCTTTATTATCTCGAATTTCGAGGTTAAACTCTTGTAACAAGAGTATCCATCGAATTAGACGAGCCTTAGCATCTTTTTTTAGACAAAAGATATTTCAATGCAGCATGGTCAGAATATATGATGACTTTAGACCCTATCAAATAAGATCTAAACTTATCCAATGCAAACACAACAGCTAGCAACTCTTTCTCAGTTGTGGAATAATTCAGTTGAGCATCATTAAGTGTTTTACTAGCATAGTAGATCACATAAGGGAGTTTGTCTACTCGCTGGCCCAAAACAGCTCCTACAAACATAGTCGGACGCATCACACATAATTTCAAATGGTAATGTCCAATCGGGTGGTCGACTATAGGGAAGATGTAAGGAGAGCCTTCAGTTGCTCCCATGCTTCCTTACAAGCATCATCAAAGACAAATGCAACATCTTTTGCAAGAAGATTACACAAAGGTCTTGAAATTTTACTAAAGTCTTTGATGAATCGGCGGTAAAAACCCGCATGGCCTAAGAATGATCTTATGTCCCTCACAGAACGAGGTTGAGGCAAGTGTTGAATGAGGTCAACCTTGGCTTTGTCTACTTCTATGCTTTTTTCCGAGATGATATGCCCTAAAACAATGCCTGAGTTAACCATGAAATGACATTTTTCCCAATTCAAAACCAAATTCTTTTCCTTACACCTAATCAGCACATGAGTAAGATGATGCAAACACTCATCAAAAGAAGACCCAAACACAGAAAAATCATCCATGAAAATTTCAAGAAACTTATCTACCATGTCAGAAAATATGCTCATCATGCAACGTTGAAAAGTAGCGGGTGCATTACACAACCCAAAAGGCATACGACGATAAGCAAATGTTCCATAAGGACATGTAAATATGGTCTTTTGTTGGTCTTCGGGTGCTATGTGAATTTGGTTGTAGCCCGAATAGCCATCTAAGAAACAATAGTGACTATGTTTTGCCAACCTTTCCAGCATTTGGTCAATGAAGGGAAGGGGAAAATGGTCTTTCTTTGTTACTGTGTTCAATTTTCTATAATCAATACAAACTCGCCACCCTGTGGTCACACGGGTGGGGACAAGCTCATTCATCTCATTTTGAACTACAGTAATGTCAGACTTTTTGGGTACCACTTGAATGGGACTGACCCACTGGCTATCTGGAACCGGGTAAATGACACCCGCATCAAGCAATTTCAAAATCTCACCTTTGACAACATCTCTCATATTGGGGTTAAGTCTCCTTTGCATTTCCCTAGATGGTTTAGTATTCTCTTCAATATTTATGTGATGCATGCAAATTGTGGGATTTATACCTTTAAGATCTGAGATGGTCCAACCTAAGTCTCCTTTATGTTCTTTAAGCACTTCTAAAAGTTGACTTTCCTGTTCTGTGTCTAAACATGATGCAATAATCACAGGTAAAGTATCAGAAGGACCTAAGAAAGCATACTTCAAAGTATCAGGTAATGGTTTCAAATCAAGCTTAGGTGGTACATCAAGAGGTGGGGCGATTTGGAATCGAGAGAGTGGAAGTGGTTCCACCATTTGCATTCTGCCATTTAGCAATATCCTTGGGTGGAACAGATTCAAGCAAAGATTGAATTTCACCAATGTACTTAGACTCAAAGAGATCTAAGTCAAAGTTATCTAAACATGCTTGCAAAGGGTCCACTGACAAAATGTCGGGCAATGAGTCTTGGATCAGATTCTCAATCATGTTAATCTCATGCAAATCAGTATCATCATAATCAATGGGTTGTTGACTAGTGTTAAAAACATTCAGCTCTACGGTCATGTTACCAAAAGACAATTTCAACACTCCATTACGACAGTTGATGATGGCATTGGACGTCGCCAGGAAAGGACGTCCTAAAATCACAGGAATGTGATTACTTGGGTTTTGCACGGGTTGAGTGTCTAAGACAATGACGTCTACAGGAAAGAAAAATTTATCAACCTTGATTAACACATCTTTCACAATACCACGAGGGATTTTCACAGATCTGTCCGCTAATTGTAGCGTAACAGGTGTGGGCTTCAGCTCCCCAAGGCCCAGTTGCATATACACAGAGTATGGCAATAGATTCACACTTGCTCCTAAGTCTAGTAACGCCTTTTTGACCATATGGTCGCCTATGGTGCATGTAATTGTTGGACTACCTGGGTCTCTAAACTTAGTTGGAATCTTGTTTTGGATTATTGAGCTCACTTGCTCAGTGAGAAAGGCACGCTTATGCACATGAAGCTTTCGCTTTTGTGTGCATAAGTCCTTCAAAAACTTAGCATAGGTGGGTATTTGCCTGATTGCCTCGAGAAATGGAATGTTTATGTTAACTCGTTTGAACATTTCCAAAATCTCGTTGTATTGGTTACCCCCTTTCTGCTGCACCAACCTTTGTGGGAATGGAGCAACAGGTACATGACTTGGCAAAGAAACATCTATATCAGTAGGACTCTTAGATTTATCAACATGCTCAGATTCTTTTTCTACAGTAGATGTTTTCTGCGGTGTTGTGTGTACTGGTGAGTCTGATTTAGACTCGCTTGACTGTGGTACACCTACATTGTTCTCAAAAACTCTACCACTACGGAGAGTGGTGACAGCATTCGCATGACTATGTGAAGTTTCATTGCAGGTTGAAGTGCCTGCCTGAAACACATTCTTTGGATTTTGTTGGGGTTGACTAGGAAGTTTGCCTTTTTCTCTCTCATTCAATGCATCACAGATTTGACCCATCTTAAGTTCTAGACTTGTGAAACGTTGGTCGGTGGTTTTTTCGAAGTTGTAAAAGGTTTTGGGTTAACAGACCGACACTGTCTTCAAAGCTAGGCTTTTTCTCTACTGAGTGCGAGGGTGTGGTTGTACTTGGGGGTTTCTAGGATATGAGTATCCTTGGTTGTTATTTGTTGTTCCTCCTTGTACAGGCCCTTTGGACCATGAGAAGTTAGGGTGATTCCTCCACCCTGGGTTGTAGGTTTGAGAATACGGGTTGTTCTCTTGCCTATGGTACAATGCATTGGCTTGCTCGGTTTTAGACTCTTGAAATGCATGTAGGTCTGGACAGCTGTCCACTAAGTGGTCAGAGCTATGGCATGCGGCACAAGTGGCCATTTCAATTTGGTCACGGAGAGTAGGGGCATTAGATTTTACATTCTTCTGCAACTCAAGCACTTCTATTCTCCTAGCCAAAGATGCCATTTTTGCATTTCCCTCAAAGTCAGACTCGATTCTATGAACATTACCTACAGGGGTAGTCCTTTTTGGTTCACGGATGGACTCCCACTGTTGAGTCTTTTCAGCGACTTCGATTAAGAAAGTCCAAGCCTCATCAGCACTTTTGTCAATAAATGCACCATTGCACATTGACTCGACTGTGGTTCGGGTCCTAACATCTAGACCCTCATACAAAATTTTCACGAGTCTCCATTTTTCAAAGCCATGGTGGGAACATTGGAGCAATAATTCATTGAATCTCTCCAAGTATTTTGCTAGAGTTTCGCCTTCTAATTGCACTTCTAAACAAAAACCATTTAGACTTTCTAATCACCAAGCCACCTATAATTAGCTCAACCTAGTTGTAACTTGGCTCATGCATTTTTTGTGAATTTCTTAGGTTGATATTAGTAGTTAGACTCTTAGCTCAAGGTCCACTTGCTAACGTTGTTTCTACACACAATTGCTCCACGGAATCTTATGGTTTGTTTTTGAAATTCACACAAATAATAATAATTAAAAGAAGAATTTTCAAATTCACACAAGTAATTAAAAAGAAAAAATCTTAGAAAAGCAAGGAAAAACTTTTTGAAAAACTCTTTGTTTTCGCATGCTAGTAATAAGAAGTTAGAAATACTAAAGAACATATTCTCGTTCTTAATTGTTGAGTGAGAAATAACCACACCATAATGAGAGAACGCGTGTTTGAGAAACGATCATAAGCATTTCGCTCGACTTCTCGCCTCACCAAAAAGGATTTTATGATAATTGCACTCAAAAAGACTGACTTTTTTATGGTTCTCACATGTGTGCGGGTAGGAATGAAGAGAGAAATCCCGCAACACGTTGAATGGTCAAATATTTTTAAAAACCCACATCTTTTAATATTTTGAAAAACCATTTTTCGACGATCTCTAAGAAAGGAAATCAACCATTATTATCGAGGATGAGATTACTTACTCACCTTCACATCCGATCGCCAATTATGATAACACCACTCTCATGGTATCCAATAAACGTCTTCCGCTCCTTGTCTTGATCTTCATGGTCTTGTTTCAACTATTGATGATAAACCCTTGAATTTCATAAATCTTAACAATTTGTAACTCTTTTACCTTAAAAATCCTTGTCGCTTGAAACTTTCTTATAGATTTTCCTTCCCCACGGCTTATTAACAAAACAAATATTTCTCTTGTTTTTTTCTCTCTTTTTTTTTTTTTTTTTTTTTTTTTATTTTTTTTTTTTTTTTTTTTTTTTAATTAAAATTGAAACAAGAGAAATTAAATACAAAAATAGACCATGGCCGTGGGAGAAGTATTTTACCGCTTGATTTTTCACAACTTGTATCGTCTTTGAAATCATAAACTTTCAAAAATTCTCACCTTTTAATTTTCTTCGCTTTCATGAATAAGTCTTCATACTTGGATATAAAATTACCTCATTGTAGTGTAAGTCTTCAACATATATGTAAAAATCCGCTCTTTGTATGTTGCTTTACTTGAATTTGAAATTTGCTCTTTTTCTCGTTCCGTTGCTTGTAAACCTTAAACCTTTTCCAACTTTCCTTGTAGATTTTGATGTCGCTCCTTGTTGATGATGAGAGTGTTTCTATGGATCCGTTGTTGTCGCGAGAGAGAATGGTGCTAACTGCAAATCGAACTACAAGAAGGAAGCTTTCATCCATGGACGCTACCCTTATGATTGACAAAATTAGCACTCAAGAGATCAAAGAGTAGTGCTTCTATTGGTGGGAGGTTGGGTAGCTCACCATTCTACCGGAATTAACGTATGGTGACACACACTCAAAAGAAAGCTCTTTAGTAGATGGAAGATTTGTGGTGCCTCTCATGATATGAATAGGGTAGTCTCCACTAATGATTGAGCAACTCTAATAACGCATTCTCCCCGCACTATGTAAACATACCTAGAAGTATGCTAGTGACTCTAAAATCTTTAAAAGTTGGAATTTTAAGTAAAACTTTTTTTTTTTTTTTTTTTAAATTTTTTCATTTTTTTGTAATTTTTGTTTTAAAAACATGCTTAACCACTCCCCACACTTAAACCTTACATTGTCCTCAATGTAATTGAATCCTCCTAGTAAAGTCAAGGTGGGAAATTTTAACATGATAAGAAACAAGAAAAAGAAATAACAAAAGCAAAAAGATAAGAAATACTGAGAAAACCTATGGGTTGCCTCCCATTAAGCGCTTGTTTTAAAGTCGACGGCCCGACTTGGCTCTTGCAAGATTCATTCCCCATATACTAACAATCGGAAAATTTGAGGATCCACCCATAATAATTGCTTTTGCAAACAATAACTCCATACAAATATTAGCACAAGAAAACAATAGTGAAATTATCGCTCGATAGAAATTTCCCCCACACTTATTCTCGTCCACACTCGGAAGTGTATAAAGAACATAGAATTTGGGAATTTCCATGTGTTCCTCTTGGCAAACCTGCATAGTGTTAGAATCAAGTGTTTCCAATGGTAGATATTTAGAAACAAAATCATCCAAAAATACTTTCGAAGCACATACATTCAAACCAATAAGAGGTAAAGGAGAAGAATCAATATGCAAAGGGTTAGACAAACCTTTCACAATTTCTTGTATTATAGAATCCTCTTCATCCTTAAAAATTCAAGTGAATCACTTACCTCTTGTATATTGGTCCTCTATTAAACCTTGCAACCATTCTTCGTCAGTTTTCTACCTTAACCATAGTCTCGGCATCATTAAAATCATTCGCAAGTTCAATTGGGTCTTCCACAAAATCAATGAATGTGGTTTCATCCTCTATAATCATCTCTTCAACATTCTCATCATCGGAATCGGGCCATTCACTAAAATGATTTTCATCGGTATAGATTGTAAAATCTTCTTGTGCGGGTGTTACACCGTTTACAACAAAAGGTAAGTCACACCCAATCTCCTCCTTTTGAATAGGTGAAGGATCGTTATTATGATCCGGAGTTGGAATAACTTCCTCATTGTCGGAACACTCATACACTTCAGCGGACTCCCATCTTTCCCTAAGAAATTTTGCCAAGCAATAAATGCATCTTCCTCAAGCTCTTCCTTTTGAATAGGTGATTGATCATTATTAAGATCAAGGCTCGAGTAATCTACACTAGCGTCATCAAAAGTCTCCAAAGGTTTGTTAATTTGTTCGTATATTTTCTCCGAATTCCTTTGAATTTCTCGATGTGATTCTTGCATCTTTTGTTGAAGATCCCCAATCATGGCCAACATCTTATCTCGCAAAACTAGAGAATTTTCGATCATAAACAAAACTATCCTCCCATCCTTGTGATTGTCCACTGCATCATAAGGTTGTTGATATGTATGAGAATATCCATAAGGTTCAGAGGAAATTGATCATAGCCAAAATATTGGTTTTGATTGTATCTAAGGATGGTTGGAAGTTGTCATAATGTTGAGGTTGAAAACCGTATTGATTGTTGTAATATGCTGGCTCTTGTCCACCGTACATGGAAAACCGATACCAAAATAAGATTCAAAAAACCAAGTTAGATACGGAATAGAATCCAACAAAGCAAGAATAAAGCAAAAAGAAAAATAAAAACAACTAAAATCATCCGCTGCTCCCCTGCAACGGCGCCAAAATTTGATGCATGTCGTAGGTACAATCAAATTAATTCAATATTTCCACTCAATTAAAAATAATATAATGGAAGTCAAGTTCGTTCCCACGAGGAGCAAGAGATCTTAGTTGTAAAAGTTGTCACGAAAGGGGGGTGTAAAAAGCAAAAGAAAAAATAAACAAAGCAATTAAAATCGAAAGTTGAAAGATGAAAGCAATAAGAGAGAGAAGATCAAGGAATCCTTCGTTACGAAACAATGATTCAAGTTATGTTCTTTTCTACTTGTTATTAGTCACAAATTATCACCAACCGTAGGTGTAGCTCAGTGCTAAACCCTAAATCCCTTGTATCACCGGACACGGAAGTTCTCGACTACCGGATTCTAATCACCAAGCCACCTAGAATTAGCTCAACCTAGATGTAACTTGGCTCATGCATTAAGTTTTGTGAATTTCTTAGGTTGATATTAGTAGTTAGACTCTTAGCTCAAGGTCCACTTGCTAACGTTGTTTCGACACACAATTGCTCCACTAATCCCTCCGCAAGGTCTGTTTGCTACTTATGTAAAGAGTCAAGAAACGATTACTTATCTCCTAACTTTCACTAGCTTTAGATCAAATTAACAAATCAATTTAGCGTGCACTCTAAACAATCTATCAATCAATCATGAATGTCTTTAAGATCACTCCTATTAGTAAAAACAAACGATAATTATGTGAAAAACTTCAAGATAGAATTTGAAAAAAAAAACTTAAATCATATGTTAAGAACTAGGAATTCATCCTCAATCAATAAGAAAATTAGCTACTCATGTTTTTGAAATTCACACAAATAATAATAATTAAAAGAAGAATTTTCAAATTCACACAAGTAATTAAAAAGAAAATCTTAGAAAAGCAAGCAAAAACACAAGTGATGTGTGTGTAGAGAGGTGTGTAGAAGTTGTAGAAAACTTCTCTATTTATAGGCTTCAATATCTCCAAATCTTCTAAGGAATAGAATCCTTTTCCTTTTGCAATTCAATTTCCAATTCCAAGCTTTTCTCAACTCTTCCACCTTCTCTTTCCAAATTTGAGTCCAGATTCTCCATCCAATTCCTAGCCCAAGTCTTCACACCCATGAGAGAAGTCCATAAAAATTCTCGGGAATTTTTGGTCGCCGGAAAACTGGGATTGTGTGGGAATCACAAAATTAGGAATAGGTGGGAAAACTACAAAGTCAAACTGCCACCGGTCAACGATTCAAATCGGGTCTAACAGTGTCAACTCGTTCTAGATCACTAGTTGGACCCTCATGACAAAACCGAAGTTGGGTCAAAATTTGCTGAAGATAATGATTGTGCTTCACCAAAGACAGTCTCCATTTTTCAAAGCATAATCATGGCAAACCAACAATTCAAGGGCCACACTTGAATCAGATCACCCAGCCCTGGAGTTCTCTTTTCCATTCAATCCCGGCTATAATTCCATCTCAATACCACCAACACATCTCAGACCAACACTAGCTAACCTCAACCAATCTCTCCAGACTCACAAACTCCAACTTATCGCATATTGCCTTCGTATTTTGCAGCCGCAAGAGCTCCTTCTCCATTTGCAACGAGTTTGAGCTCCACTGCAACTTTAGTTCAGGTCAAGCTCTAATTGAAACAATTCCAATCAATCAAACCATTTAGATGCACCCATACCCGCAACCCGCCCGCACTCAACCTCACCAAAGACCTTCAAGTCATAGCTCAAGACTTCAATTCAGCCGCCTCTTTCAACCCCCCGCAACTCTTGCAGCCAGTCCACCAAACAGATTTAACATCTCATTCTCAAGCCACCATCCCTTGTATTTGCCTTGGAAAACTTTAATGCCCCCGAATCCATTCCACAAAACAATCGCAAATAGAGCCATTTTGTGAGGTCATCCCATGTTCTAATGGAATTTGCAAACACCACCATCATTGGTTGTAGGGCATGAAGCCATGACTTGGCTTTTTCTTTTAGAGAAAAAGGAAACAATCTCGGTTTGCAATTAGGGACTCTTCGGCATTTGGTTCAAAAACGCGAGTCCCACAAATATCTTCAAAATCTCTCACATGATGGTAAGGGTTTTCGGGGTTTAAGGTGTGGGTTAAATGGGTTTGGGTTTCAACATCAACCCCTCTAAACACGGGTAACATGTGAATTGTGCTTGCTTTCATAGTAGTTCAAAAAACTTACAAGCATCATGTTCTAATGGATGTGGTTGTAGGGCATGAAGCCATGACTTGGAGAATGATGCAAGAGGGCTGGCTTGCCCTAGTTGGGTACATGTAGTCTTTGAGACTACGGGGTGGGTTTGGTTCATCACCCATGGTTTCTGTTTCTGATGGGTCTGGGCTTTCTGTTGATGAACTGGGTATGTTGACAATTTCGTCCGGTCGGATTCTAACTAGTCGATTTGTTTGGTCTCTAAAAGACACGATCATAGCCTAGCTAGCACATTGAGCTAATTAACATGCATACAACCAATTGATTTTAACACAGATAAGCACAAACTCACAAAAATGACACCTAATTCTCAAGACTAAGTACAATTCTTTGGTAGTTCTTTGTTGGAGAGTACACAAAGATTGGTTATCTTTGGACTACACAGCACAGCTCATGCACAGGTGTACAAGAAAATCAAAAATTGGGTAAGGTGCACAGGGTAGATGGGTTATGCTCACTCAAGGTGAAGCATGTGCTGGGTTTGTGTTTGAAAGACAACAAGTGAGTTTGCTAAAACAAAATCGGTTACTCAACATGCATTCAAGCACCAAAGGTTCACACACAAATTACGAGATCTTTGGTTTACGGATGCACAAATGCAATGAGATGGATAGCTTCACGGATGCAATGAGATGACAAAGTCAGCACTTTACGACCAATTTAACATGCCACGAGTGTCAATCAAGCTCGATTGACTTCAATTTTCGAGAGGTTATACACAATTTATGAAGATATCGGCGAGGTTTTGTGATCACAAAGACTACTTGAGTCAAGCTCTCATGGCAATTTGCCAAGGCAGAGCAACAATCAACAAATATGGCTATAATATCACAGGGGAATGAGCAATGTTTAGTTAGGCAGCAAATCAGCAAACTACTCAGATGCAAGGGTTCAATACTCTCACAGCATACTTGCTATGAAACAAAGTGTCAACAGGGTTGGTTGACAGGGTATCAACAGGCTGAGTTGATGTCAACAGGTCGATTGACCCCAATTTTCACCGGTTTATGTACCAAAAATGTAAGGTAGATGGCTCAACAGTGGTCACTGAGATGATCACACAAGGTCATTAATGACTTGGTTGACTGAGTAGAGCATGCAAAGGTTCAAGGCATGTGGTGTCAACTTACTCAGTTGACCTCAACCGTCTAAATTGATATCAACTATCTCAGTTGACTTCAACTTGGGCTTGCAGCTAGCTTGGCTATCCAAGTTGCAGCTCAGTCTCACAGCTACAGGGGCTGGAGTTAAGCACAGGTGCTATTAAAGCCAAGATTTTAATGCACAGATCATACAAGAACACAAGATTTCAGCTAACACAAGTTTTTTAAATGTCAAAGAGTCATGCACAAATTCCAGATATTGCAGGGTTGAGTAGTACTCAGCTAAGTAGCTAGCTTATCATGCAAAGGTATCAGGGAAGCTAGTTTATCATGCAAAGATGGTGTATCATGCACATATTCAGAGATACTCAGCCAAATTTCGGTGTTGCACGAGATCAAGTAACAAGTCTGGCTAACCCCAAATTCTGACTCATGCACAAATGTGACAGGGCAGCTATGTACACACAAATACCATATGCTTGTTAGGTCAGCAAACATTCATGCAGATATCAAGGTTCAGTGAGCATACATGGTATTCATTTCATCAAAAAGTTCAACTATTCAATGCTACTCAGTGAGACTCATAGTTTCAGCAAGGTATTCATTACACTCATGCATCACAAAATCATGTTGCGCATATTAGGGTGAACTAACATCAGTGCGAATCATTCCACATTCAAGACAACCATTCAAGACAGAAATTGAGTTGGAGAGTACAATACCGCCAGTATAAAACTGGGTTTAGGCAATTCCACAAATTGTTCTGCGCCTTTTCTTTCTCCTCCTTGAGCTTATGCTCCAGCTTTTGCAGCACAGGTACCTGTAACTTAACAGCAAGTTTCAGTTCACTAAATGAAGCAGGTGAATAAAACAGGAGAATACTAATACCGCAATTTTTTTTACAGTCTGGAAAAATGGAAGATATGGGAGTAATGCACTATCAGCACTACTTCACACTTGCTGAGACTTCCAGCACATGCTATAGACAATCTTTAGCCAACTCTGAGCTATGCTACAGGATATAGCTCAGTTATGATGCACTTATAGACAATGATGTGCAAGATACAATACACGCTATGAGACTGATTACACTAAATTGCTCTACAAGGCAATGATGCAGAGATGCAGAGCTTGTGAATGTAAGCTACCGATGAGTTGAACAAGGACAAAAGAAAAACTAATAGATGTGACAATGTAACAGATGCAATAACAGGTGCAGAGATGTAAAAAGTTAAGCTAAGTTATACTAGCAACAGAAGGTAACAAAGATGATTCTAACACATATATACAAAATTTAGAATGAAAATCAGTTGCGTAAGCACTAATGAGCAACACAGCAACACTACCAAATCCCCGGCAGCGGCGCCAAAAACTTGGTAGGCTGGAAAAGGTGTTTGCCTACAACTTATACTGCAAGTGCACAGTGCCTATTGGAGGCAGGGCAAGTACAGGTCGATCCACAGGGAAATGGAGTGTGTGAAGTTGATTCTAAAGCTTTACTAAACTGATTTCTAAAGGAGTTACACAAATGTTGGGTTTGGTTGGTGTCGATACGACAAGGATGTTTGTGAATGTAAGGTGAGTTATAAAAACAGATTGTAAACAAGGTTGAAGAACACTAGGGCAAGTGAATCCACCACCCGATCCTATGCTAAGGCAATTCCTAGTCAAATTATATTCTTGATTCTTTCCGGGAAGAATACCATGGATAATGTATTGGCTAATCTCACAAATTCCCCTAGTATTAGATGTCTTCTTACAAGACACCTAATCACAGTTCATGTGCTCAAATAGCTAATTCAATTTTCCTAAAACAATGAAGCACAACAAGAACACTAAAAAGACTTTCACTGACTTAGCATGCAATCAAGGGTTTCATCTAAACCTAGTTACTGAATTAGAACATGATACAAATATTAAACTGAATTCAAATTAGGTTAACAAAATAAAACCCTAAAATTTGACTGCGTTCCTCTCACATGAAGAACACTCGATTTTTATACCTCCCAATCCCTCGAAAATGGAATTTAATGCATACCCTGACTTGTTCCCTCTTCCAATTCGGCTCTGGTATCCATTAATGAGATGTTGGTGAAACCCTAGCTCCATCTATCTCAAACTTAGCTTCTAGGGTTGAGAGAAGCTACGAAAGAGATAGCTTGAGCTAGAGTGGCGGAGCAGGCGGCTGTGGTGGCTGTTCTGCTGGTGTCAGGGGAAGGAGATGGTGTTGGCGGTGAGGTGGTTCTGCAATGGTCGGGGGAAGAAGGGGATGGTGCTCTGGTGTTTCTGTCGGGGGAGAAGAAAAGAGAAATGAGGATGGGGCGTGTTTGGTTCGATGGTTGATAGGGTAGGTGGCTTGGGTGTGAGGTGGGAGCAGCGAGAGTCGATGCAAGGGATGGAGCGACCGTTGGATGCGGAAGGGTCAGATCTGGCGGCTCAGGATAAGATGGGCTTTGGATCCGGGTTATGGGCCGGGTCTTGGATTGCTCTAGCCTATGTCTTGTAAATGGGTTGATACTTGTTGAGTTGCAACTGATGCGCGCATGGGCTTTGGCTTTCTGCTCCATAGACGCTCGTCTCCAATTTTCTGCTCTTTTGGCTCCTTAATTTCTCCGAGCTTTATTTACTACCTAAAAACACAAAATTAATTAGTACAAGTATTTATTCTTGAAAACAGAGAAAATACAGAATTTGGGATAATATCTGATTTCTGAGCACAAAAGATGAGTTAAATGCCAATAAAAAGATGTAGAAATATGCAATATTTGGCACTCATCAGGTGTCAATGATCATCTTCATTGGTTCTTCTTCTCTTTCAACATATTTCTTTCCCTTCATATAACACCCATCACACCCATCGATAGGCTTGCATTGGCCCTTGTGGTTTTCTCTTGACTCTGCTAGTTTAACAGCTTTGTCAAACCATTGAAACTCATCGCACTTTGGGTGATTCAAACACCTTAGAAACATTCTTCCATTTTCAGCATCATCAGTTTTTGCAATCCAAAACCGGCGCATCCCATCACAGCTTCTACACTTTGAATAAATAAAAGGACAGTCCATGGCTAGATGAGAAGGTGACTTGCAAATTTGACACTTGCAATGATGACTCTGTAAGAGAAGATTATATTAGTCATGAGTCATAGTAGTGAAGATCATATTGCTAGTAAATCTACTTACTTTTCAAATAGAGGTAGATGATGAATCCCCCATCCCTTGTGAAGCTTTAACCGTGCTTGCTTTCTTGAGAGAATGATTTTTGTTATTTGGTGGGTGGTTTGTGTAGATTTTACCAAAGGAATGGGGGTATTATATAGAAATAAATCTCCAACGGTCTTATTTTTCAAAAAACTAGCCGTTTTTTTTTGAATTTAACAAATGTCGGCATAGTCGTTATTATAGATTTAATGCCGGTTCCCTGTACCGGCATTTCATAGTTTTTTGAAACCATGCCGGTATTGGTTACATATTTGGCCCAATCTCTGTAAAGAAATTCCCTTGTACCGGCATTGTCATCTTATGATAAACCGTACCGGAACCATATGCCGGCATCCTATTTCACAGTTACTTCAATGCCGGTTTTGATGATTTTCAAAAATACTAGTCGTTGACGTTTTTCTCTATATAAAGAGAGCTAATTCTTGGACCCAAAAGCCCAAAACTTGTGTTCTTATATATCTCCTTGAGCCTCTTAACTTAGAAACCCTAAACCCTAGAATAATCATCAATAAATAGCTTAGTATAGTACCTAATCCCACATACAACAAATGGCATCGTTCGACTCGAAGGAATATTTAGCAATCACCCAAGCATGGTACGCCGAAACTCGTCCTTCAACTACAGATAACAGCACGCGGGATTCCATGTGGTTGAAGATTTTTAACAAATTTATTCACGATTACGGTAACCCGAAAGGAAGAACTGCTCAACAAATCGAGCAACGACACGACATCATCCTAAATTCGGTGGTTGAGTATCTAAAAATGAAACATTGTATCGACCACGCTACCCACAATAGATTGTCCCCTCAACAACTCGTAAGTATCTTTATGATTAATTCGACACAATCTACTCTTTTTCAATTTTTATGTAACAAACAAAGTTTGTGTGTGTTTTTGTAGCATGAAGCCGTGAAAACGCGGTACTTACAAGAAAAGGGAGAAGCATTCATGTTTGAAGCCAACGTGAACCATATTGTAACCAAAGTCACGGAGTACCACCAGCTGGGTGAATCGGAAACAAATTCTTCTTAAGAAGATTGATAGTTTAGTGTTATTTGCTTAGGTTTTTAGGGTATCTGGTTAGGTATTTCGTAAGGTGATAGGTGTAGAATACACCTAATTTACTATCTAGTAGTTTATGCTTTCTTTGCTATTTTTCTTGTAAATTATGTATTTTACGCTTGTTTTGAGTTTTATAGCTACTTCGGAGTCGCACGGGAGAAAAGAAGAAGAAATCACCCAATTTGAGCCAAAAGGGCAAAAATTGTCATTTCACTGAGCAAACACTATCGGAGCACATCCAAGGATAAGGGACAACTCTCTTTAAGGAGTATTTAAAACAGACCATCTGAGGTTAAGGGGAAACCAGTCTGGGGTGGCCCATATCTGAATCTTTGGGTGTGTCTGAAACCACCCCAGAACTATAAGTCTATAACCCTAATCGAGAATCAGTGTTCTCGTTTTCATCTCATTCACTGAAATTGAAAAGAAGAAAAGAAAAGAAATGCATCATGCGGCTAAAACCAAGAGAGGAAAATTAAATCTGAGAGTAGAAGCAGATCGAAATGGAATAAGGGTTTGCTGGAGAAGATCGAGAAAAGGTTTTGTTAAGAACTGAGATGAAGAAATTAATGATTAACATGAGAGAATTTGATAATTTCAGAAATTAGGGTTCCAAAGAATTGGGTTTTTTGTTGCTTAGGTTCGAAGAATGAATGGCGTTGTTGGTTGTTCTTTGCTATGAGAAAGAAAAGAGACTCAAGAAGAGATGGTGCTGAAGGGTTGGATTCATATCTGAGTTGTCGCTGCTGTTATTGGAGAAGAGGATGATGTTGATGAAACAGAGATGATTATCAAGGGAAAGAATGGGTTTGGATGATCCTGTTAATGGGTTTCTATAGGTGATGCTGCTGCTTGTTACAGGGAATGATGGAATGATGCATAAAATGACTAGATGTATGTTAGGATTGTGCAGGAAATGGAGCTCAAATCGGCCTGAAACTGGCCTGGAAATGCCCTGAAACAGAGGAGACTCTGTCGGAATTTCTATGACGGCGAGTTAACTCAGTACGGTGATGACCGATACAGTCATGCAACCCAGTTGAGTAAGACCCATCACTCAGACCACTCAGCCAAGACTAAGCCAGCTGATTGAGTCTGACTCTCCTTCCTCTTTGACCATGTTGACTAATAGTTGACTGACAGTTGACCCGTTTGACCATTAGTCCTAACGGTGGACTGACGAAATATACCTCCACTGACGGAAAAATTTTCAGGTGGCCGGCGGTGACGGATTCCGGTCAAATTCCGTCCACAATCCCAGTTTTCCGGCGAGCAAAAATTCCAGAATTTTCTATGGACTTCTCTCATGGGTGTGAAGACTTGGACTAGGAATTGGATGGAGAATTGGACTCAAATTTGGAAAGAGAAGATGGAAGAAGAGAAAGACTTGAATTTGGAAGTTGAATTGCTAAAGGAAAAGGATTCTAATCCTTAGAAGAGTTGGAGAATATTGAAGCCTATAAATAGAGAAGTTTTCCATACCTCTCTACACATACCTCTCTACACATACCTCTCTACACACACATCTCTACACACACAACAATTCTTTTCTTTTCTTATTCTTTGTGTGAACTCTTTAACATGAGTAGCTAATTTTATTGATTGAGGATGAATTCCTAGTTCTTAATTTATGTTTTGAGTTTTTGTTTTCAATTCTATCTTGAAGTTTTTCACATGATTATCGTTTGTTTTTACTAATAGGAATGATCTTAAAGACATTCATGATTGATTGATAGATTGTTTAGAATGCATGCTAAATTGATTTGTTAGTTTAATCTAAAGCTAGTGAAAGTTAGGGGATAAGTAATCGTTTCTTGACTTTTACATAAGTAGCAAACACGAGACCTTGCGGAGGGATTCCGTGGAGCAATTGTGTGTAGAAACAACGCTAGAAAGTGAACCAAGCGAACCGAGTTTAACTACTAGTACTAAACCTAAATTCATAAATCTTAATGCATTCAGGGAATTACATCTTGTAAGTGAACCTCAGGGTGGTTCTTTTGAATAGAATCTGATAACTAAGCGGACCTATTACTCAGTGGAATTAGGGATTTTGGGGCTAGCTAAGCGTACCTGCTATCCTACGGTTGGTGATAATCTGTGACTAATAACAAGTAGAAGAGAACATAACTTTAATCATTGTTTCGTAACGAAGAAGGATTCCTTGATCTTGTCTCTCTTATTGCTTTCAACTTTCGATTTTAATTGCTTTGTTTATTTTCTTTTGCTTTTTACACCCCCCTTTTGTGACAATTTTTACAACTAGAATCTCTTGCTCCTCGTGGGAACGAACTTGACTTCCATTATATTATTTTTAATTGAGTGGAAATATTGATTAATTTGATTGCACCTACGACACGCATCAAATTTTGGACTCAAATTTGGAAAGAGAAGGTGGAAGAGTTGAGAAAAGCTTGGATTTGGAAATTGAATTGCAAAAGAAAAAGGATTCTATTCCTTGGAAGATTTGGAGAATATTGAAGCCTATAAATAGAGAAGTTTTCTACAACTTCTACACACCTATATACACACATCTCTACACACACAATTCTTTTCTTTTCTTATTCTTTGTGTGAACTCTTTAACATGAGTAGCTAATTTTATTGATTGAGGATGAATTCCTAGTTCTTAATATGATTTGAGTTTTTGTTTTTAATTCTATCTTGAAGTTTTTCACATGATTATCGTTTGTTTTTACTAATAGGAATGATCTTAATGACATTCATGATTGATTGATAGATTGTTTAGAATGCATGCTAAATTGATTTGTTAGTTTAATCTAAATCTAGTATAAGTTAGGGAATAAGTAATCGTTCTCGACACTTTACATAAGTAGAAAACACAAGACCTTGCGGAGGGATTCCGTGGAGCAATTGTGTGTAGAAACAACGCTAGAAAGTGGACCAAGCGAACCGAGTTTTTACTAATAGGAATGATCTATAATACAAGAGGTAAGTAATTCACTCGAATTTTTTAAGGATGAAGAGGATTCTATAATACAAGAGATTGTGCAAGGTTTGTCTAACCCTTTGCCTATTGATTCTTCTCCTTCACCTCTTATTGGTTTGAATGTATGTGCTTCGAAAGTATTTTTGGATGATTTTGGTTCTTTTGTTTCTAGATATCCTTAACAATTTGTAACCCTTTTTACCTTAAACATTCTTGTCGCTTGAAACTTCCTTATCTATTTTCCTTCCCCACGGCTTATTAACAAAACAAATAGTTCTCTTGTTTTTCTCTTTTTTTTTTTCTTTTAACATTTTTTTTTTTTTTTTTTTTTTTTTTTTTTTTTTTTTTTTTGCCGGGGAGTAGTGGATGATTTTAGTTGTTTTTATTTTTCTTTTTGCTTTATTCTTGCTTTGTTGGATTCTATTCCGTATCTAACTTGGTTTTTGAATCTTATTTCAGGTATCGGTTTTCCATGTATGGTGGACAAGAGCAAGCATATTACAACAATCAATACGGTTTTCAACCTCAACATTATGGCAACTTCCAACCATCCTTAGGATACAATCAAAACCAATCTTTTGGCTATGATCAAATTCCTACGGAACATTATGGATATTCTCATACATATCAACAACCTTATGACGGGTATGTAAGTGGACAATCACAAGGATGGGAGGATAGTTTTGTTTATGATCAGAAATTCTCTAGTTTTGCAGATAAGATGTCTGCCATGATTGGGGATCTTCAACAAAAGTTTCAAGAATCACATCGAGAAATTCAAAGGAATTCGGAGAAAATATACGAACAAATTAACCAACCTTTGGAAACTTTTGAAGACGCTAGTGTAGCTTACTCGAGCCTTGATCTTAATAATGATCAAACATCTATTCAAAAGGTAGAGCTTGAGGAAGATGCATTTATTGCTTGGAAAAAATTTCTTAGGGAAAGATGGGAGTCCGCGGAAGTGTATGAACGTTGCAACGATGAGGAAGTTATTCCAACTCCGGATCATAATAACGATCCTTCACCTATTCAAAAGGAGGAGTTTGGATATCACTTACCTATTGTTGTAAACGAAGTAACACCCTCACAAGAAGATCTTACAATTTATACCGAGGAAGATTATATGAGGGAAGAATGGCCCGATTCCGATGATGAGAATGTTGAAGAGATGATTATAGAGGATGAAACCACATTCATTGATTTTGTGGAAGACCCAATTGAACTAGCCAATGATTTTAATGATGCCAAGACTTTGGTTAAGGTAGAAAACGACGAAGAATGGTTGCAAGGTTTAATAGAGGACCACGATATACAAGAGGTAAGTAATTCACTCGAATTTTTTAAGGATGAAGAGGATTCTATAATACAAGAGATTGTGCAAGGTTTGTCTAACCCTTTGCCTATTGATTCTTCTCCTTCACCTCTTATTGGTTTGAATGTATGTGCTTCGAAAGTATTTTTGGATGATTTTGTTTCTAGATATCCACCATTGGAAACACTTGATTCTAATACTATGCAGGTTTGCCAAGAGGAATACATGGAAGTTCCCGAATTCTATGTTCTTTATACACTTCCGAGTGTGGACGAGAATAAGTGTGGGGGAAATTTCTATCGAGCGATAATTTCACTATTGTTTTCTTGTGCTAATATTTGTATGGAGTTATTGTGTGCAAAACAGGTATTATGGGTGGATCCTCAAATTTTCCGATTGTTGGTATATGGGGAATGAATCATGCAAGAGCTAAGTCGGGCCATCGACTTTAAAAACAAGCGCTTAATGGGAGGCAACCCATAGGTTTTGTATTTCTTATCTTTTTGCTTTTTGTTATTTCTTTTTCTTGTTTCTTATCATGTTAAAATTTCCCACCTTGACTTTACTAGGAGGATTCAATTACATTGAGGACAATGTAAGGTTTAAGTGTGGGGGAGTGGTTAAGCATGTTTTTAAAACAAAAATTACAAAAAAATTGAAAAATTTTGAAAAAAAAAAAAAAAAAGTTTTTCATAAAAACTCCAACTTTTAAAGATTTTAGAGTCACTAGCTTATTTCTAGGTATGTTTACATAGAGATTTTGACCGACATAATTGAACTTGGAAATGTTAGAGAACTACATTCGGTTTTCTTGCTTGTTTGAGTGTTAAATAATGGATTTAATCATGCCGGTGATGCGAATTTGGTGCAGGGAGAAGTGCATTATTAGAGTTGTTGATCAATCATTAGTGGAGACTACCCATATTCATATCATGTGAGGCACCGACCAGAAATTTTCCATCTACTAAAGAGCTTCTTTTGAGTGTGTGTCACCGTAAGTTAATTCCGGGTAGAATGGTGAGCTACCCAACTTCCCACCACTAGAAGCACTACTCTTTGATCTCTTGAGTGCTAATTTTGTCAATCATGAGGGTGACATCCATGGATGAAAGCTTCCTTCTTGTAGTTCGATTTGCAGTTAGCACCATTCTCTCTCTCGACAACAACGGATCCATAGAAACACATTCATCATCAACAAGGAGCGACATCAAAATCTACAAGGAAAGTTGGAAAAGTTTAAGGTTTATAAGCAACGGAACAAGAAAAAGAGCAAATTTCAAATACAAGTAAAAGCAACATACAAAGAGCGGATTTTACATATATGTTGAAGACTTACACTACAATGAGGTAATTTTATATTCAAGTATGAAGACTTATTCATGAAAGCGAAGAAAAGTAAAAGGTGAAAATTTTTGAAGTTTATGATTTCAAGACGATACAAGTTGTTAAGAATCAAGCGGTAAAATACTTCTTCCACGGCCATGGTTTATTTTGTATTTAATTTCTCTTGTTTCAAAAAAAAAAAAAAAAAAAAAAAAAAAAAAAAAAGATGAAAAGAAAAAAAAAAGAGAGAAAAACAAGAGAAATATTTGTTTTGTTAATAAGCCGTGGGGAAGGAAAATAGATAAGGAAGTTTCAAGCGACAAGAATGTTTAAGGTAAAAAGGGTTACAAATTGTTAAGGATTTATGAAATTCAAGGGTTTATCATCAATAGTTGAAACCGAAGACGAAGGAGATCAAAACGAGGAGCGGAAGACGTTTCTATTGGATGCCGTGAGAGTGGTGTTATCATAATTGGCGATCGGATGTGAAGGTGAGTAAGTAATCTCATCCTCAATAATAAATGGTTGATTTCCTTTCTTAGAGATCGTTAGAAAAATGGTTTTTCAAAATAAAAAAAGATGTGGGTTTTTAAAAATATTTCGGAAGTTATCCTTCCCACCATTCAACGTGTTGCAGGAATTCTCTCTTCATTCCTACCTGCACACATGTGAGAACCATAAAAAAGCTGTCTTTTTGAGTGCAATTATCATAAAATCCTTTTTGGTGAGGCGAAGTCGAGGCGAAATGCTTATTGATCGTTTCTCAAACACGCGTTCTCTCATTATGGTGTGGTTATTTCTCACTCAACAATTAAGAACGAGAATATGTTCTTTAGTATTTCTAACTTCTTATTACTAGCATGCGAAACTCTATGTCCTCATAACTTTTTGGATGCTTGTGACGCTTGAACGCTTTGAAGTTGTGAGTTTTTAGTTTGATTTGCTCGAGGACTAGCAAAGTCTAAGTGTGGGGGAATTTGATAGGTGTAGAATACACCTAATTTACTATCTAGTAGTTTATGCTTTCTTTGCTATTTTTCTTGTAAATTATGTATTTTACGCTTGTTTTGAGTTTTGTAGCTACTTTGGAGTCGCACGAGAGAAAAGAAGAAGAAATCACCCAATTTGAGCCAAAAGGGCAAAAAGGTCATTTTACAGGAGATTGATATATGGAGCCCAGTTGAGGTTAAGGGGCAACCCAATTTGAAGGAATACTAAACAAAGATTAGCAATGGTTAAGGGGTAGCCATCTGGGTGTCCCTTATCATATATCATTGGGTGGCTGCATACAAGGTGGGTGCAAATAGCCGCCCCACATCTAAAACCTAAATTGGGTTCGTTGTCTGAATTCAATTCAATTCATTACAGAACTGCTGAAATTGAGAAAGAGAAAGAGGCATTGCGAGAGAGAAAATCGAGAGAAGAAACTGTGTAAATTTTGTGTTGGATCTGTGAATCGATAAAACAAGGAAGATTAAATTGTTTCTACGAATTGAATCAGGGTTTATTCGAGAAGATAAAGATGATGGCCATCTTGAGTTGAGAATTGAAATTGAGGCTGCTGTAAAATAGAGAAGACAGGATCGATTAGGTTTTGTTGGTTTAAAGAGAAGTAGATCGATGCTGTGTTGGGTCGGAGGAATCGAGAGAGGAAGAAATGGTGAGTAATTTGAGAAGTTGTTGTTGGTGGATCTGCTGTGAGACTCGAGATTCAGAAATGGGTTTTTGAGAGAAGAAGAACTCAGCCGATGCTGTTGATTTCCATGGGGATGATACTGAGAATGGGTTTCTGCTGTAATTGGTAAGGTTCTGATCGAGAAATTGAGAAAGGTTGAACTCCTTCAGAGTGAATTGAAGTTGTTCATCCTCCACAGAGTTGAAAGGATGAGTTAATACTGCAGATTAAGGGTGTGAGATGGAATGGATCTTCGTAGTGGAATCAGAGATGTGAGCTTTCAGAATCGAGAGATGAATGGGTTTGTGATGATTCTGTGTTTAAGGTAGAGATGATATGATAACTCAAAAGAAAGAAGAGATGAAACTGGCCGAGAATCTGATGCTACTTAGATGGAGTGAATGGTTGAAATCATGAGATGGGTTACAGTGCTTTGTTGGTAGCTGTTGTTATGGAAGTGAAAGCAGTGGTGTTGAGGTTGAAAAGCTATTGAAGCAGCAGCTGTGCAAGTATGAAGTGAAGCTGCATATGGGGATGGCATGAGCTAAACTACAGGATGTGTATAAGGCAGAGCTGAAGATGCCGTTGTTGAACAAGACACGGGAGATGATGAATTTGCTGCTCTTGAGAATGAGTTGCTGAAATTTAGATGTATGTTTAGGATGTCATAGGAACTGAAGAAAATAGGCCTGAAATTGGCCGGGAAGTCCTGTAAATAAACAGAACTCGGCCGATTCTTTATTCTTGCGAGTTAACTCGGTGCCCGATGACCGTTCCGTACCGAGCCCGATGACCGATCCGTCCTAATTCAATTTGAGTTAGCCGAGTAAGACAGCTGACTTGGGCTAGCTGACTTCCTCCTCTTTGACCCTGTTGACTAACAGTTGACTGACGGTTGACCAGTTTGACCGTTAGTCTTAACGGTGGACTGACGGAATATTCCGTCGCATATTCCTTTGACGGAGAAATTTTCAGGTGGCCGGCGGTGAGGTTTTCCGGTCAAATTCCGGCCACAATCCCGAGTTTTTCCGCGAACAAAAATTCCGAGAATGTTTATGGACTTCTCTCATGGGTGTGAAGACTTGGGCTTGGAATTGGATGGAGAATTGGACTCAAATTTGGAAAGAGAAGGTGGAAGAGTTGAGAAAAGCTTGGATTTGGAAATTGAATTGCAAAAGAAAAAGGATTCTATTCCTTGGAAGATTTGGAGAATATTGAAGCCTATAAATAGAGAAGTTTTCTACAACTTCTACACACCTCTATACACACATCTCTACACACACAATTCTTTTCTTTTCTTATTCTTTGTGTGAACTCTTTAACATGAGTAGCTAATTTTATTGATTGAGGATGAATTCCTAGTTCTTAATATGATTTGAGTTTTTGTTTTTAATTATATCTTGAAGTTTTTCACATGATTATCGTTTGTTTTTACTAATAGGAATGATCTTAATGACATTCATGATTGATTGATAGATTGTTTAGAATGCATGCTAAATTGATTTGTTAGTTTAATCTAAATCTAGTATAAGTTAGGGAATAAGTAATCGTTCTCGACACTTTACATAAGTAGAAAACACAAGACCTTGCGGAGGGATTCCGTGGAGCAATTGTGTGTAGAAACAACGCTAGAAAGTGGACCAAGCGAACCGAGTTTAACTACTAGTACTAAACCTAAATTCATAAATCTTAATGCATTCAGGGAATTAAATCTTGTAAGCGAACCTCGGGGTGGTTCTTTTGAATAGAATCGATAACTAAGCGGACTGTTACTCGGTGAAATTAGGGATTTTGGGGCTAGCTAAGCGTACCTGCTATCCTACGGTTGGTGATAATCTGTGACTAATAACAAGTAGAAGAGAACATAACTTTAATCATTGTTTCGCAACGAAGAAGGATTCCTTGATCTTGTCTCTCTTATTGCTTTCAACTTTATCTTTTAATTGCTTTGTTTATTTTCTTTTGCTTTTTACACCCCCCTTTCGTGACAATTTTTACAACTAGAATCTCGTGCTCCTCGTGGGATCGACCTTGACTACCCTATATTACTTGTTAATTAGGTAGTAAAGTATTAATTAATTTGTTGTGGTTACGACACGCATCAAATTTTGGCGCCGTTGCCGGGGAGGCGCCAAAATTCATTCACCATGCCATGGAATTTTGGTAATTCTCCAAAATTTTGGCGCATCAGGTATTCTACTAGATAGTATATTTGTTTTGTTAATAATCGTTCTCGACACTTTACATAAGTAGAAAACACAAGACCTTGCGGAGGGATTCCGTGGAGCAATTGTGTGTAGAAACAACGCTAGAAAGTGAACCAAGCGAACCGAGTTTAACTACTAGTACTAAACCTAAATTCATAAATCTTAATGCATTCAGGGAATTACATCTTGTAAGCGAACCTCAGGGTGGTTCTTTTGAATAGAATCGATAACTAAGCGGACTGTTACTCGGTGGAATTAGGGATTTTGGGGCTAGCTAAGCGTACACTGCTATCCTACGGTTGGTGATAATCTGTGACTAATAACAAGTAGAAGAGAACATAACTTTAATCATTGTTTTAGAACGAAGAAGGATTCCTTGATCTTGTCTCTCTTATTGCTTTCAACTTTCGATTTTAATTGCTTTGTTTATTTTCTTTTGCTTTTTACACCCCCTTTTGTGACAATTTTTACAACTAGAATCTCTTGCTCCTCGTGGGAACGAACTTGACTTCCATTATATTATTTTTAATTGAGTGGAAATATTGATTAATTTGATTGCACCTACGACACGCATCAAATTTTGGCGCCATTCTTGGGGAGTAGTGGATGATTTTAGTTGTTTTTATTTTTCTTTTGCTTTATTCTTGCTTTGTTGGATTCTATTCCGTATCTAACTTGGTTTTTGAATCTTATTTCAGGTATCGGTTTTCCATGTATGGTGGACAAGAGCAAGCATATTACAACAATCAATACGGTTTTCAACCTCAACATTATGACAACTTCCAACCATCCTTAGGATACAATCAAAACCAATCTTTTGGCTATGATCAAATTCCTACAGAACATTATGGATATTCTCATACATATCAACAACCTTATGACGGGTATGTAAGTGGACAATCAAAAGGATGGGAGGATAGTTTTGTTTATGATCAGAAATTCTCTAGTTTTGCAGATAAGATGTCTGCCATGATTGGGGATCTTCAACAAAAGTTGCAAGAATCACATCGAGAAATTCAAAGGAATTCGGAGAAATTATACGAACAAATTAATCAACCTTTGGACACTTTTGAAGACGCTAGTGTAGCTTACTCGAGCCTTGATCTTAATAATGATCAATCACCTATTCAAAAGGAAGAGCTTGAGGAAGATGCATTTATTGCTTGGAAAAAATTTCTTAGGGAAAGATATGAGTCCGCGGAAGTGTATGAACGTTGCAACAATGAGGAAGTTATTCCAACTCCGGATCATAATAAATATCCTTCACCTATTCAAAAGGAGGAGTTTGGATATCCCTTGCCTATTGTTGTAAACGAAGTAACACCCTCACAAGAAGATCTTACAATTTATACCGAGGAAGATTATATGAGAGAAGAATGGCCCGATTCCGATGATGAGAATGTTGAAGAGATGATACTAGAGGATGAAACCACATTCAGTGATTTTGTGGAAGACCCAATTGAACTTGCGAATGATTTTAATGATGCCAAGACTTTGGTTAAGGTAGAAAACGACGAAGAATGGTTGCAAGGTTTAATAGAGGACCACGATATACAAGAGGTAAGTAATTCACTCGAATTTTTTAAGGATGAAGAGGATTCTATAATACAAGAAATTGTGCAAGGTTTGTCTAACCCTTTGCATATTGATTCTTCTCCTTTACCTCTTATTGGATTGAATGTATGTGCTTCTAAAGTATTTTTGGATGATTTTGTTTCTAAATATCCACCATTGGAAACACTTGATGCTAACACTATGCAGGTTTGCCAAAAGGAACACATGGAAATTCCCAAATTCTATGTTCTTTATACACTTCCGAGTGTGGATGAGAATAAGTGTGGGGGAAATTTCTATCGAGCGATAACATCATTATTATTTTCTTGTGCTAATATTTGTATGGAGTTATTTTTTGCAAAACAGGTATTATGGGTGGATCCTCAAATTTTCAGATTGTTAGTATATGGGGAATGAATCTTACAAGAGCCAAGTCGGGCCGTCGACTTTAAAACAAGCGCTTAATGGGAGGCAACCCATAGGTTTTGTATTTCTTATCCTTTTGCTTTTTGTTATTTCTTTTTCTTGTTCCATATCATGTTACAATTTCCCACCTTGACTTTACTAGGAGGATTCAATTACATTGAGGACAATGTAAGGTTTAAGTGTGGGGGAGTGGTTAAGCATGTTTTTAAAACAAAAATTACAAAAAAAAAATTATTAAAATTTTTTTTAAAAAAAAAAAAAAAGTTTTACATAAAAACTCCAACTTTTAGAGATTTTAGAGTCACTAGCATATTTCTAGGTATGTTTACATAGAGATTTTGACCGACATAATTGAACTTGGAAATGTTAGAGAACTACATTCGGATTTCTTGCTTGTTAGAGTGTTAAATAATTGATTTAATCATGCCGGTGATGCGAATTTGGTGCAGGGAGAAATGCATTATTAGAGTTGCTGATCAATCATTAGTGGAGACTACCCATATTCATATCATGTGAGGCACCGACCAGAATTCTTCCATCTACTAAAGAGCTTCTTTTGAGTGTGTGTCACCATACGTCAATTCCGGGTAGAATGGTGAGCTACCCAACCTCCCACCAATAGAAGCACTACTCTTGATCTCTTGAGTGCTAATTTTGTCAATCATGAGGGTGACGTCCATGGATGAAAGCTACCTTCTTGTAGTTCGATTTGCAGTTAGCACCATTCTCTCTCGCAACAACAACGGGTCCATAGAAACACATTCATCATCAACAAGGAGCGACATCAAAATCTACAAGGAAAGTTGGAAAAGTTTAAGGTTTACAAGCAACGGATCGAGAAAAAGAGCAAATTTCAAATACAAGTAAAAGCAACATACAAAGATCGGATTTTACATATAAGTTGGGGACTTACAATACAATGAGGTAATTTTATATCCAAGTATGAAGACTTATTCATGAAAGCGAAGAAAAGTAAAAGGTGAAATTTTTTGAAGTTTATGATTTCAAGACAATACAAGTTGTGAAGAATCAAGCGGTAAAATACTTCTCCCACGGCCATGGTTTATTTTTGTATTTAATTTCTCTTGTCTTAAAAAAAAAAAAAAAAAAAAAAAAAAAAAAAAAAAAAAAAAAAAAAAAAAAACAAGAGAAATATTTGTTTTGTTAATAAGCCGTGGGGAAGGAAAATTTATAAGGAAGTTTCAAGCGACAAGTATTTTAAGGTAAAAAAAAAAAGAGTTACAAATTGTTAAGGATTTATGAAATTCAAGGGTTTATCATCAATAGTTGAAACCGAAGACGAAGACCAAGAAGTTAAAGACGAGGAGCGGAAGACGTTTCTATTGGATGCCGTGAGAGTGGTGTTATCATAATTGGCGATCGGATGTGAAGGTGAGTAAGTAATCTCATCCTCGATAAAAATGGTTGATTTCCTTTCGTAGAGATCGTCAGAAAAATGGTTTTTCAAAATATTAAAAGATGTGGGTTTTTAAAAATATTTCGGAAGTTGTCCTTCCCACCATTCATCGTGTCGCAGGAATTCTCTCTTCATTCCTACCGCACACATGTGAGAACCATAAAAAAAGCTGTCTTTTTGAGTGCAATTATCATAAAATCCTATTTGGTGAGGCAGAAGTCGAGGCGAAATGCTTATTGATCGTTTCTCAAACACGCGTTCTCTCATTATGGTGTGGTTATTTCTCACTCAACATTTAAGAATGAGAATATGTTCTTTAGTATTTCTAACTTCTTATTACTAGCATGCAGAAACTCTATGTCCTCATAACTCTTTGGATGCTTGTGACGCTTGAACGCTTTGAAGTTGTGAGTTTTTAGTTTGATTTGCTCGAGGACTAGCAAAGTCTAAGTGTGGGGGAATTTGATAGGTGTAGAATACACCTAATTTACTATCTAGTAGTTTATGCTTTCTTTGCTATTTTTCTTGTAAATTATGTATTTTACGCTTGTTTTGAGTTTTATAGCTACTTCGGAGTCGCACGGGAGAAAAGAAGAAGAAATCACCCAATTTGAGCCAAAAGGGCAAAAATTGTCATTTCACCAGGCAAGCACTATCTGGAGCACAGCCAAGGATAAGGGACAACTCTCTTTAAGGAGTATTTAAAACAGACCATCTGAGGTTAAGGGGAAACCAGTCTGGGGTGGCCCATATCTGAATCTTTGGGTGTGTCTGAAACCACCCCAGAACTATAAGTCTATAACCCTAATCGAGAATCAGTGTTCTCGTTTTCATCTCATTCACTGAAATTGAAAAGAAGAAAAGAAAAGCAGCCACTGCGGCTAAAACCAAGAGAGGAAAATTAAATCTGAGAGTAGAAGCAGATCGAAATGGAATAAGGGTTTGCTGGAGAAGATCGAGAAAAGGTTTTGTTAAGAACTGAGATGAAGAAATTAATGATTAACATGAGAGAATTTGATAATTTCAGAAATTAGGGTTCCAAAGAATTGGTTTTTTTGTTGCTTAGGTTCAAGAATGAATGGCGTTATTGGTTGTTCTTTGCTATGAGAAAGAAAAGAGACTCAAGAAGAGATGGTCTTTGAAGGGTTGGATTCATATACGAGTTGTCATTTCTTTGTTATTGGAGAAGAGGATGATGTTGATGAAACAGTGATGATTATCAAGGGAAAGAATGGGTTTGGATGATCCTGTTAATGGGTTTCTATAGGTGATGCTGCTGCTTGTTACAGGGAATGATGGAATGATGCATAAAATGACTAGATGTATGTTAGGATTGTGCAGAAATGGAGCTCAAATCGGCCGAAACGGCACGGAAATGCCCCAAACAGAGGAGACTCTGTCGGAATTTCTATGACGGCGAGTTAACTCAGTACGGTGATGACCGATTCAGTCATGCAACCCAGTTGAGTAAGACCCATCACTCAGACCACTCAGCCAAGACTAAGCCAGCTGATTGAGTCTGACTCTCCTTCCTCTTTGACCCTGTTGACTAATAGTTGACTGACAGTTGACCCGTTTGACCATTAGTCCTAACGGTGGACTGACGGAATATACCTCCACTGACGGAAAAATTTTCAGGTGGCCGGCGGTGACGGATTCCGGTCAAATTCCGTCCACAATCCCAATTTTCCGGCGAGCAAAAATTCCAGAATTTTCTATGGACTTCTCTCATGGGTGTGAAGACTTGGACTAGGAATTGGATGGAGAATTGGACTCAAATTTGGAAAGAGAAGATGGAAGAAGAGAAAGACTTGAATTTGGAAGTTGAATTGCTAAAGGAAAAGGATTCTAATCCTTAGAAGAGTTGGAGAATATTGAAGCCTATAAATAGAGAAGTTTTCCATACCTCTCTACACATACCTCTCTACACATACCTCTCTACACACACATCTCTACACACACAACAATTCTTTTCTTTTCTTATTCTTTGTGTGAACTCTTTAACATGAGTAGCTAATTTTATTGATTGAGGATGAATTCCTAGTTCTTAATTTATGTTTTGAGTTTTTGTTTTCAATTCTATCTTGAAGTTTTTCACATGATTATCGTTTGTTTTTACTAATAGGAATGATCTTAAAGACATTCATGATTGATTGATAGATTGTTTAGAATGCATGCTAAATTGATTTGTTAGTTTAATCTAAAGCTAGTGAAAGTTAGGGGATAAGTAATCGTTTCTTGACTTTTACATAAGTAGCAAACACGAGGCCTTGCGGAGGGATTCCGTGGAGCAATTGTGTGTAGAAACAACGCTAGAAAGTGAACCAAGCGAACCGAGTTTAACTACTAGTACTAAACCTAAATTCATAAATCTTAATGCATTCGGGGAATTACATCTTGTAAGCGAACCTCGGGGTGGTTCTTTTGAATAGAATCGATAACTAAGCGGACTGTTACTCGGTGGAATTAGGGATTTTGGGGCTAGCTAAGCGTACCTGCTATCCTACGGTTGGTGATAATCTGTGACTAATAACAAGTAGAAGAGAACATAACTTTAATCATTGTTTCGTAACGAAGAAGGATTCCTTGATCTTGTCTCTCTTATTGCTTTCAACTTTCGATTTTAATTGCTTTGCTTATTTTCTTTTGCTTTTTACACCCCCCTTTTGTGACAATTTTTACAACTAGAATCTCTTGCTCCTCGTGGGAACGAACTTGACTTCCATTATATTATTTTTAATTGAGTGGAAATATTGATTAATTTGATTGCACCTACGACACGCATCATAAGGTTTTGTGGATACATCTCTATGTAAGCCCTCACGAGACTATAACTCGTCCACTTGGGTCACCAAGTGGTTTAAAGGCTTGATGCACGTGCTAAGTGCATTCGTTGTTCCGTCGACAAGGATTATGTTCGAAATAAATTATAGTTCCGGCTTAGTATGTAAACATATTTCAATTGCCTAATGTTTCCGGCGTGGATTGTAGTATATTACTCTATGCCGGGGTAGAGTGTCTAATTTGTTTCTGTGTACAAATACCCTTATGCCGGCATTTGATTGAAAGATGACAGAATGCCGGTATTAAGTGTCGGCATGTCGGTTATCCTTATCCCAATGCCGGATCGTTCAAAATTCAATGCCCAATGGCTATTTTTTTAAACCATAAACCAGCAAAGACAAGTGCCGGCGTTGATACTAGGTCAGTGACAATGCCGGCACTATAAAGCCGTTGTGCATTCATCTATTTAATGCAATGGATTCACCCATTGCACTTGATACCTCCAATGGCAAATCCATCAAAGACTACGATTTCATCATTGCCATGGAAAAAGACAAACTTAGGAAAAACAAACTATCCACTCCGATGGGAAATCAATTATCATCCACCACCAACTCAAATCCATCAACAACAACCGATTTCATCATTGCCATGGAAAAAGAAAAACTCAAGAAGAACAAACTATCCACTCCGTTGGGAAATCAATTATCATCTACCAACTCAGTTGCCCTTATACTAGAAAAACTAAAAAGGAAGGGAGAAACCACCAAGTCAATTGCTGCAATGGAAGAAGAGATACTTAAGAGGAAAAGAGAATAAGAAGAGGAAGCAAAGCTTGAACATTATCGCAAAGAAGCTAAAGAGATCCTTAAACGTCAAAAACAATCTAAGATAGAAGTGTATGTCGAGGAAGAAACCGAGTGGATTAAAAATTACTACATAATATCGGATTTCTAGGAAGATCACCGCCCTTCGAATCTTTTTTGGGGTCTTGTTAGGACTGGTCCTTACATGAATAACTACTTGGAAGGTAAGAAATGCAGAATTGATTACGGTGATCTCTATGTACAAAATCGAACAATTGCACTCATAAAGTTATGTCGCGCAAATACAACGAGTTTCTTGCAAGATACAGAGGGAATAAGTATCAAGCTCAGGACGCATATACCAAGTGGAGAAAAGAGCCTTTTAGGCATTTCGAAGCTGCTTTGCTTATTGAATCTCGTTCTAAGAAATGATGTTAGTTGCAATTGGCTTGAGATCTTTCATTTTATGTGTAACGTTGTTTATGTTTATTTCCTTTAGAAATAATGTTAGCTGCAATTAGTTTGAGTTAATGTTTTTAAGTTTATTTCCTTAAGATTATGTGGTTAATGCTGTTTATTTCATCAAGTTTCTTTCCCCTACCGGCATTGACAAATACACCAAATACTATACCGTTACATGTGTTGCCGTTGAATTGTGATCACCAAATACTTATTGTCAGAATACCGGCATTGAATTGCTCCATCTGTCCATGCCGGCATTCTGACGGTTACAAACACAAGTTATGTGGCAGTTACAAACTCATTCATTCCACTTATTTGTGATTTACAAACTATTTTATCCCACTTATTTGTGGTTACAAAATCCTTAATACCAGTTTATGCGTCAGTTACAAACTCCTTCATTCTATTTAAGTGACGGTTATAGAAAGGAAATCATTCAATCTCCCTTTTTATTCAATCTCCCTTTTTGTTTCATCTTCTATACCAAAGACAATGGGTCGTCGCAAACCTCGTGAAAAACCCATACCCAATCCTGAAGAATCTGTTGATGATGGTGGTAAATCGAAATCAAAAGCGCAAGAACTGCCTGAAGAGTCTGTTGGTGAGGCGAGAATAACAAATTTTCTTAGGTAAGTGATGTATATGTTGAATTGAAGTTTTTTACTTTAAGGGTTTATCCCATAGTAGAAAACACAAAGTGAAACTTGGTTGTTTAGTCTTTCTACTACACTAAAAGTAATTTTTAAAATTCCAATTTGAAGCTTAGTTGCATGTTTGATTCGCGGTAGAATACAATTTGAAAATCATGCCAGATTATATGTCTTGAATCCCGATTTTATTGCATGAGCCTACCGCCATACATATTTAATTGAATACCATGCCGGTTCCATGTACCGGCTTTGTATATTTGATCAATACTATGCCATTTTCATTAGCCTATTTTTTTAAAAACTCTGTACTAAAATCCCACAGTACCGGCATTCCAAATATCTATTTAACAATGCCGGTTCCCAATGCCGACAGTGTCGATATGTTAACTTACTATGCCGGTTTTTGTTGCAAAAAAATGTTCATTCTCTGTCTAAAATTCAAAGACAAGCGGCATGGTATTTTAATTAATTAGAATGCCAACACTTATGTTATGTTCGATTTCTATGCCGGTTGTCATTATATAACTCAGTTTACATATTGGAACATAGGTCTAAAGCAGCACAAAAGAACAAAGGAAAAGGCAAAGTTGTTTTAGAAGCAAAACGTAAGTCTTCTCGACGTAGACGTCCTGATTCGGCTACTGCTAAGGTCACAATTCGGGATCAACCTATAAGCTACCCAACCAGCAGTGATGATGATGATGAGTGGGAAACATATCCTGTACCCGAACGAGCAGGTGGCTCATCCTCACAAGCAGGTGGCTTAGGACAGACCCGATGTCGGAGTTGAAGCCCCTAAGGATAATGAAAAGGCACCCCAGCCCACTTTCCCCGATAAGTATGACATGATTCAGCACCGCGATGATGGCAAACATTGGGGTGAACCGATAAACCCGCAACTCTTATTTGCCTACAAACACTCTTGGGCTCGTTGGGTCTATCAAACTTATGTAAGACGTTTGCATCT
Organism: Papaver armeniacum; assembly: GCA_023531295.1. Classification (NCBI taxonomy): domain Eukaryota; kingdom Viridiplantae; phylum Streptophyta; class Magnoliopsida; order Ranunculales; family Papaveraceae; genus Papaver; species Papaver armeniacum. The sequence goes on from JAJJWW010007984.1 coordinate 479,748, forward strand.
TGATATTATATTATTTATCTATGATCAAGTGAATTTAATTAACTTTGGTGTGTTTTATAGGACCACAAGAACGCCTTCCGTGTTAGCCGCCATCAACAATCGGATGTATGGCCTTTGAAATATGAGTGTGACGTTGTTAAAGCAGTAGTCAAAGCATCTGGGTTGTATCCAACGATAAAAAATTATGTGGCCACTGATACCGTCACGGCGAACTGACGATGTCCCTGAAGATGTCCAAAGGATAATAAGTCTAGAGGTTCTTGGAAAAGCCGTTAAGGTATGAGATGACTCTAAGGACCTAGGATGGGATAAGATATATGAGCTGACTAAAAAGTTGTTTGGATGGGACAAGGAAACCACTTTGGCAAATATGTACAAGACAAAGCGTTCCCAGACAAAGACTATCACATTCGTCAAACTCGTTGAATTGTCTGGGAACACAAAGAACAAGGAATTGAATCCCGAACAAGTCCAGCAAACTGCCGCGGCTTATATGTGTTCATCCTGGGCTCCGCTATATTCCCTGATGCTAATGGTAACAAGGTGCATATGAATAACCTACAATACTTGGATCCGTTGGAAAAGGTTCATGAGTATTCATGGGGCACTGCTTTCTTGGCATATTTTTTGGCAGAAATGCGTCGAGCTTCTAAGGCAAACACCCGTCAATTTAATGGGAATTTCACTGTACTTCAGGTATAGTCAACAACTTATTTTTTGATTGTTGTCATTAAATTTGTTAGTTTCCAATTATTTATTTTCTTATACATTTCATTGGAACGATCTTTCATTGGCGTAGGTGTGGGCTTATGAACACTTCACAAAATTGTTCATACGGTATAAAGGATTGAAGATTTTCACTGAATATCAAGAGAATATGCCTCTAGGTTAGAAATACTACTTCGACAATACCCCAAGGCCCAATAACAAAAAACGGTTATTAGCAATGAGATTGGCTTTGGACTCGGTGGATGTCCAAGATGTTGTGTTTGATCCATATACGAATGCCAGAGGAGTTCACTTGCAAAGGCGTGACAATGTTTCATTTTACAACGGACCGTTATTTCATCCAAAAGGATTTGTTATGCACAACCCTCGCCGTGTAATGCGCCAACTTGGGTACAAGAAGAAAGATCTCACGGATACATCTTATCAGAAATTCTCTCATGACTTTCCTCAATGCCAATCAAATGAGAACCATACTCTCGTAGTTTACGACCCAAAACCTATTCTTGCACATTGGAGTGAAAGGGAAGAAAAAGGACTTGTGTTGGATAGGGCTGATTGGGAATTGGCTGAGAACGGTTATGAGAGTGAACCAACCTTCCTAAGAGGCCATCGGAAGTTCACGCATCCTTATGTTGTACGCCTGGATATCGTAGTTGTTCCTCCACCACCAGCACATCCCTCCACAACTTCGGAAACTGTCCTCGCTCTTGTACAGCTCGTTACGTTGTTGGTACGTACGTCTTGTTCATTACCATTCTTTTAATCTATGTCTACGAACTTATACAATTGTACATACTAAGTACATGTTTAAAATTTCCTTAACAGCGTCAGCGGATTGGAAATTTGTCAAAGTTCTTTAAGAAAAGGAACAAGAAAGGAGAGGTGCTAACCCAGAAAGAAATGGAGAACGTCGAGCAAAAGATGGATAAAATTCAAGATCCGAAGGCAAAAGACTTGTGGGGCGAAATGAAGAAGAGGGTACACAAGAAGCCAAGAACCGAGTGGTCGTTCTATAGTATTAGTTTGGTTTGAACAATCTAGTGTTGGTTTATGTTTGTTTGTGAGTCTTGAACAATGTGTTTGTTTGTGTGTCTTGCTAAACTCTTTGCTTGACTTGGTTTATGTTTGATTTGTTTTCGATTTGGAACCACATAACTTTGGAGTTTGTTCTTGTATACAATCTAGTATTTTTATTATATTTATTATGTTGATAAACTTGTGTCAAATTACCTCTTTTACAGAGTTTGAATGTGCCCAGATCACTTAAATTTCTAAGTTTTTCTTCAGTACCGGCATGCTCGAGAACAGTAAAATCAATGTCGGTTCTCTAAATGACAAAGTTCCGGCATTTAACTGTGTTTGGATACTATGCCGACTTTCTGTAATCTCCATGACAAATATGATTTTGACAGAGTACCGACACAGTTATGATGTTAATTTCAATGCCGGAAAGGTCACTGATTTCTCTGGAAGTTTTTTCTGCATTTCCGGCATGGGTTCAAAAGAAAGTCTACGCCGGTACACTAGTTCCGGCGTCGTAAATATAAAACACAACTATCTTGGCATGGGCATCAAAATATGATTTAATGTTTACAAAGTCAGACTTCCAAAAAAACAAAACGTTGCGTACTACTGAACCACATAAATCCAAATTACTCATCGTCGCCTCCACACGTAATGGGTTGCATCTTCTCCTCTTTGAGCGGTTTTTTTGATAAGGCCAACGCATCCCAAAATTGGTGATTCTCCTCATACGATGCCATCCATCCCTTCCATATATTGGGATCTAGACCCTTGTTTTTAATCATCCCACAGATAGGTGGCAATGGACAATTTTCTTTGAGTTTTAGAATAACAAAATGATTATCGTTCACGAACGCCAAAACAACTCTTCTCTTCTTAAGGGATCCTTCGCATTTTTTCCACTTTGGGGTAAATGTTACTTCTACGGTGAGGGTAAAATAATGAACAACACATCTAAATGTATCCGCCACTAGATGCCCACAAAGCGGCATTCTCATCCAATATTCAGAAGGAAGAAAGTTCATTTGTTGCTCGGGCCCCAATACTTGAGCATGCATATCATCAAACCCCTCGCCTACACCAACCAATTGCTTATAAAAGCTCCTCTTGTTCACAAGTTGTTCGACCATCCTCATTCTAGCATATTGGCATGGTGTCATACCTCTACTAACCGCCGTGTCAAAGATTCCTAATTGTTCGGTCACAGCATGCTAGCCACAATTTCCATCTCCGTCGACATCATCCGTATATAAAATATACTCGCGAATAACCTCAGGAAGTTGGTCTATGTAAGATTGTATCTTGGTATGATAACTTCTAATTGTCCTACCTGTTCTGGGATCCTTATACATCTTCATATTACCCTTTTGTAACAATAATATATCCAAACCATCCTATGTAATCTCTACACTTGTAATGTCTTCGATATGTGATGGGAGTCCGTACTTCCTTGGCCTACCCCTTGGCCTTGGAACTAAAACTACATCAACTTTGCTATCACTTTGGTTTGTCACCACCTTTGCCTCGTCGCCTTGTTGTTCTTTGTCACTTGATGATGATACCTTTGGCGGTCTACCCATTTTCCTTGGAACCTTCGCTAGATCGACTATGGGTATGGCTTCGAAATGCTCACCTTGTTGTTCTTTGACACTTGATGATGATACCTTTGGCGGCCTACCCCTTTTCCTTGGAACTTTCGCTAGATCGACTATGGGTATAGCTTGAGAATGCTCACCTTGTTGTTCTTTGACACTTGATGATGATACCTTTGGTGGCCTACCCCTTTTCCTTGGAACTGCCGCTAGATCGACTACGGGTATGGCTTCGGAATGCTCACCTTGTTGTTCTTTGTCACTTGATGATGATACCTTTGGTGGCCTACCCCTTTTCCTTGGAACTCCCACTAGATCGACTATGGGTATGGCTTCGGAATGCTCACCTTGTTGTTCTTTGACACTTGAGGTTGATACCTTTGGCAGCCTACCCCTCTTCGTTGGAACCTCCGATGAGTTGGCTTTTGGTGTGGATACGGAGTCCTTCGTTTGTTGTTGACTTAGCGGTTCCTTCCTCGGCATACCTCTTTTGTTTGGAACCTGCGCTTCCACGAACCTTTGTTCCGAAATCTCACATGCGGTTAGATCTCGTTTCTTACTCGCCGCGAGTTCTTCTTCACGTTGAGTCATTTCTTTCAATTCTACCCTTTGTTTTTTCCTTTTTATTTTAGTTTGTGGTCTACCTATTGGATCTCCCTTTCTTGGCTCTTCGCTTTGTGCGATACATGGACGAGTAATTAGCCTTAGTTGGCTCAACAAGACTTGTCGGATTACCGAGGTGCCACGTGAGTAAGCTTCGAAGAATTCCTTTGCTTCGTTCGTATCCCATGGAGATTGCCCGGGATCTCCCAAAGGGGGAGGGTCGAAAGATAGTTGCTTCCAAAACGGATCAATAACCTCAATAGGTATCACTTCTTCATACTTCACAAGCATATGACGACACGAAAGCCCCAATGAAGACATGTCGGGACAAATACACACATCACCCGGTTTTCCGTAATTTTTCTCATATTCCATTTGTCTGATCATATGTTTTATTGCCCAATGAGAGACGTTGAACTCTATTCCTTGGAGCAACTTGCCATAACGAAGAAATTGAGTCATCCTTTCCATTGAGCTTTTCTCAAAAGCCTCCTTGATCCTATTGATATCTTGCTTAAAGTATTGCTCCATTGCCTCGGTGACCATAACCACATTGCCTTGACCGGACTGGATGAGATCTTTAAATCTCCCATGAGCGGCCTCAGCTGCACTAGTTGCTTCACTCTTGAAGTGTCTATACCGGTTTGTCCATGCACGCACAAATTTTTCATTGAACTTATCCAACCATTGAGTCCGAAAATACCAGACGGCAGTCGGATAAACTTCGTTCCAATCGGCAATAAACTTCTTCAATCTCTTTTCGTACATAACCTCGGTAAGAGACCAATAAACTTTCTCTCAATCTCTTAGAAATTCCAACCACTTTTTATGATTTTCCGCATGTTCTTTTTCCACTCGCTCCTTTATCTTGCCTCTCTCATCTTCTTCTTATTCGGGGGATAGTTTGTTCTTTCGAACCTCTTCCTCTAGTTGTACCATCATTCTCTTCTTAATATCCGCCTTTGCGGGTTCAAACAAGGCATGGCAAGTTTTTATCACATTATTACGTATATGATATGTACGTAGGAAATTTTGTGCGTCCGGGAAGACGTCGGATATTGCTTTCATTAATGCGTCATCGTTATCGGTTACGATGACCCTCGGAAGTTGATTTTTCCGGAAGAACAATTTCAATTGTCGTCATGCCCAATGATAATTATAGTCCCTCTCGTTTCCATTAAACACCAAGCCAATGTGAATGTTACCTTGTCCGAGGTTTGCCCCACGATGTTGAACAACGTCATATTGTATTTGTTTGTCTTGTAGGTGCAATCCATCAAAAGAACACCACAACATGTATTTGCCAATTGTGAGAGCAAAGGATGCGAAATGAATATTTGAAGGGGCTTCTCGTACGGCCCTCTTTTAATGATACGCGTGTAGTTGTGATCCCAAACTATCTTCTCAAATTCTTGCATAACGCTCCTCCCTTCCCATTCCACCCTTCTAATAGTTGCTTGTGCGGTATAAATTGTACGTAGAGAAGACACGTTAGTCTCATCCTTTTCCTTGAAGCCTCTGAGAATTTGTCTCGGTTTGATAAGTGCTTTGGTCAATCTCTTTACATCCTCGAACTCGTCAGGTTTTAGCTTCGCAGCTAAGGATTGACCAACAAAATCTTTCGGATCCCAGTGGTTATGACAGCCACACAAAACCTCACAATCCCAATTGTTCATGTCATTTAAACGGAATACAAGCTTAAACGGGCAATTATTCTTCCTCGTACGAGTCTTGTATACCCTATTAGTCTTCTTTGGATATACATAATCCTTTCTCTTGTGGCTATTCTTCTCCTTGTATTTCCCACTTTTCTCGCAAGCCATCTCAAAACGCCTCTTCGAACCTTCGGTATTCCTCACCAACACACACATGTTCTTAAGAGCCGTCTCTTTAGCCCAAGCGATTGCTTCCTTTCGATCTGTTATTCCCTACATAAGAACAATTTCGCGTTCATTAGAAGGTTCATTACTAGCAATCCATTAGTAAAGTTCAAGATACTAGGTGAAAAGTATTCTTTGGTCACATACCAGAGGGATTTTATAGTATTTCGACGTATCCCGATAAAGCGGCTTTGCATTTGTTGGATCAATATATGTCACCACCTAAAGATCGAATGAAAATTAGTTCCAAACAAAATTAAAACACAATGCCGGAAACCCGTGACAGCAAGCATGCTCGACCATTGTTAAAGCATAGTCTAAGTTAACCAAAACGGAAGACCAAATTTGAAACCTATTCCGGCATAAATGTTTTATTAGAAAACAACGCCGGAGTCACGGATGTCGGCATTCTAGTAATCTAATGTCCCAAGCCGGTACACAGTTCCGCCATTGACAATTATTGATATTCAACGCCGGTTTGCATTATCGATATTGATGGTACCACGCCGGTACCCAATTCCGGCGTTGATGGTTATTAAGTTTCAATGCCGGTTTTAGGTTTGGGATGGTACTGTTTCCTGTATGTTTTCCATGCAGTACCGGCATGGTAACCTATAAATGCAACCATGCCGGTTGCATATTCGGTAGTATATTCCTTGGTAGGTAAAAAGGTTAACTGCGTACCGGCATAGTTGTTTAGAAGAATGCTATGCCGGATCAATATTCAAAATGGGGGATATCGGTCTACCGGCATTCTTCTAAACATACTACGACCTTCACTGTTTAGGCGGTGGCCTGTGAGGCTAATGCTCAACATGAAGTCGTGGAAAATATGATCAAGATGCTTCTGTTTAAGGTGTCGCAATGCTAAAGAGCGGAAGAAGTGTAACAACAAACAAAAGGGTAATAATATGAAAAGAGACTCTTATTGAAGTACAGAAATTGGAGCTACAACTGAATACCAAACCTGTTAGCTACATCTATGCTATGACTATGAATAAAAAGGTTAAGAAACTACGTAAATTTTTTACCACTAGTGACCATGTATCCAAACCTAAATGTATCCCCATCCTATTTCCCATTTACGTATCCTATAATCTTACTACAAGTATCATGTATGATGTCATTCTTCTACTTCGCCTTCTGTTGACGATGGTAGATATCGTAGTCCGTGAATAAACTTTCATGGTTGGATCCTTTCTGGTCGCATCCATCAGATGGATGAAGAAGATGCATGTCTATTTAGGTATTGATTTCATCAGTGTAAAGCATAGTAAGGTATCAATGATGATCTTCAATGAAGTGAGTTAACGAGGAAGTTTGATACTTAGTTCGTTAAGCCTTCAACAGTGGAACCAGTTTGTGGGAGGAAAAGCCGTGGAAGGTCTCTAATTCTGTAATCATTTCCCCAGAAAGAAGCAAGACAGAGACCCATAATTGCCATGGTTACGACCGAGCATGCAGGAGGGACAGCATGGCTGCTACCTAAGAACTGTGAAGCGAGAAGACCTGCAAGAGTTGAGCTTTGCATTCCAGTACACAATGATATTGTTCGACACACTCCCTCATCTTGCCTATAAAACAAAAGCAAAATTCAGTATCGGCTAGGCAATGAAGACAAAACAGTACTAGCAAGTAACAACTTATGGACACAAAACAGAAGATGTGAAAAGTTCCTCGACAGATAAGTGTACTACTATCTAGGTAAGCAATGGAAAGGCTTCGGAATGGAAGAAAACCACTTCAAAACCATGGATTCAGGTGTTTAGATTCAGGACTTGATTCAGTCACTAATGATTATATTGTAAGGATGGCCATGCTCAGACTCAAAATATACGCATTGTCAAAATTATACAGATGCCTCTCTAACCTGATGAACTTAAGTAACATGTGTACAGATCCATTTGAGACATGCTGCAACCCAATAATTTCGAAATCTGGATGTAATTTACCTGAGTAATGGAAATTTTGCTACCCAGTATCCAACTGTAAAAGCAACTGAATGGAAAATCAGTATGGGTAGAATCAATTGGAGACCCTGCGTCGACAAGATCTGAGTTCGGTTTATTGCGAGAGGGCTTCCTATACACAGTGAAGTACAAATCATGGCAACAAAAGGCATCACTGGGCGAATTACTTTAACAACTGATTTTGCATAAGTGTTAAGCACAAGCCCAAGAGTGATTGGAACAAGCACAACCTGAAATAAACCCCAAAAACTTAAGGATATAGAAAAAATCAAGAAATATTCATCCATGTAGGTGCCTCTCTAGTAAAGTGGTAAAGTATTTGGGTGATGGTACTAGCGACCTGAGATGGGAACTCGTCAGCACCATATTACTACTGACTGATAAAGATAAAATATATATACAACGATCCGTGAATGCACTAGAAGTAGTGTTTCTTTTACCTGCAATATAGACTTGGACATTGCGATTGGATCAACTGGAACGACAGACCCAATAAGCAATCCAGTAAGGAGAGGAGTAACAATGACAGAAGCTATAGTAGTTGAGCTCGTCAAAAGAATGCTCAACGCTACATCTCCTTTGCTCAAAAAGCTTGCATAACTCGAAAGCTGGGCTCCAGCAACACAACAGGTAAGGATGAAACCAGAATAGAACATTGGGGGCACTCCACATGCACTTGCAATCAGTATACCCACGACCGGTTTCAGCAAATATTGCGCCATAAATCCAACAGATAAAGGTAAAGGTCTGCAAGAAAGAAACAGTCTCCAATGACATTCAATACATCAAAATTAAGAAAAACAAGACAAAAACACTTCATATAGTGGATATACAAATTAGACATGAACTTCACCTCTTGAGTGCAAGAGCGAAATCATCGATAGATAGTTTAATTCCAATTGACAACATGATTCCACCAAGGGCTGGGGCGTAATACTCTTTTGATACCCTATAATAACAAGTTGAAGAATCAAGAGTCATTCTTATTTTTTCCCCTTAACTTGAAAATAAAGCAATAAATGTTCTCAATATAAATATACTTCTCCTTTTCCCTTTCAGTTAATAAAGAACCTTAAATTGTTGAATTTAAGAATTTAAAATTGAGGCCTAGTTTGATAAAAACCAAATAATAGTCGAGTATCACCATATTCGCGCCAAGTAAGAAATGGTTATCCAAACAGAACCGGAAAAAAAAAGAGTCTACTGTAGTAATTTTTAAGAACGAACGGATTAACTCTTACCATGTGAAAGTAGGAGGATGAACAAGAGCAAAAACAGCGGTACCAGCAACAATAAAAGGAAGCATTGCTGATAAAATCTGAGACGAATCTTTCTTTTCTTCAACTTGATCTTCTTCATCATCATCTGTCACATTCAAAGATACAGATTTTCTTCTCCCAACTGACGAAGAATCTCCTTGTCCCATTCCGCCCATATACGATGTTGAGGAAGTCGAACAGTATGCATATGGACCAGTAAATCTCTTCTTTAGCTTCAATTTCGGATACCCATTGTTGTGGTAAATAAGTCTAGAACTCAATTTTGAAGAATTCAATGACGAATTTTGTAATTGAGGAAGAATTGGCTTCGTCAAACAAACACTTGAAATTGAAGCCATTGGAGTAATTAAAGAGGAGGCCCAGTTTTGCTTGAAAGATGATAAAAAAAAAAAAAATCAGCAACTCCAGAAATTAGGGTTTCGCATTTTTATTATCTTTAGTACTGATGAGTCTACTGGTTAGAGAGAAAAACAGAGTGAGAAAGGAAGAAGAGGAGGAGAAGATATGTTAGAGGCTGAAAACGAAACTTGCGGTTAATTTGTAGTCAGAAAAGATAGTTATCTAGTATAGTCGATGCTGTTTAGCTAACTTGTACAAGTACGAATCAACGGTGAAAATATGATATTTCTGTGTCAGGTTTGGTGGCACTGTCAGACTGGTGTTAGTTTGTTAGGGTATTGGTTAGGACTTGGTTTTTTCCGCCACCAAAACTGCTGTTGCATTTGCATGTAATTAACACAGCCAAGTGTTGATTTTACTTTGTAAAATGATGATACCTCCTTGACAGGCGTATGAAATGAACATAAGGAGGAGTAGGTTGTAAACCGCGGTGAGTTTGACCCAGCATGTTAGCCATATGGCGCATGACTGGAGCCAACTATATTTTGTCGACTGTAACCTGCGAAATCATACAGCATTTACTATTGAGCTTATATCCAGTGGCTTGAACACATGAGCAACAGTTGTGCCAATTCCGGTTGCAGATTTGTTTGTGTTTCTTACAGGAGAGTATTTCTCATCGCAGGAGCAAAAATAATTTTGATGACAGATTAGGAGTACTTAATTAAGTCAAAAAAATTTACTTGTAATGTGATATGATCAGAATTACCGTTCGTAAAGTCACCCTGTAGTAGATTGCTAAAATGGAGTTTGTTACTTTTGATCCAGGAGTATACTATACACAAACAGCAACAGTTACATAGGATTTTAACAGGAACTGGCAAGAAATGTTTTCACAGGAAAACAACAAAAAAAGTACTATAAAGGAAGAAAAGAAAGCAAGAACCCAGACGGTACCAGTATTGTCACAATCAAAGGTGACATTGTCCATATGGGAACGTGGCCGATTGTCGATGCAGTATTTTGATTGATCATTTTAAGCACTGAGAATATTCGACGTTCTCCAATCTATCACAGTGTTTGCATTGCATCGTTCAGATTTAAGAACACGTGTCGGGATGATTTTTCTACTACTACTAGTTAAATGCAATTTCCGTATCATGGGCAACGAGTACAAACATGGATACTATTTGGTGGACGGCATCTACACCGAAATGCCTGGGGTGGTCCATAGCTATAAGAAACGTGATGTTATGCCGCCGATCCAGAAGAAATTTAATGAATACCACCACGCAAAGAGGAAGGACGTGGAGTGTGCTTTTGGTGGTCTAAAGTCGAAATGGGGTATAATAAGGAATCCTTGTCGTTACTGGTCTCATCGCGACATACACACTATTATGAGAGCGTGTTTAATTATGCATAACATGTGTGTGGAACATGAGTACCGTGATACGGAATGGGCAACTTTGGATGAACGAGAAGATACACCTCGGGTACAAGGTAACGTGAAGCGTGGCGTCTAGGGTCCAACTCAGTACCGAGCCATGCCTAAGTTTATTTCCCGGAGATTCTTGCAAACCGATATCACGGAGCACATTTGGTAGCGTCACCTCCTAGGATTGCGAGACGGTGAATTGGGCCCGGTGAGGAGGATGATGGCATCCTCACTTCCGATGCGGGTACTACCGATGTGGATGAAAACGTCGATGTTTACCCATTGGGTGATGATAACTTTTATGAGAACGGAGAGTAGGATGCACGGGCTTTTACTTTCGTAAGTGAGGATGATGCCATTGTTTCCTTTTATAAGACTACTACTTGCAATTTTAACGTACATCATGCAAAAGGTCTAACTCAAAATGAGTTTTGCTAAGAACAACAGGACATACATATTCCAACCGTGGCTCCTTAAGAGTGTTATACTTTGATGCAAAATAGTCCAAGAGGACTTGGAAGCACAAAGTTCTAGGCCTAAGTTAGGCATTTTCGTAAAAGTTGGTTTTGGTAATTTTGTGACAAACAACACCTAGGTTTGGTGGAGGAGTTTGCCCTTGTTTCTTAAGACTTGTTGTGACTAGGTGTGCTCAAAGTTCACACAAATTTGCAGCTAATCAGCACAGTAAGCACACACACACAACACAGCCTTGGGTTTGCAACCCATCGATGCACTAGTTTTCACACAGTTATGGTGATGGCAAGCAAGGTTTCTAGCTGATTCTGGGGCCATGATTCATACACCAATGCAAAAGACTATGCTCAAAGCTTGAGTGCACAGCTTTGTATGATCAAGAGAAGCAAAATTACAGGGCAGCCTACTTGACTTCACTTGGGTTTTGTGCTATACTCTGTTTTCTAAGTTTAAAGTGCCCTCAAGGCTGGAAATAGTCAATTGATTTAGTTCACTTGGTCTGAGATGCACTGAACAACGTATAGAAGTTGGTTGCGCAATGCTCAAAATTTGCAGGGTATGTGGTTTAGCTCAACAACTTCCAACAACGTATTTAGCAATGCAATCGTGCATTCATGGGATGGTTATAGCTCAAACTCACTAGGTTCACACAAGCTTATGCTCGGGGGTTAGCAAGGCAATATAGATGGCAAAGCAAATACACTTAATTGCTTAGCCGAGTAATGCTAGTACACACAAATGCCGAGCAAAGCAAGTACATACAAGGGCCAAGCAAGGCAAAGTACTACTTTTGAAGAAACAAACAGCTTAAGGAATGGTTATACAAAAACTTGGTAGGCCTACCGGATGTATATAAAGATTGAGACGCGCGAGTACGGTCGATCCACAGAGACGAGGGGTGCTTCGTGTGTGATCTAAGGCTTCTTCGACTGAATTCGAGAGTGACAATGTAACACAGATGGTAATACAGATATTGTTGTGCCGAAACGGCTGAGTTGTAAAGGTGATACTAAGCTAAGGAATGATAAACAGTGACACTAGGGTCTTCAACTCAACCTTTAACTTACACTATGTCTTCAACTAAAGATGTTGTTCTTGCCTTCATGATGAGATAGGTAGAGTGTCACCCGCCCTCGTCTCTAAGGTGTTTCTCCATTTGACAACATTAATCACAACTAAGTTTATTTCCCAAGTATTAATTCGTCTGATTAAAGTACAAATAATCCGAGGATAATAATTTTATTAAGCTTGGGTTGCATAAAGTAAACAACACGAGGAATAAACCACAAGGCATCCATGGCGTTGGTATGCACCGTGAGAGCAAAGTGTTATCACACCGAAATTAATTCTATCTAGAAAATATTCAAGCAATCAAGAACAATACAAGAGCATGAAGAACACAGTTGTAAGTTAGGGTTTCATCTCAAACCCTAGCAACTAAATTAAAACATGAAAAACAGAAATTAAACCTAAATGACACACTGGCTAACCCAGGCGTAGCTAAAAACATCTTCTTCATCCTCTATTTATACATGCACCATCCAAAACTAGAAACCCTAATTCTATTTTAAAACAGAAAATTAAAGTGAAATTTCTCTCACCCACGTTGCTCCAACCGCTCCCTCTTCATCAATCGGCTCTCCATCTCCATACTCTAGCTTCCCTTTGATTTATCAATGAAACCCTAACCTATGAGTTCTCTCTTAGCTTCTAGTGAAAAGTTAAGCTACAAAAGGACTAAATAGCGATTAGGTAGGTGGAGGTCGTGGAGATGATGGAGTTGGTGGTGGTATGGGTGAAGAAGGTTGCAGGAGATGGCCGGGGAGAGGGGGTTTGCGGGAGGTGAGAGACAGGGAGAGGTTAAGAAAGAGAAGATGGAGAAAACAATGAGTTTGTTTCGATGGGTATAGGGTTAGGTAGTTTCGGTGTGAGCGGGTGCATCTACTGCTGACAGTGATGAGGTTGAAGCGAGATAGGATTTTAGGAAGTGGAGGATCCTGAACGGCTCGGGGTGTATGTGGTTCGTGTGAAACGGAGCATCGGCCGATGATGGGACGGAGCGAATAGCGTTGGATGTGGTGATAGCAATCTCAACTGATGAGGATGATACTGGGCTTGGATCCGGTCATGGGTAGCTCTAGCCCAAGTCTTCCTGTTGTTGCGCCGATTTGCGCGAGCTTTGGCTATCCGCTCCATAGACGCTTGACTCACCTCGCTTTGGGCTCCTCGCTTTCTCCGGACTTTATTTATTACCTAAAAACATAAAATTAATTAATACAAATATTTATTCTTGAAAACAAGGAAAATACAGAATATGGGATAATATCTGATTTATGAGCACAAAAATGAGTAAAATGCCAATAAAAAGGTGTATAAACATGTTTCTTAAGACTTAAGACTTGTTTTTTATAATTTTAATTATTAATTATGACATTTTAAGATTTAATTTTTCGTAACAAAATTGGCTTTCATATTTCTCTTACTAATATTCATTTTAGATTACGTCAGTATTTTTCCGATAAATGCGGGCCATCATTCGCCAAATCCAACTGTGATGATTGAGCCTATGTACGGCTAGTAACCGGCATACACTTAAACAACAAACGACCTAAACTTTTTGGAAAGAGCATTTTCACTATTTACAAATGACCCATTTCTGTCGCACTTATAAACGTCCTTTGTTGTTCACAAGATTACCTTTTCCATCAGACTACCACTATAAAACCGTCGATAAGGATGCTTTTCAATATCACTCCACCACAGTATCTTTAACCTCTTTCAAAAAATATATAGTTTGAAAAACGATCTTCTGGAATGAGTTATATTCGCAAGTGAATAAATTTTGTGTCCAAAGTTTAATATCTGGCAGATAAACCAGTCCACCAACAAAACGTGTCATATATAGTGTTACATAATTTTAATTACTTATGCAATGCGCTTTACCGGTGATGAAGATTTAGGAGTAGTGAGAGCATGGATTGCGGTAACAAATCATGGAACACCGCGGGGGGTTGATGAAGATCCAAAAGTTTTCTGGAACCGTGTTTTTCAAAACTTTGAAGATCTTACCGGAAACGACAACAACCGCACTAAAGCCTCGGTAAAAAAAAGATTTGATCTGATAACCGCGGATGTTGATACTTTTGTTGCATGTCTGCTGCATGTAAACATAAGCCATCCTACGCTATCATACGAAGCTCGGGTTAGTAAGCATATCCTTCAATATATACCGAGTGTTACCACTATTATTATAAATACGAACGCATAATTAATTATTTTTTTTACTAACTTTTTACAGAAAACAAGAGCCAGGATCGATTTCCGTGCGGATGTAGATAAGCCTTTCATGTATGATCATCTATACGAGCTACTAAAGGAAGTTATGCCCGCATACAATGTGGAATGATTATATACTTCAGATGTATTCCTAATAATAATATGTAGTAATGTTTCAACTAAGTTTAAGGTGGTTTCATTCGAATCGAAAAGTCTAAATAACATTAAGAGGTACAACATATAAAGTAACTGCCACATTGGAACTTAAATACCACAACGATGGGGGAATTAAAAACTAAAAGGATGTAAAGAAAAACCAAACTACATAATGCGACACGATTAAGTAAATACTTAAATTCCTGACAATAGTTAAATGCAACCAACTGCTCCACATTAGGTGTAACGGCGACTAGACCCCTGGCGAATCATAATCTCGTTTTTGAGATTGACGAAATACTCCCTTTCACTCTCGTCGGTTATTTGACGCAGATCAATTCTCATTATCTCCATGTCAGTCTCACGCTGTTTGTTCCTAGCTAACAACTCGGTGCTCGCCGCCAAATTTCTAATAGACGGACCGCCGTCGTATGTTCGTAGAAAATTCATCCTATCCTCAGCCTCTTTTTGGTCCCATTCAAACCTTTGTCCATCCCTTTGTTGGAAATATGCTAATGTCTGGTTCAGTCCTTCAGTTACTCTTCTCTCTTCCGCTCTAGCTCGTTTAGACTGATCCCTACCAGGTGCACATCGGGGACCTTGATCCCGATAAAATGCATTTCTTCATCCTTGGTCTGAGGATTCACCGTTTGTGGTTTGATAATCGTTAAACGTTTCATCATTGGTCTCTGTACCGCTCATAGGTTGGCTCTGTTGGGAGGCTTGGCTGCAAGTTTGAGGAACTAAGATGGACGGATCATATTCCATGGGAAAGTACATCTTCAAAATTTCGAAAACCTTTTGATGTCTCCAACGTTTTGGATCTTTCGGATCTTCCTCGTAGAGTACCTCTCCATCCCGGTACTGCAATTAAATTTGACCAACTATGGATTAGTGATAAGTCCTTTTAAATATAATAGATACTGCATAAATTAATTTTACGAATCTCACCATAGATTGCGGGTCGTTTCCGCTTGGGTTAGCCCTGAAAACCTCTCTAACATGACCAACATATCTTTTGACTTCCTTTTTCAATGTGGCTACTCTCGTTTGGAGCGACTTGAGAGATCTGGTTGTTTCTCCCCGCCATCGTGCGTTGTATTCCTCAACAATACGAGACCATAACTCTCTAGACTCTTGTTCCCTACCTGTAATCGGGTCACTAGTTATCGCACACCAGGCACCTATTACCGCTACATCTTCCATTCTAGTGAATTTTGTCATGACTGAAAATGTTGAAGGATGGGTGAAGCGAGAGATGGAGATATGGTTGTTCTGATGGAAAATACAAATGTATTTGGTGTGTTTGGTTTGGGTGCAACCCACCTGAATTTGTAGTCCATGCAGAATCCGAACGTTGGGTATAATTAACGGGACGCTGCTAGTAACCATCGGATCAATCGATCCGTTGGTGATCCAACGGCTAAGAAATGGTATGCGTTTTCAAACTGCGTGGAACGCGGGTTAAAACTGCGCCGTACGCAGTTACAAACTGCGTAGCACGCAATTTAAAATTGCGTGCATTAATTGACCGTTAGATCATCAACGGTTGGAAGAATCCGATGGTTGGTGTCGGTGGATGGTATTTAAATTCTGGTGTGTGGCTACAACGGTAATATGAAGAGAGGAAGCAATTTTTACTCTATAAATTGAGTATGACACCGTAGTACCGGAGACACATAATATTATATTTTCCAGTTGTGGTTTCGTGATAGATTGGCCGCAAATTAAAAAAATTGTTTGTTTAAATTGGGTAATAGCTCATTAATATGAATTTCTAGTACAACTAATTAAAAAAGATTAACAAAACGGACAAATCACCTTCACTTTCAAAGTAAAGTCACCAAAATATTGTCATTGCTCCTCGACCAGTACAACCAACCTTTCGATTCTTTGGTTTATTGGTTTAATAGATCCCAGCGCGGTTCTCCCCTCTGAGTAATATTGTTGTGCAAAGAACCAAGGTTTAGTCTAAAAATGAAGATCGTTAACACCTTCAGTTTCATCCCTAACTAATTGTTGGAGGACTTGTATAGATACATCTGCCTCTCCCGTTACTATCCTCCGATGTCTGTGATCTTGTAACTTTTGAAGCTCTCCCGCTGGTCCCGGGATGATTTTTCTACTACTAGATGCACCACGAGAGATATGGATTAAACGGTCAGATTTTTTCACTACTGGGCATGGGGTCAGATCAACGACAACCGATTTATTGCGGTTATCATATGGGTTTGATATGGCAGGAACATCTGGTATGTTTGTTGAGTACTCCATGGAACTGTGTTGTGTGGCATCCGAGTAACTATCTAACACCGCTGCAAGCTCGTCTTCATCAAAACCCTCCCATGGGTCGGAGTCGGCCATTTGTGGATGATTAGTATGTTTGGAAAGATGGATACTAATTTAGTTGGCTATTGGTTGTCTGAAGCAACTTTGAAGGATATTATGTAAACTAGTGTTGGTTTGTATAAACCAACAAAAGGTGAGGTAAACAATAACCCACTTGCGTGTTGTGATATTTTAACATCCACTTGTGTTGGACAATGACATCCGATATATAATTACAAGCTTCCAAAGTACCTCACTAGGCGTCCCCTACGCTTCTGACATGTTCCCCGATATTTTTATTACTTGTGGGAATCCTCTTTATCCCTTTTTCAACGAATCGATTTTATTATCCTGTAATGATAACAAATTCAAACTTGGTCCCAGTTACCGACATATCAAATAAACAATTACTATATATACCAGACAACCATATGCAAATCTCAAAGCAAAAACAAAACATTATTTTTTACAAATTTTTCCGACCTTAATAAACAGGGAGGATGGGAAGATTTTCAATGGAAGAAGATAACGCCCTAGTAACAAGTTATTGTATGGTATATGATTTGAATCCAATACTAGAAAACCACGAAATGGGAAGACATTTTTTATCTCAGATTCTTGCCGATTTTAGTATCCAAATGAGCAGCGGTAACAAGGTGTATTCAAGTAAGAGTATCCAACAACGCATAACCACCATTAAGAGGTATTGTATTTGTTTTAGGCAGTACCTTATTATTGCAAACGGTATTCATGCAACGGCAATTTCAATGTATGAAGCTGAATAACAACATCCTTTTAGACATTTAGTTGAGGACGGATTATTCGGTCCTCGCATATAATATCCAAGATCCCCGTTGTATTATGTTTTATTTTCTTAACTTTTCCAGTATGTTAGTATAATAAAAGTTTGTGTGGGTGTACCTCTATGTAAGCCCTCACGAGACTAAACTCGTCCGTTAGGGTCACCTAAGGGTTTAAAGGCTTGTTACACGTGCTAAGTGTAACCGTGATTCCTACGAAAGTGAGTTAGGTTATTAATATAATATGTATGATGTCCTAAGAACAAATAATGAATCGGGTGATTATTAAAATTCTAGTTACCATCAAAAGGGACGTTTATGAACAGGGATGGCCTTTGAGAATAACTTTTGGATTTTTTTCCCTGCTGGGGGTCATTTGTAAACAGCGATAATACTCTCTCATAAAAGTAAAGGTCACCTACTTTTGTCCTTTTTTTCATTATTAGTTGTAAGTATGGTACATCGTCACCAGAGGGGAATATGTCAGAAAATGAATACATTAATAGGGGTTTTCACAGTTGCCGGATGCGTCAAATTTAGCCTATAAATACACTCCCTTTGAACCAGTGTAAACAATTGCCACTACAAACTATATATTATCTTTGTGGTTTAACGTTTATACTAGTACCAACCAAGAAATGGCCACCAAATACACACCATAGGAAGATGAAGCTCTAACTAGGGCTTACTGCAATGTTTCTAATGATCCCGACGTATTAACCGACGAGAAATCAAACGAGTTTTGGATGTCTGTTGCGCATGAGTTTACCGATATAATTGGAAATCACAACCTTCGTACTTGGAAATCCTTAAAATCACATCTCTTCACAATAAAGAACGAGGTGAATTTTTTTGTTGCCATCCAGATTCCACTGTATCTCAGTGTTCCCGAAGGGTGGTCCGCAGATAAGATTGTAGGTTTCCCTTTGTTATTGAAAACATGTGTTTGAATATATTGGTTTCCTTAAAATAACACTAATCATAACTATATATTCTAATGAACTGCAGGAGACTGATGCGCGCCAGTTGTACCTACAAAGGAAGAGAAAGAAATTTATGTATTTCAATTGCTACCTCAGCATGAGCCATCACTTTTCCTATATGAACCCCCAAGTTTTAGCCCGTCGTGAAGCGTGACTACATCATAAATTCGGGTTTTGTGGGTAAACCAGTATGTAAACCCTCACGAGACTAAACTCGTTCAGTAGGGCCGCCTAGTGGTTTAAAGGCTTGTTACACGGGCTAAGTGTAATCGCGTGTCACACGACAATGACATCAATTTTTTATGTTTTAGTATTTTCCTCCATTTTTTTGGTCCCAGGCTTTGTTTTTAATTTAAGAATGCGTGTGGTAATAGTGATTCACCTTTTTGGTTGGTTAATATATGTTGATGTGTCATGTGATAAGGACATATTATAATTGTATTTTTCCATGCATTATTAACAGTTTTTGGATTTGTCTTTTCTTTTTTGGTTCAAAGATGGTTATTTTAATATTGAACCCACACATCTTCATACGAATCTTCATACTTTTGGAGATATATAATGATTTTCTTTTTTTCATATCCCTACCCACGTGATTCAAGGAACCACCTTATTTGAGTATTGTCCCTATATATATTGTGTGCAAAACAGTAATCCTCCCTTGAGAAACGATGGGTTTTTTTTGGACCAGTGCTTGTCCCTTGTATTAATGAAGGGTTTCTTTGCCCCCAGTGCGTGAGATAAATGATAGTCACCAACCATTTTTTTAGAAATTATATAAGTATGGTGTGTGTTATGTCAATCAAAAACACCCTCAACTACTCTTACTTTCGTTATCTCCTTTTCTATTATAACATACCAAGTATTTAAGTTTTTTCATAAAAAAATATGGCAGGATATTCAAACGAAGAGGATGTCGCGTTATTTCGCGTTTATTGTCGCGTTGCCAGTGATCCTATTATTGGGAGATACATGGATACTAGGAGTTTTTGGGAGCGAATCCTTGGAGAATATAGATCGGTGATCCACAACGACAATGCAAGATCCACAAAGTCAATCCAGTGTCGAGTCTCAATGTTGAAAAAACATGTTAAGAGATAAGTCGGTTTTGTGAGAGAGCGTGTACGGGGAATGGTCACTTTTAGCATAAATAACAAGCCTTTAAACCCCTAGGTGTCCCTAGTGGACGAGTTATAGTCTCGTGAGGGTTTACTAGAGATATACCCACAAAACCTATTTTTCCAACTTACTAGTTCTCCGTAATGATAGTATCCAACGCGCTAAGAAGACATAGAGATTCTGCACACTAGTCATAAGAAGTTAGACACATAAATGAACACAATCTCATTCTTAAAAGTTGAGAGAGAAATAACCATCCCTTCTCGACAAAAATTCGGGTTCGGAGTGATCAAAAGTCTCGACTCTGCCTCACAAGAAAGGGTTTTATGAAATTGCTCTCAATAATAAACAGCTTTTTATGGGTCACACATGTGTCCAGGTTGGAATGAAGATAGAATCCTGAGACACGTTGAATGGTAGGAAGGCAAAACCCTCCGAATGTTTTGAAAACCCACATCTTTTATAATTTTGAAAACCCATTTTTCTGACGATCTCTTCGAAAGGAAATCAACCATTTAACGAAGGTGGGAATATGCTTACTTACCTCGTTATCCGTTCGGCGTGCAGCTAGCACCACTCTCACAGCATCCATAGAAACGTCTTCGGTCTTCTATCGGTGTCTTCATCTTCGTCTTCGGTCTTCAACTCTTGATGATAACTCTTGAACTTCGTAGAATCTCGACAATGTGATTCTTTCCTCTAATTCCGTGTCGCTTGAAACTTCATTATAGATATTCCTTCTTTCCATTGGATTTATTGAAAGAATACAAAAATAAAAACGAACTATACAAACCCAATTTTTTTTTTTTTTTTCCTTTTTTTTTTTTTTTTTTTTTTCGTTTTTTTTTTGAAACAAGAGAAAACAAAAGACACATAAGATAAAATAAAAACGTAAGTACAAAGGCCATGGTGTAAGTACTTTACCACTTGATTCTTCATAACTTGTATGTCTTGATATCATAAATTTCTCGAACTCTCATCTTTATAAACTTCGCTCATGTACAAAAGTCTTCAACTTATGAAAATTCTGCTCCTTGTCTTGTTGCTTTACTCAAATCTGAAATCTGCAAATTTCCGTATCGTTGCTTGTAAACCTTGAACGTCTTCAACTTTCCTTCAAATTCGTGATGCTCCTCTTGTTGATGATGATAGTGTTTCTATGGACCTGTTGGTTGATAGGTGTAGAATACACCGTATTTACTATCTAGAGTTTATGCTTTCTTTGCTATTTTTAGTGTGAATTATGTATCTTATGCGTGTTTTTGAGTTATTAGGTACTCTGGAGTCCTTGGGAGCAAAAGAAGAAGAAATTAGTCATTTGGAGCGAAAAGGAGCACAAAGACCAATTCAAATGCAAGCAATTGCTATTTGGAGCGGGCTATAGTGCACAAGAAGGAAGTGAAGAAGAAGCAAATAATTATCGGTTCCCTGAAACCGACAAGCTAACTCTAAACTGGGTGGGCCCATATCCATTATCTGGGTGCCTAAATATGGCCGTACAGGCAGCCTTATCAGCTTGGTTTTGTGAAGGAACTCGTTTTCTTCCCCAAATCTCATTTTGCATCTGAGAAAGAAATTGATGCAGCGGCCATGGATTCAAAGTGGAGGTCGAGAGGGGTTAATGGATGTTTGGATTCAAGTGAAGAGATGTAGCCGTTCAAACCAGAGAAGAGGAGGATTGATTGATAGCTTTAATGGCTGCTGAGGACTCGAGCTAGGGTTGAGTTAAACTTAGAACTGAGTCAACGGCAAGAATCTTGTGTGAGGCGAGGCAGCATTGCGGATCGAGAAGGAACAATTGATGGTTGAACGGAAATTTCAACCTTGGAACATCTTGTTGTTGAGTGATGAATCCGTGAGAGGAATCGGGGCTTGACCGAGTTGTTCATGGAAATTAAAGGGTATGTGATTGAATCTAATGTGAGAGTTAGGGTTTCTACGAGTTGAGATTGGAATCGGAAATCTGCAGTTTGTGATGAATTTAAGATGGGGTCTGTGTTGGTTGAGTTACTTGCCATGAAATGGGATATCTTTGAGATGCAAGATTCAAGTGAACTGGCCGAGATGGTGGATGCGAGTGGAGCTTGTTGGTGGCTCGAGTCAAGAAGGTGGAGCAAGCAATGATCTTGTTGATTGACGGGGAAGAAGTGAAATGATCTTGTTGATTTGGGGAAATGGGTTGGATCTGGAATCGATTTTGATGAAATTATTTTGTGTGAATGAATCGGATTGAGTGAGCTCGAAATCGATAATAAGAAGATGGGGTTTTCTTTGTTGTTGAATCTGGAGAAGGTGGTAGCTGCCGGGGTTTGATGATCTTTGTTGGAGGTAGTGAGCATTTGGAGCCGGTGATTATGGAAATTGCAAGTTGAGATTACGGGGAATGGCCTTGTTGTTGCGGCAACCTGGTTTGTAAGATCGAGCTTGAAATGCGAGCTGGATCAAGCTGCAGTTCAACTGAAATGAGAACATGGGAGTGAGTGGTGTTGGCCTAGGATGAATTGCAGGTGGAGCTGCTATTGGAAGCTCACTGAGAATGGAGTGTATTAGATGCATGCCTAGGTACAGGTGATGGAAGTTGATGAGGCTGGTAATCTGAGCTAGCCATTGCAGGGATGTGCAGCTGTAGGAGCAGAAGCTGGTGCTCAAGCAATTCAGTTACAGTTCAAACTGGCAGGCTAGAGTTGCAGGCATGATTTGCAATGTATGAGTGCAATGGGAGCTAGCATTGAGAGCTGCAGGGAGTGTGGCAGAATTGCTGTTGTTGCCTGGGCTTATAATGAATTGATGCATATGGAGTTGTTATTGGTACTGCAGGCAAGGAAGGCAGAGCTGGCGCTATTGAGTTGTTAGTGTTACAGGGGTGGTTGAGCTGAAGCAGTTACAGAATAACAAGACTAGACAGAGGTAAAGCTGCAGAGAAGTAGTTGATGCAGCTGTAATGAGGCACAGCCATCATGGCTGCATATGAGGCAGTGAAGCGCAGGTGTAGCATTATACAAGTCGGTGTAATGATTTGGCCTAAACTAGTTAGCCGAGTCGGATCACTGAATCGGTTCTAACTCAGTTTTTGACTTGGTTCTGACTTTGACTCAGTCCGCCGTTATTGACCGTGAGTCAACCGTCAGTCGTAACGGTTGACTGTTAGTTTTGACCGGTGACCGGGCGGACTTTGCCGGTCACCGGAGCCATTTTCCGGGCACTTTTCCGGCCGATTTCCGACCACAATACCAGTTTTCCAGAGACGACTTTTTGGACATATTTTCTACACGGGTTTTTCTCTCTTATGGGCTTGGTGGATTTTTATCTAATGGACTTTGAAGATTTGACCTAATTTTGGAAGGAAGGAAAAGCTATAAAAGAGGAATTCTACAATTTTTGGAAATCATCTTATCTCATATCTTATTCTTGGGAACTTTGGAGAGCCGTTTTTGGTTACGCAACTAGGGTTTGCTTTTGTTCATCTTCTTCTTTAATTCAACTTATATTTTTGTGATGAACTCCATAGCTATGAGTAGCTAAATTCTCTATTATTGGTTAAGGATGTAGTCCGATTTCGAAAACTTGTGTTTGCTTTATGTATTAGTTTTCTCTCTTGATTATCGTTCAATTCTCTACTGTTTTTATGATCACATGATTGAAGTATCGTGATAGGATTATGGTGTTTGATTAGTTAAGTGGCCAATTAATTGAACTTGCATCTTAGTCCATAGCTATTTTAGGGTTTTTCATCAAGCGATAACCTTGAATACAAGTAGCGTGATATGTTTACGGTTTGTAGTGATACACTCTCGTAATCATATGTAGAGTTTGACCATTGTCCGAATTGTTTTGCGCAACGCATGACAATTGCATTGATTAACCGATTTCTGAAACTTAATGCTCCTAGGAATTGAACTTGATTAGCGCAAGGCGTTAGGTTATTCTTTAGGTAGAATTCACATACGCAGCCCTAATGTGTGTGTTGATGAACTTGAGAAATTAATAGATTATCTTGCTTCCTTGATTCTCTAGGCTTTTGATAACACAAGAGATTAAATCGTAATTCTATTCATATAAGCAAGCACATGTCTGAGATTGAAGATGAATTCCTTGACCAATATTTCTCTCCATTGATTACTTTCTACAATTTACTTTGCTTTTAATTTGTTTTTATTGTTTAAATAGAAATAATAAATCCCCCCCAATTGGTTACTTTAAGAAATTGATTACGAAATAACTACAATCGCCTCTCTGTGGATACGAACTCTTTCTTATCATATACTTTAGGAAAGTGAAATTATTTTGACGCATACGACAGCGATCAAATTTTGGCGCCGCTGCCGGGGAGGCACACGGCTAGTTATTAAGTTTTTAGTTTCTTTTTACAATTTCTGCTTTTATCTTTGCTTTTCGGTTCTTGTCTTGTTTCTCACTTGTTTGCGAGAATTGTTTGCAGGTACCTAATCTCTGGCTTCTAAGGATTGGAATTATCCAAGGTGCGGGATAGCTACTCGACGCGGCACAATACTCCAACCAAGTCAAGACACAACGGACGAGCACGAGGAGGAAGTAGGAGAAGAGATTTTCCAACAACAAGAAGAAGGAAAAGAGGTTCCAATCGTAGAGGAAACACACGTGGAAGAACAAGGAGCAATGGGTGATGCAAATCGTTCACTCAAGGACTTAGCTTCTCATAGGCTTGATATACAACAGGGGTGTATTCAAACGGACTCTACTTTTGAAATTAAACCGGGGTTGCTTAGAGAATTACCAAAGTTCCATGGCATGGTGAATGAAGATCCAAACAAACATCTTATGGACTTCCACACCATTGTCACGTCCATGCTTCCAGCGGATGTTGCAGCGGATGGTGCAATGTTGAAAGTTTTCCGTTTCTCTTTAATGGATAGTGCTAAGGATTGGTTGTTCTATTTACCTCCCGGAAGTGTCACAACATGGAATGGGTTGAAGAAACTCTTTTAGAGAGATATTTTCCTGCATCAAAGGCTACTCAAATTCGCAAGGAGATTTGTGGGATGAAGCAAAATGTGGGAGAATCTCTATATGAATGTTGGGAACGATATAAGAGATTGGTGGCAAGCTGCCCTCACCACCAATTTAGTGATGCTATGATCATTCAATATTTCTATGAAGGACTCCAATCAAGTGATAGGAATCTCCTCGACGTTGCGGGTGGTGGTGCACTAGTTAACAAGACGGTGGCACAAGCTAGAGAGTTGATTGAAAACATGGCAGCGAACTCACAACAATTCTTGAGTCGTGGTTCGGATGTGCTTCTAAGAAGGGTGAGTGAAGTGAGCGAGGTTGAAGAGCTTCGTCAACAAATGGGTAACATGAACGCAATGCTTCAACAAGTTGCAGCCGCGGTGATACCAAGTTCCTCTCAATCTTATGAAGACGAGCAAGCTAATGCGATCTTTCCAAATCAACAAAGACGGTATGATCCCTACTCTAACACTTACAATCCGGGATGGAGAGATCACCCCAACTTTAGCTATGCCAATAAGCAAGGAGCGGTTCAACAATCTAGTTTCAACAACCCGAGTGGATTTCAACCTCAACAACAACAATTCCAACCGAGACAACAATTTCAACAACAACAACAACCTCAAACTATGGGGTCCAATATGGAGGAGTTCTTTGAAATCTTTTATGCAACGAACGGAGAGTTCGGTTAAGGAGTTGCAAACTCAAGTTGGTTCTATGGCTATGGAGTTGAATCAATTGAAGGCACAAAATGGTGGAAACTCCTTCTCAACCTATTAACCCAAAAAGAGGGTGTCAATGCAATTACATTGAGAAGTGGTACACAACTTGTGCAACCCGAAGTTCTTGATTCGGGCGTGGTGGAAACACCAAAGGAACTGTTTTGAAAGAGAAAACCGAGGATTCTCCCCAAACTTCGAGGTACCTATTCCTAACTCTAAAACTCCGGTTTCTACTTATGTTCCTCCTCTACCTTTCCCTCGCAGATTTGCAAGTTCTAAGAAGGCGGAACTAGAAAAGGAGATTTTAGACGTTCTAAAAAAGATCCATGTGAACATACCACTCATAGATGCAATCAAGCAAGTTCCAAAGTATGCAAAGGTGTTGAAGGACTTGTGTACCAATAAGCAAAGGCTCAAAGGTAATGAAGTGCTTAGTGTGGGGAGAATGCTTCGGCAATCTTACAACACAAACTCCCACTTAAGTGCAAGGACCAGGGTAGCTTTGACATTCCCGTCACAATTGGTAACACCACATTTCACAAAGCTATGTTGGACTTAGGTGCTTAGTTAATGTCATGCTGCGTCTATGTACAATTCACTTGATCTTGGTCCTCTTAAAAAGGCTGGAATTGTGTTGCAATTAGCCGATCGTTCTAATGTCTACCCAATGGGTATTGTTGAGGATGTTCTTGTGCGAGGTTAATCAACTTGTATTTCCAAAGCGGACTTTTGCGTGTTAGAGATGGATGAAGGTTCACCGGACTCGTCTCTTCCATTGCTACTTGGGCGTCCCTTCATGAAAACGACGAAAACTATTATTGATGTTGACAAGGGAACGCTAACTATGGAGTTTGATGGAGAAATAATACGTTTCAACATTTTCGAGACGATGAGATATCCTAGTGATGTCCACTCTTGTTTCTCCATTGATATGATGGACACATTGGCGCAACAAATGTTTGAGTTGAATGGTGTTGATACTTTGGAAACCGTGCTCACTACACCTATCGACAATGGTTATGCGTATAGTGATGAGATGAAAGAAACCATTGGTTCTCTTAACTCATTACCTAGGAAAAATCAGCAATTAGGAATGTTTCATATGCGTCTTTACCTTGCAATAATGAAAAACTTGTGCCATCTATAGTTAAACCTCCAAGTTTAGAATTGAAACCTCTTCCAAGTCACTTAAAGTACTTGTACTTGGGTGACAATGAAGATTTACCCGTGATTGTTTCTAACGAGCTTAATGAATTACGAGAGCAAAAACTTCTAAGGGTGCTAAGGACGTACAAGACGGCCATAGGATGGACAATCGCCGATATCAAGGGTATTAGCCCTGCCGTTTGTATGCATAAAATTCGTGTGGAGGATGATTCAAAGCCTACAAGGGAAGCGCAACGGCGTTTGAATCCTCCCATGATGGAAGTGGTGAAAAAGGAGATACTCAAGCTTTTGGACGTGGGTGTTATCTACCCCATATCCGATAGCAAGTGGGTAAGCCCGGTACAAGTGGTACCAAAGAAATCAGGAGTAACGGTGGTGGAGAATGATAAGAATGAACTTGTTCCAACTCGTGTGCAAACCGGTTGGAGGGTTTGTATTGATTATAGAAAATTGAATGCCACCACTAGAAAAGATCACTTTCCTTTACCTTTTATTGATCAAATGCTTGAACGTTTGTTTGGACACTCTTACTATTGCTTTCTTGATGGCTATTCAGGTTATAATCAGATTGTGATAGCACCGGAGGACCAAGAGAAAACCACTTTCACTTGTCCTTTCGGTACTTTTGCTTATAGAAGGATGCCTTTTGGCTTATACAATGCTCCGGCTACCTTTCAAAGGTGTATGGTAAGTATCTTTTCGGAATATGTTGAAAACATAATCGAAGTGTTCATGGATGACTTTAGTGTCTTTGGTGATTCATTTGACCTTTGCTTGAACAACTTGGCTCTAATCCTTGAACGATGTGTTGAAACAAATCTTGTGCTAAATTGGGAGAAGTGCCATTTCATGGTAACTCATGGCATAGTTTTAGGCCATATAATATCTTCTAAAGGCTTGGAAGTTGATAAATCTAAGATAGACCTTATTCGTGCTCTAACCCCTCCCACTACGGTGAGGGAGATACGTTCTTTTCTTGGTCATGCGAGGTTTTTATCGTAGGTTCATCAAGGACTTTTCCAAGATAGCATCACCACTTTGTAACTTATTGCAAAAAGATGTGGTTTTTAACTTTGATGAGAAATGTATGGCGGCATTCAATCGTTTGAAAGAACTTTTGATTTTCACCCCTATCATTAAACCACCGGATTGGAGTAAGCCGTTTGAACTCATGTGTGATGCTAGTGATTATGCGGTTGGTGCGGTGCTTGGGCAACGTGTGGGGAAGCTTCCTCATGCTATTTATTATGCTTCTATAACGTTAAATGAGGCTCAACAAAACTACACAACCACTGAAAAGGAGTTATTAGCCATTGTTTTTGCTTTAGAAAAGTTTCGCTCTTATCTAATTGGTACAAAAGTTGTTGTCTTTTCTGATCATGCGGCACTTAGATACTTGCTTACAAAGAAAGAGGCGAAACCGAGGCTCATACGATGGATATTACTCTTGCAAGAGTTTGATCTTGAAATCCAAGACAAGAAAGGAATTGAGAACACCGTTGCGGATCACTTGAGCCGACTTGCTGTGGACAAGGAGACTATCTAGTTGCGTGAGAGTTTCCAGGATGAGCAACTATTCTCCATTGCCTTTGGAGAACCATGGTATCTTGATATTGTTAATTACTTAGTGTCTAAACAAATCCCAAAGAACTTGTCTCGTCTTTGAGAGGGACAAACTTAAGAAGTTAGGAAACCAATACATATGGGATGATCCATACTTATGGAAATATTGTAGTGACCAAGTAATACGTAGGTGTGTTCCGAAATTGAATTTAATTCTATCTTGTCATTTTGCCACTCATATGCTTGTGGAGGACACTTTGGGAGTAAGAGAACCGCTCTCAAGGTATTAGAATGTGGTTTCTTTTGGCCAACTTTGTTTAAGGATGCACATGCATTTTGTATCACATGTGATAGGTGCCAAAAGAACCGGCAATCTAGGTGCTCGAAATCAAATGCCGCAAACTATTATTCAATTTGTGGAGGTTTTTGATGTATGGGGAATTGATTTTATGGGCCCTTTTGTCAATTCTAATGGGAATTATTATATTTTGCTTGTTTGTGGATTATGTCTCGAAATGGGTGGAAGCTAAAGCCACCCCAACTAATGATTCTAAAGTTGTTTTGATTTCGTGCAAGCTAATATTTTTGCAAGGTTTGGAATTCCAAGGGCTATAATTACCGATGGAGGTTCACACTTCAAAAACAGGTTCTTGCAAAGCTTGTTAAGGAAGTACAATGTGTCGCATAGGATTGCAACTCCCTACCATCCGCAAACTAATGGACAAGCCGAAGTTTCCAACCGAGAGGTGAAATCCATTCTTGAAAAGACGGTGAATCCCACAAGGAAAGATTGGAGTTCGCGACTTAATGATGCTTTGTGGGCGTATAGAACCGCATATAAAACACCTATTGGGATGTCTCCTTTTAGGCTTGTTTATGGTAAACCTTGTCACTTACCCGTGGAAATTGAGCATAAGGCGTTTTGGGCTATTAAGCAATGCAACATGGAGTTGGATGGTGCTGGAAAGCAAAGGAAGTTGCAACTTCAAGAGTTAGAGGAGATTCGCAATGATGCATTTGAAATCTTACGGATTTACAAGGAAAAGACGAAAGCTTTTCATGATAATATGATTTCTAATAAACAATTTTGCATTTGGCAGAAAGTGCTTTTGTTTAATTCTCGTTTGCAATTATTTAGGGTAAATTAAGGTCACGTTGGATTGGACCTTTTATTGTGACTAATGTGTTTTCTCATGGTGCGGTGGAAATTCGTAGTTTAGCTACGAGGTAATGAACTTAAAGTGAATGGGCACGGTTGAAACCATATTATGAGAACTTCTCTTCGGATGTCGTGGAAGGAGTTAATCTTGTGGAAGTACTCCCTCCGGAGGAGTCATAGAAAGCAAGGAGATAGTCGGGTGATGACTTTAAACCAAGCGCTAATTGGGAGGCAACCCAAAGGATGAGTATTTCTTGTCTTGTATTTATTTCTTTTCTTGTCTTTAGTTTTTCTTGTTTTGTTTTCTTTGTTTTTGCTGATTTCTTGTTAGGATTTCCCACCTTGACTTACTTTGGACGATTCAATTTACATTGAGGACAATGTAAAGTTTAAGTGTGGGGGAGTGGTTTATGTTGTAAATTTTTCAACTTTTTTGTGAACTAGTGAATAAGAAAACTCCAACTTGTAGTTATTTAGAGTCACATAGTATACATGTCACTAAGATTACATCGAGAATCTCACAATAGTGACTGAACTTAGAGATGACAGAGAACATGATCGGGTTTCTTAATTGTATGAGAGTTAAAGTTGGATTTAACCATGCCAAAGTGGCAAATAAGGTGCAGGTCGAATTCGGTATTAGAACGGTGATCCCCTATAGTGGAGACTACCCATGTTACATAATGTGAGGCACCAACCTTCAATTCTTTGTACTGTCTAAATTTGTGCTTTTAGAGTGTGTGTCACCGTCACGTAAATTCGGAGGGCAGAATGGTGAGCTGTCCAATTTCCCACCATAGAAGCACTATTTTGATCTCTTGAGTGCTATTTTTATCAACCATGTTGGTGACATCGAATTGCTAACTTACATACCACTTGTGATCTTGTTCGCGATTAGCACCATCCACCTTATCTCTCTCTACACCAACAGGTCCATAGAAACACCATCATCATCAACAAGAGGAGCATCACAAATTTGAAGGAAAGTTGAATATGTTCGAGGTTTACAAGCAACAATACAGAAATGGGCAGATTTCAGATTTGAGTAATGCAACAAAACAGGGAGCAGAATTTTTATAAGATGAAGACTAAAGTACAAGAGCGGAAATTATCAAGGATGAAAGTTCGAGAAGTTTATGATATCAAGACATATAAGTTGTGAAGATTCAAGCGGTAAAGTACTTATACCATGGCATTGTACTTACATTTTTATTTTTGTATTTTACTTTCTCTTGTCTCAAAAAAAAAAAAAAAAAAAAAAAAAAAAAAAAAAAAAAAAAAAAAAAAAGAAAAAAAAGAAAAAGAAAAAAAAAAAAATTGGGTTTGTATAGTTTGTTTTTATTCTTGTATTCGTTCAATAAATCCTATGGAAAGAAGGAATATCTATAATGAAGTTTCAAGCGACAAGAAATTTGAGGGAAAGAATCATATTGTCAAGATTCTACGAAGTTCGAGAGTTATCATCAAGAGTTGAAGACCGAAGACGAAGATGAAGACACCGATAGAAGACAGAAGACGTTTCTATGGATCTTTGTGAGAGTGGTGCTAGCTGCACGCCGAACGGATTCACTGTAAGTAAGCATATTCCCACCTTAGTTGAATGGTTGATTTCCTTTCGAAGAGATCGTCAGAAAAATGGGTTTTCAAAAATATATAAAAGATGTGGGTTATCAAAATATTTCGGAGGGTTTTTGCCTTCCTACCATTCAACGTGTCTCAGGATTCTATCTTCATTCCAACCTGGACACGCGTGTGACCCATAAAAAGTTGTTTATTATTGAGAGCAATTTCATAAAACCCTTTCTTGTGAGGCAGAGTCGAGACTTTCGATCACTCCGAACCCGAATTTTAGTCGAGAAGGGATGGTTATCTCTCTCTCAACTTTTAAGAATGAGATTGTGTTCATTTATGTGTCTAACTTCTTATGACTAGTGTGCAGAATCTCTATGTCTTCTTAGCGCGTTGGATACTATCATTACGGAGAACTAGTAAGTTGGTAAAATAGGTTTTGTGGGTATATCTCTAGTAAACCTTCACGAGACTATAACTCGTCCACTAGGGACACTTAGTGGTTTAAAGGCTTGTTATTTATGCTAAAAGTGACCGTAGCCTCGACGACACGGAGTTGTTGTATTTTATTGTTTTGGTTTGATTTTCTCAAGGACTAGCAAAGTCTAAGTGTGGGGGAATCTGATAGGTGTAGAATACACCGTATTTACTATCTAGAGTTTATGCTTTCTTTGCTATTTTTCGTGTGAATTATGTATCTTATGCGTGTTTTTGAGTTATTAGGTACTGGAGTCCTTGGGAGCAAAAAAGAAGAAGAAGTTAGTCATTTGGAGCGAAAAGGAGCACAAAGACCAATTCACATGCAAGCAATTGCTATTTGGAGCGGGCTATAGTGCACAAGAAGGAAGTGAAGAAGAAGCAAATAATTGTCGGTTCCCCAAACCGACAAGCTAACTCTAAACCGGGTGGGCCCATATCCATTATCGGGTGCCTAAATATGGCGTCTGAGGCAGCCTTATCGGCTTGGTTTTGTGAAGGAACTCGTTTTCTTCCCCAAATCTCATTTTGCATCTGAGAAAGAAATTGATGCAACGGCCATGGATTCAAAGTGGAGGTCGAGAGGGGTTAATGGATGTTTGGATTCAAGTGAAGAGATGTAGCCGTTCGAACCAGAGAAGAGGAGGATTGATTGATAGCTTTAATGGCTGCTGAGGACTCGAGCTAGGGTTGAGTTAAACTTAGAACTGAGTCAACGGCAAGAATCTTGTGTGAGGCGAGGCTGCTGTTGCAGATCGAGAAGGAACAATTGATGGTTGAACGGAAATTTCAACCCAGAACATCTTGTTGTTGAGTGATGAATCCGTGAGAGGAATCGGGGCTTGACCGAGTTGTTCATGGAAATTACGGGGTATGTGATTGAATCTAATGTGAGAGTTAGGGTTTCTACGAGTTGAGATTGGAATGCGGAAATCTTTGCGTTGTGATGAATTTAAGATGGGGTCTGTGTTGGTTGAGTTACCGCCATGAAATGGGATATCTTTGAGATGCAAGATTCAAGTGAACCGGCCCGAGATGGTGGATCTGTGGAGCTTGTTGGTGGCTCGGGGCAAGAAGGTTTGGAGCAAGCAATGATGATCTTGTTGATTGTGTGAGGAAGAAGTGAAATGATGCTGTTGATTGACAGGGAAATGGGTTGGATCCGGAATCGATTTTGATGAAATTATTTTGTGTGAATGAATCGGATTGACTGAGCTCGAAATCGATAATAAAAAAAGATGGGGTTTGTGTTGTTGTTGAATCTGGAGAAGGTGGTAGCTGCCAGGGTTTGATGATGCTGTTGGAGGTAGTGAGCATTTGGAGCTGGTGATTATGGAAATTGCAAGTTGAGATTACTGTGGAATGGCCTTGTTGTTGCAAAAAGAACTTTGGTTTGTAAGGACGAGCTTGAAATGCGGGGCTGGATTGAAGTCTGCAGTTCAACTGAAATGAGAACAGGAGTGAGCCGGGTGTTGGCCTAGGATGAATTGCGGGTGGAGCTGCTATTGGAAGCTCACCGAGAATGGAGTGTATTAGATGCATGCCTAGGTACGGAGGTGATGGAAGTTGATGAGGCTGTGTCCGAGCTAGCCATTGCGGGGATGTGCAACTGGTAGGAGCGAAGTCGGTGCTCAAGCAGATTCGATTCTGATTCAAACTGGCAGGCTAGAGTTGCAGGCATGATTTGCAATGTATGAGTGCAATAGGAGCTAGCATTGAGAGCTGCAGGGAGTGTAGCAGAATTGTTGTTGTTGCCTGAGCTTATAATGAATTGATGCATATGGAGTTGTTATTGGTCCGGGCAGTAAGGAAGGCAGAAATGGGCGCTATTGAGTTGTTAGTGTTCTGGGGGTGGTTGAGTTTGAACGATTCTGAGAATAACAAGACTAGACAGAGGTAAAGCTGCAGAGAAGTAGTTGATGCAGCTGTAATGAGGCACAGCCATCATGGCTGCATATGAGGCAGTGAAGCGCAGGTGTAGCATTATACAAGCCGGTGTAATGATTTGGCCTAAACTAGTTAGCCGAGTCGGATCACTGAATCGGTTCTAACTCAGTTTTTGACTTGGTTCTGACTTTGACTCGGTCCCCGTTATTGGCCGGGTGAGTCAACCGTCAGTCGAATCGGTTGGATTGTTAGTTTTGACCGGTGACCGGGCGGACTTTGCCGGTCACCGGAGCCATTTTCCGGGCACTTTTCCGGCCGATTTCCGGCCACAATACCAGTTTTCCGGCGACGACTTTTTGGACGTATTTTCTACACGGGTTTTTCTCTCTTATGGGCTTGGTGGATTTTTATCTAATGGACTTTGAAGATTTGACCTAATTTTGGAAGGAAGGAAAAGCTATAAAAGAGGAATTCTACAATTTTTGGAAATCATCTTATCTCATATCTTATTCTTGGGAACTTTGGAGAGCCGTTTTGGTTACGCAACTAGGGTTTGCTTTTGTTCATCTTCTTCTTTAATTCAACTTATATTTTTGTGATGAACTCCATAGCTATGAGTAGCTAAATTCTCTATTATTGGTTAAGGATGTAGTCCGATTTCGAAAACTTGTGTTTGCTTTATGTATTAGTTTTCTCTCTTGATTATCGTTCAATTCTCTACTGTTTTTATGATCACATGATTGAAGTATCGTGATAGGATTATGTGATTTCGAGCACCTAGATTGCCGGTTCAATTCTCTAAAAGTTTGCGGCATTTGATTTCGAGCACCTAGATTGCCGGTTCTTTGGCACCTATCGCATGTGATACAAAATGCATGTGCATCCTTAAATAAAGTTGGCCAAAAGAAACCACATTCTAGTACCTTGAGAGCGGTTCTCTTACTCCCAAAGTGTCCTCCACAAGCATATGAGTGGCAAAAAGACAAGATAGAGTTAAATTCAACTTCGGGAACACACCTACGTATTACTTGGTCACTACAATGCTTCCATAAGTATGAATCATCCCATATGTATTGGTTTCCTAACTTCTTAAGTTGTCCCTCTCAGCACGAGACAAGTTCTTTGGGATTTGTTTAGACACTAAGTAATTAACAATATCAGCGTACCATGGTTCTCCAAGCAATTGAGAATAGTTGCTCATCCGGAAACTCTCACGCAACGAGATAGTCTCCTTGTCCACAAACAAGTCGGCTCAAATGATCCGACGGTGTTCTCAATTCCTTTCTTGTCTTTGATTTCAATATCAAACTCTTGCAAGAGTAATATCCATCGTATGAGCCTCGGTTTCGCCTCTTTCTTTGTAAGCAAGTATCTAAGTCTTTTGCATGATCGGAAAAGACAACAACTTTTGTCTGGATTAGATAAGTGCGAAACTTTTCTAAAGCAAAAACAATGGCTAATAACTCTCTTTTCAGTGGTTGTGTAGTTTTGTTGGGCCTCATTTAAAGTTCTAGAAGAATAATAAATGGCATGAGGTATCTTCCCCACACGCTGCCCAAGCACCGCACCAACCGCATAGTCACTTGCATCACATGAGCTCAAAAGGCTTGCTCCAATCGGTGGTTTAATGATAGGGGCTGAAATCAAAAGTTCTTTCAAACGATTGAAATAGGTTAAAAACCACATCTTTTTGCAATAGGTTGCAAAGTGGTGATGCTATCTTGGAAAAGTCCTTGATGAATCTACGATAAAAACCTGCATGACCAAGAAAAGAACATATCTCCCTCACCGTGGTGGGAGGGGTTAGAAACACGAATAAGGTCTATCTTAGATTTATCGACTTCGAAGCCTTTAGAAGATATTATATGGCCTAAAACTATGCCATGAGTTACCATGAAATGGCACTTCTCCCAATTGTACAAGATTTATTTCAACACATCGTTCAAGGGTTAGAGACAAATTGTTCAAGCAAAGGTCAAATGAATCACCAAAGACACTAAAGTCATCCATGAACACTTTATTATGTTTTTCAACATATTAGAAAAGATACTTACCATACACCTTTGAAAAGTAGCTGGAGCATTACATAAGCCAAAAGGAATCATACTATAAGCAAAAATACAAGAAAGGACAAGTGAAAGTGGTTTTCTCTTGGTCCTCCGCGCTATCACAATCTGATTATAACTGAATGAACAGCCATCAAGAAAGCTATGCTTTGCGAGCAAATGTAAGTATAGGGCTTTGGAGTCCCCACCATACAACAAACATGAAGATATGGGTTTGTGCTTAAAACAAAAATAAAGAATAAAGATTGGTTCATAGTTATTTGTGAGAAAATATTTTGGATTTCATTGGTTTATATGCTATTTTAGCTTACAAATCAAAACCCTGTCTGATTTATGTTTTATATATTAATGTTGTGCTTGAGCAATTTTTTTGTATACTGTGGACTTCATGTTGCTAGGTTAGAAACAAATCCCTTGCCTATTATATGCTTGAGTTGTTAGATTGACAATGATATACATATCTCTCATAATTATGGTGGGAGTCAAAATTAGACATTTAAAACTTTTAAGATTATAATAAGCATATCTTGAAATTTGGTACGACTTTATTCTTCTTTGTTCATTGTAATCCATATGTCTAAGTTTTTCATTTTGTTTGCTAAATTGACACTCACAATTCTTAACTTTGTTGTTCCTCCTTTGAATTTTAATCTTGACATGTTTAATTTATTTTAGAACAAAGTTTTGTTGTCTAAAGCAGTTCATTAGTGAACATGAGTGGGTACAACGGGTAGGGCGTCCTCGATATCAAGTCAAGGTTGTGTGTTCGCACGTAATTGATATGGATGATATAAATACGATAGTTATTTTGTAGATTAGGAGGGAAACATCGTCTAGCTTTGTGATGATTGGGTCACTAACCATAAGATATCATAAATTATTTGATAATATCTACTCCC